>LNAC01000281.1:702213-726149 GCA_002007465.1 Ailurus styani
CTGTCAAGTGAATGGGAGGAGGGGCTAAAGGGAAGGGAGAGGGACAAGCCAACTCCACACTGAACATATAGCCCTGCGGGGAGGGGGAGGGTGGCGCTTGAGCTCACAACCCTGAGACATGACCTGAGCCAAAACCAAGAGTCCTTTGCTTAACTGATTGAGCCACGCAGGTGTCCCTGTAGTTTCTTGAAACAAAAATATTAGTCATCTCTTCTAATACGTGTTTTTGAAGTTGCCATGTTTATACTGACAGCTACAAAAATTACATTATTTTTTGAAGGAAATAGACTAGCACTAATAATTTCTTTTTCTCTAGGTATTGCAGATTCTGTTTCTGCCGTATTTGTGTGATGTTTTGGGCAGATCAAGGGACAACGACAAAAATGAAGGTTCATAATGAGATGTAGCAAAGAACTCCATTCTCAGTGGTGTTCCCTTCAGGCCACCAGCTCCATGGCCTGGGAGGACTCTGGAACAGTTCCTAAACTCTGGGATGAAGGTCACTTTAGGAATCCCTTCAATTTGAAGAGGATTTTATCTGGTTTGATTGTTGTTTTTGTTTGCTTGTCTTTAATGATATACTTCCAGTAGGATTAAAGAGGGGATAAGAATTTATTTTCCTCCCTAAAATATAATCACTGGCCTTAGCTTACATTTATATGCAAAAACAGTCAGCCTAGAAAGTTGTGCTTGTCACAATTATAAATCACAGCCCTCCGAGATGGAATTTCTTAAAGATTTTGAAATGCCAATTGCTTTACCTCCA
Organism: Ailurus styani; assembly: GCA_002007465.1. NCBI lineage: Eukaryota > Metazoa > Chordata > Mammalia > Carnivora > Ailuridae > Ailurus > Ailurus styani. Next base: position 702,980 of record LNAC01000281.1, read on the forward strand.
CAGAAGATGCTTACCCTTCCAACACTAGAAAGGTCATATAGAAAGAAACAAAAGGACAAAACCACTTTTTAAGAGAACTCGATTGAAATTAAAGGACTAATATAGCAACTATGTGGTAGGAAAAATGCCAGTAGCATTCCCTGAGAGACAAATTACTGTTTGGAAATTTTCATTGTCAATAGGCTTCCAGTAGGGTCTTACTTCTTCCTTTGTTCTCCCTGTATTGAGGAGCGATGCATTCTACTCTCTTCTCTTGTCCTTTACTGTGATGTTCCTGAATGTTCTGGGTGGTTTGGCTTCCCTGGCTAAAGAAGTCTCATATTTTTACTTTCCATTTCTATTTTATAACCATTTATTTGGCTCCATTTGCCTCTAAGCCTTTATCAAATCAGAATCTTAGCTTTCTGTTCCTCCCCTCATTCCTAGGCACCACCCCTTTCAAAGCCCAATCCTATCAACCTGGGATATCAGTCAAACTGACTTTCCCAGGCTGTTTTCCCACTTCTTTGCTTACTTTTCCCAGACTCCCATACTAACTGCATTTTTGTGTATCCTTTTGGCTTCTACCTGGTTCCGGTTCTTGATGCCAATGTTTTCTCTTGCAGAAGTGTCCTGTGTGGGTGTGTGGCAGTGTAAGAACCTCAGAACAGAATAGCTGATCTTCTTTTAAAATAAAGTACAATAAGTATTGAATGGATTAATATAAGAAAATCATATCAAATATTGCATATGTAAACATTTCTTCTCTGAAACACATGGTTTCTTTCTAATGTAGAATATCTTAATGAAAACAACATTTTAAATGTAATAGCAGCCACTAAAAGAATCAAGGCCATCCCATTTTTCCTCACTTTTGAGCTTTATTTATCCATCCCTTTTATTAGAAAATGAAAATCAAAAAACAAAACACTGTATTTCTTTGTTTTACACCAACCAGAAGCAATCTCAAAAAAAATATACGTGTTGACTCAGGTTTAGAAATGTTCCAGAAAGAAAAATATTGATATTCTGATTAATATTTTAATTATCCAAATATGTCAGAAGGGCACTGTGAATTGGTTGTTTTAGCTTGTATTTATTTACCGATTTCTATACAGTGTAAGTGCTTTTCTGATACTCTTTTTCAAATGTTAAAGACTTTTTAAATTACAAAATGATTAATACCTCTGGATTTTGATGTTCTGGATTTTGATGACATTTGTAGTAAAGCAACCTATATTTGACTTTGGTTGAAGACTCTTGATAATTGCATGACCTACATTTTGTGAGCAGTGTTAATGTGCTTACATTCACATAACCTTTTCTCAGCTCCAAATCCATATATTCAATTTTTGGTTTTCTCCATAGACACCTGAACCTCAATGTCTTCAAAATTACACCACCACCCCCTCCGCTTCCCTCCATCTAAACAAAAGGAAAAAAAATCCCACACCTCCTAGGAGTCTCTATTTTGGTTAACAGCATCATCATTATGTAATCAATAAAAGTGAGGGAAATATTGAATCAGATCAACTACACCTTAGTAACCCATCACTTAATCACCTGCCTTCCCTCAGTTTCTACCCTTCCTTCCTAGGTGCATGTTCTTTAGTTATGTCTCAAGTCTACTAGTCAGTAGTCACCAAACTCTATGTCCCCTGCCATAGGACGGTTCTCAAAGTATGAGACCAGACCAGAAGTCATGTGAGGACTTATGAAACACTTTATTTATTTATTTGAGACAGAGACAGCACTCCACACTCTCCTGAGTGTGGAGCTTAATGCAGAGTTCAATCCCAGGACTTAGGAGATCACGATGTGAGCTGAAACCAAGATTCGTTCACTCAACCGACTAAGCCACCCAGGCACCCTGAAACAGTTTATTTTTATAAGTGCTGCAGGTGATTCTGATGGATGTTATTATAATCCATTTACTATGTGTCCCCTGGATTTGCATTTCTGTAAGACATTATGTTATTTCTTTGCTTTAAACCATTCAGGAGTTCCCCAATGCCTGAAAGATAATATGCCAACTCTTTTGAATGACCTTTCATGGAGAAGCCCCTTTTCTACCTTCTTTGCCTCAATCTCTGCCATTCTATTCAGACACACGCTGTGCTCCAGCCATAGTAAGCTACTTGAAATTCCCCCAGTGGGCCTAAAGGGAAAGCAGTGAAATTTTCACAGAATAGTTAGGAGTCATAATGAAAATCATCAAGATGTTCCTGGATGTGATTTCACAAAGATCTCAAAGTGAATACTAAATTAGGCAACCTTACACAGACTTTGTGACTTATTTAAGAATTACAACTTGAAGTGGACCATTAACACTAGAAGCAAGTTTGAATGGGGGCAAGGGTAGAAATTGGCATTACAAGTTGTTTTGACTTTTAACATTAAGAATTACCGATATATCCCTTGAGGGGAATACAAAACTCTTACGACTATCTAGTTTAGTCACACCAAGAAATAAAAGTAAAAAGAGTTAAGTCAAATAATTTAGTCTCTTAAAAGAATAAAGCTTGACAAATAGCATTTATTCTAAGATTCCAAGACATCTTGGTGACAGACATCTATTAGGATATATTTTTTATTACTTCATGAGATGAGCAAAGATTGAGGTAAGTATTTTCTTTAAAGATTTATTTATTTATTTATTTGAGAGAGAGACAGAGAGAGGCATGAGCTGGGGAAGGGGCAGAGGCAGAGGGAGAGTGACAAGCAGACTCCCCACTGAGCAGGGAGCCAGACACGGGGCTCCATCCGAGGACCCGGAGATCATGACCCCAGCCAAAGTCAGACGCTTAACCAACTGAGCCACCCAAATGCCCCCTGAGATAAATATTTTTGTCACCATCATACAGATAGTAACCTGGGGCTTAAACTGGAATTTGGACCAGAATGGATAGTTAATGAATGGCAGTGCCAGAATTTGCTCGCATGCTCACTGATTTCAAAGCCATTGCCTTTAGCCACTATGTTATTTGTGTCTATATTTTTCAGCTTAGCCACTCTCAGGCACTCTGTACATGTGCACCTGCACACACACACACACACACACACACACACACACACAAGGGCTTCATAGGTAAAAGCAATTATATGGAATTGATTTCTAGAGACAAACTAGACGACATGATCCTTCTAAGAAAAAACTTATAATTGAGACCAAAGAATAGTTCAGTTCCATCAAAAACTTGTTGCTTGCTTATAGATAATCTCCCTAGGTCAAGGTTGATATACATTTGGATTCCTTTGATAATATTTTGCACTTCTTTCATAAAAAAAATTCAACTAAGTATTGCCAATATCCAGGCCGATCTAGAAAAAGAAGAATAAAACTCCTGTCTGATCTAAACTCTTAATCTCGTACTTGTTACTAGAAATGAACTAAATCACTGTTTAGTGTGTTTTCACCTTCTCTCTTCTGGAAACAAAGGATCTGGCCTACAGCAGGGAAGAATAAAGCCAACACCTACAGAAAAGAAAAGATGAGATGCAAAGGATCCTCCAAGGGTTTCAGAAATATAGTATTCCAGGAATTGGCTCCATCCCCAGGCTCCTCTCAATTGTTCGAGCTAGTGGAATTGTCCAGCAAGTCACTTCTAGGCAAACTTCAGGTAGATTTCTGTCCTTGGTCATCCAGAGTCCCAACAAATATAAGCAATGTTTCCAAAACAATATACGGAAAAGAGACTGATTCTTATTATTTCTTAAATTTTTTGATTGTGTCTTTGTACAGAATGACACATTTTATTGCATAAAATATTTGAAATAGCTGAAGTTTACAAGCTCATTAAAGTATAAAATGAGATATGATTGTGTCAAGCAGTTATATAAAGTATCAGGTGACACTGAGTTTTAATAGGAAAATCTTCTATGTACAACTTTACAATCCAGTTGAATTAACTTTTTATCTTAATGTTTAGTCTTCTATTATCACAAAAATGAGTCAATAAAAATTATTTACAGGATTGAGTCAGAGCACCACAGGGCTTCCTACATATATATACATATAATACAATAGGACTCTTTGTGTATCATGAAAATACATAGAAAATTTTAAAAAACACAGGCTGAGGAATCGATGTCTTCTTAATCTGATTCATCACTGCTGAAGTAAGAGCTGTCACAGTATTCAGCCGTGTAAAGGAACTTATGAATAATTGGGTTCATCTTCGGTATCCAGTGTCGGGGAACCAGATACGTTGAAAGATTAAATAAATCCACAAATACCTTGTACCTGTCACTGGAAAAACACAAATATACAGATGGTGTAGATTTATTAACATGAAATATTTACAATTTTTCATCAAAAAAGTTCATTTCTCAGATAATTATTTTTTGCCATAATTAACATTTAATATTATGCATCATTATATATTGTGTATTATACTTTGTGCACATAATATATGTAATATTAAGGAGCTAAGGAATCTAAGCATTAAGAGCATCTCCTTTTCATTCCATATCCAAAGTTCATGCCCATAAAACAGTATTATGTATTTCATTGATCCTGATCAGTCTGGTTCAGATTAAAACCCAGAGTCTTATGATTGTCACGCTACCTTCATAAAGATAAGGGTGTGTTCTTGTGTCTGACTTTGAAAGGATAGTGTGCAAAATTTTTAAAAAATTAAAGCATACAAAATTCTTAGTTGTTCATTAGAAAATATTTCCCACCTGAAAAGTAGCTGTCAAGTAACTGACATGAATGGATTAATAAATTGAAATGCCAACTCAGATTTGTAGTAAATATCTATAAATGTGGTTTGAACATTTACAATCACTCTTGTATGTGTTAGTCAACTGTTTTAACTGTTGCATTTTTATAGAGGAAGAACATTTGCCTTTGAGGTCGAATGAGAGTTCAAATTCTACTCTGTGACTTGCAACTCATGTGACCTTGGACAAATTGTCTAAACCTCAGTGTCTTGTTTCCAGAATCTGTAAGATAAAAACTAAAAACCTTTCCCCTGACCAGGACCTTGTGAAGACTTCATGAGATAAAGGCACACTAGAAATGCTGTGTGTGCTCATTATTCCCACCATCCACTTATGTGTAGGTCCATGTGGTACAATCATTTACTATTTCATGCCTACAGAATTTACCCCCAGGGAAAGAGAAAATAGGTGATGACTGTGAAAATTCAAACCAATGAATCTTATAAATTGTTTAGTCTTGCGTTTGTTCCTAGGAAAAATGAAAATTTAGAAAAAGGATGAAAAATTGAAACTACCTGTCTTATAACTGTCAATCTGGTAGTAAGAGTAGGAATGAAAACCATGTACAACATAAAGAATTTTGGAGACTAATTGTGAGTATATAATTTGTTCTTGAGCTAATTCTCCCTTCCCGAGGGGTCTTGTAAGTTTCCTGGTTTCCATATGTATGCATCTATCTCTGTTTTCATCTATAATGTTGGGAACTCCAAACAAATTAACAACACAAGTATCCTACAAATCTCTCTAGCATGTTTTAAATGCCAAATAAATGTTGACCCCTTTCCTTGTAAACACTCTCTAGGAACTCTCTGGAGTAGATGGGAATAGTTTTTATAAAATAGAGTCATACCAGAAAGCAAAAAACAATTGTTCAGCTGTGTCATTCCCCTGGGCAACCTAGTGAAATGAATGATAACTGTTTGAATTTAGTCCAAACTTGAGCCAGAACGCTTTGAAAATGTTCTTCCCTGGATGAACTCCCTCATATCTGCACAGGTCGTGTGACCACAGGTACCGTGCCCCTTTTCATCTCAGGATCAAAACGATGAAGTTCCAGAACTAAGGATTTTTACAATGACCTCTCTAACAGGAATACCTTAATCCAACCAATATAAATGTGTTGTCAGGAGTTCAGATCGGAGAAAGTATAAATCACATTTCCTAGATAATAGACATGAGTGTAGAGAAACCAAGAATCAGTGATTCCAGCAAGAGAAGCAGGTGAATCTCCGCCAGCTTACCTCACTGTTGAGCGCAGGTACTGATAGCCAGAGGACCCGCCAGTGCCGGCTTTGCTGCCCAGCATTCTGTGCACCATGCACACATGGTTATCTAGGCAGACACACAAATTAACTCCATGGATATTTTTCTGCCCTTAGTTCCACAATTTTCTAAAAACAAGGGGTTGGTAATGATTATTGCTTCTGAGAAATGTGCACACCTTATCACTTAGCCATATGGAAGGTTTGCAAGTGAGAGCCAGATGAGACCAGTAGGTTGCCTGGCACCCCATTTGGTTCAGGATATATGCATATGACTCCATTCAACATAATGATGGACTAGCCTGTGAACACAGCCGGGAAGAGTAGGGCCACACTAGGACTTTGACAAGCCCTCACTGCTTTTGCCTTCATGGGTCCCTTCCTCCATTTAAAGAAAAAAAATAAATAAACACACACACACACACATATGTGAACCATATTTTAAAATTGTACTGGCATAAAGATGAATAAGTTATGATTATATATTAAGACATTCTATTTAACCTAAAGTTAACTTTTTCTTATGGTTATTAAATAAAACATTTTCATGGACCCCCCAAAGATATTCTGGGCCCTAGGCACTGTGTTTGTTGTGTATAATGGGTAAATGGCCCTGGGAGAGAATAATTGTTGGGTTGATTTAAAAAAAATCCAAAAAACTCTTTCACACACAAAGGAGGAAGAAACAGCGAGAAGGGGAGCAGACAGATGGAGAAAAGGAGGAAAGGAATAGGATGAGAAAGAAGAATTATTGGGGTTGAAGTGGTAATGCTGGAAGGTGTGGGGGGACTTACATCTCCATTTAGTCATGAGTGTATCTATGTCCATGAGAGAAGTCAGCAACTGAAAAGGCACCTGGAATCTAGGCTCTTCCCTAAAGAAGAAATAAGAAGAAGAAATCTACTGAAGCAAATCCAGTGTGTTGGGAAAGCATGAGTTTTATAATCTGTTGGCTCTGGAAACAAATGTCAGCTTTGCCTCTTAAGAGCAGCCAGAGCCCTGAATTACTCTCTCAGTTTTAGTTTCTTCATCTCAAAAATGAGGATACTCATTTACTCAACTTACAGCATTTGTTTAAAGGGTCTCGAATATTCCATGTAATATACTTGAAGTAACCAGCCAGAATCACACCTAACGTTGATTCTCATTAAAAAGTAGACATAGGGGTGGCTGGGTGGCACAGTCGGTTAAGTGATTGACTCTTCGTCTCAGCTCAGGTCATGATTTCAGGGTCCTGAGATCAACCTTGCATCTGGCTACACATTGAGCGCAGAGTCTGCTTGAGATTCTCTCTCTCCCTCTGCCCCTCCCCCAACACATGCATGTGTGTGTGTTTGTGCAGGTGTGCTCTCTTGCGCTCTCTCTCAAATAAATAAATAAATCTTTAAAATTAAAAAAAAAGGAGACATATACTCTACCTCAGATCCACCAGTTTCTACTAGGCAAAACACAAAACAAAAACTCCTTTTTATTTCCTCCAATACGTACTTCTTTTCCTTTCTTCATCTATTTATTCAATACTCTCAGTACATTTTCTGCTTCAGATACATAAACTTGAGAGGCAAACACTGAGCAGGATTTTAGGAAAACAGTCAAAACACTTTGTTGATGTTTCTGAAGAAATGAATTTGAGAAGATTTCTTTTTTTAAGATTTTATTTATTTGAGAGAGAGAGGGCATGAGCCAGGGAAGGGGTAGAGGGAGAAGCAGACTCCTTGCTGAGCAGGAAGCCTGACTCAGGGCTCAACCCCAGGACCTGGAGATCATAACCTGAACCGAAGGCAGACGCTTAAATGACTGAGCCACCTCGCTGCCTCGGAATTTGAGAAGATTAAAAAATCAAATAAATACAAGTAAGAGGTCCAGTAAACAGAGGCTTTGTTTTGTTTTGTTTTTGTTTTTAGTGTTTGCTAGTGTGCTCTCCATTGTTCTGACACATTTAATTTATGAAACATGAAGATGAGGCCTTCATACACATGGAGTGGTAGTACATGGACATTTAAGAGACATTTAAGGGACACCTCACACACTTTAGACAGTGAGGACAATTTTACTTGAAGTTGCAGAATAAAGAAGACAACAGTTTATAAAGGTGTTTTCACTTTATCCACTTCTTTTTTTTTAATTTCATAAAACAGAAATAACCACAACACCATTTAATGATGGAAGACATTTTATGGCAGTTTCTGAGGTAGATTAAACTTATGCCATTTAGGACACATAATGTTATATAATATACTGTAGAATTTAATAAAAAGGATGTTTAATTAATTAGTGGGTGTGTATATGTATATTTTTACCCACTATAGGGATAAAGTTATACTCCCACTATCTAAAAGACAAAAACTAATGAACCTTCACAGTTATTTTCTAAGTTTCCCTCCAAAACGTGATGACTTTTTAAAACTATGATTGCAATTTATAAGCTTTATACTTGATACATTTTCTGTACTCCTCCTCAACTTCTGTTCTACTCTTCTATTTTGCTTTTACCTGTAAAAATAGATCATCAAGGCCCCCTGAAGTGCTCTGTATGACAGTCGTCTTTCACCTGCAAGATACATAGCGAGTTTTAATTTAATGAGGAATTTAGGGAAGTCATATTAATTTAGCATAATCACCTTAAATAATTAAGTTTTATATGTTTTTAGAAAACAATGTTTCAGTTCAAATTTTTTATCCCTTAGATTCAAAAAGCAAATTAATATGTGTGTATATATACATATATATACTTTAAGTATATATAATATATATACATGTTCTCTATATACACATTTTATTTATATAATGCCTATGCATTTAAAATAAAAATACATGCATTTTAAATTTTCAAAACCTCTAAGTATCATGCTAAGAAAACTTGACATAGAAAATACTTAACTTCCATACTAAAATATGTTTTTTCTAATCCACTTAAAATTACTTAAATTACTTAGAATCACTTGGCTTCAGGGAGTACAATCATTACATAAAATTTCATATGTCTGTTCTACAAAAAGTCTTTGATCTGTCTGCAGAAAAATAAGATTTTGTTATTCTTTACAGAGGTTTTATAGAAAACTGAGACTAACAAACTTAAAGTCATATTAATTTCAATACTGTTATGCCTCATACCTATGATAAAAGTTTTAATTTTTACTTCTGCTCATTTGCAAAAGATTTGTACATACTTTATAATAAAGTTCCAAATACAAATTAACACAAAAATTTCAAACATATAAAAGGAGAGTTAAATAATGAAGATACTGATGACACTAGTCAATGAACTTCAGAAAATAATAGCCCTACATTAATTAAGCCAGAAAGTCTAAATATGTGCTTTCCCTGGTCTGCTTGGGAAACTGATTTTCTCTGCAAAGCCACCTTTGCTCTCACAATACTTATTCCTCTGCTCTGTACTACTGTATTGTTTACAATTACACTGCTTGTTTTCATTTCCATCCCTATTACGTTGTGAACTAAACTGCAAAATCATATTCGATTTCTCCTGGTATCCTGCATGTCTGACACATATTATGAAAACTTCTGACTACAACATCTTTGAGATAAATTGGGCATGTAAACTTACCACATAAAGTTATAACAGATAAAATTAACCCAATTCTTGCTTTTATGAGTGTAATATAAAATTTCATTTTATTTCCTGCATGTAAGATTTGATATTTTGATCTCACAGTCATACAACCTGGGGAAAGGACCCTTAGAATAAAATGCTCACCCTTACTATAGAGATGTTCATGACGTTTCTCATCAAATAAGGAGAGTAACACCTCTTTTTGTTTCTGAAATTCAGCCATTTGTTCCTCTTTTTCCTCTGACTCTTCCTTAGCCTTGGGGGAAAATATTGCATTAATATCCCCAAGGTAGATCATAGATTCTTATTTTGGAAAACATCTCTTCTGAGAAATAGACTCACCAGGAGCAGAAAGGGTGCACTTGGAATATTTACCATATCATTTAATAATACAACTTGGAACCTGTAGCGTATGAGATGGTTTTTCCTCATACTCACTGGTTTATCCTTTTATTTAAGTTTACATGATTTCTTAATCTTGAACGTTATTTTCATAAATATCATGAGAAATGGACTCAGATGGGCAAAACTGCAGATAACAACAAGGGTCTGATAATGATCTAATTTTAGACAGCTATTTTTTTTAAGACAGGAAGTAAGTAATTCCACTTAGGAAAAGTTAAGAATTTCCAGTCAAAAAACTATTCACTCTATTAAAATTCTATATTCTGTATTATATTCTGTAAGTATAATTTCTTAGACCTTTTCCACCCACAGATATTTATTCATTTGATATCTATTGATTCATTTAAGGAAATTCTTATAGTTCTGCCTACTACAAATGTTTTACTTACAACTCAATCGAGCTGAAGCAAAAATCAGTTAAGTCAATTATTTTCAGTTTGTCTGAACAATCACTCATGTGAGAACTTGTAAACACATTATTGTCAATTAATTATTCGTTTATTTAGTAAATATCATGCTAGGGTGATGATAGAGATAAAATTGTGAGCAAAAATTGAGTTCCCTGATCTCATGCAGTGTATCAACTGGTGAGAATAAGACATTGAACAAATAATGACCTAGGCATTACATTCCAAGTGTGGACATTAGAAGTATAACGCCATGATAACTTATAGTAGTCAAGAGGTCAGGGGAGATATATATATATTTAAATATATTTATTTTAGAGAAAGAAAGAACACTCAAGGAGAGAGACAGNTGCCATGATAACTTATAGTAGTCAAGAGGTCAGGGGAGATATATATATATATTTAAATATATTTATTTTAGAGAAAGAAAGAACACTCAAGGAGAGAGACAGAAGGAGAGGAGAGAAAGAATCTCAAGAAGACTCCCCACTGAGCAAGGAGCCCAGTCTCAGGACCCTGAGACCATGACCTGAGCCAAAATCAATAGTTGGATTCTCAACAGACTATACCATCCAGGCGCCCCAGGGAGAGATCTTTCTGAAGAAGTTCTCCTTGAACTAAGACCTGAAAAATGGAACAAGTTATCTGGGGAAGAATATTCCAAGCCCAGACAATAACATAAAAAGATTCTGTGGGGCGCCTGGGTGGCTCAGTGGGTTAAAGCCTCTGCCTTCGGCTCAGGTCATGANTTCGACCTGAAAAATGGAACAAGTTATCTGGGGAAGAATATTCCAAGCCCAGAGAATAACATATAAAAAGATTCTGTGGGGCGCCTGGGTGGCTCAGTGGGTTAAAGCCGCTGCCTTCGGCTCAGGTCATGATCTCAGGGTCCTGGGATCGAGGCCCGCATCGGGCTCTCTGCTCAGCGGGGAGCCTGCTTCCTCCTCTCTCTCTGCCTGCCTCTCTGCCTCCTTGTGATCTCTCTCTCTCTGTCAAATAAATAAAATCCTAAAAACAAACAAACAAAAAAAAACAAAAAAAAAATAAAAAAAAAATAAAAAGATTCTGTGGTGATAAATTCGAAGAATTAAATTCATCTAAAAGAAATTCAATATGGTTGGGCCACGTGAGATCATGAATCACCTTGAAGACTATGTTAAAGGTTTTTATCTTTATTTAAAAAAAATAAGGAGACATAAACAGGTTTTATGCAAAAGCGAAATGTGATTAGATCTGCATTTTGAGAAGATTGCTCAAACTGCAGCAAAATAAATTGGAATGGAGTCATACTGGGGAGAAGCGTAGGATAGTTGAGAGAAATTATGGGGCCAGGTGAAAAACAAGAGCAGTTTGCATTTGATAAAGGGTGATAGGTAAAATGGAGGCACCTGAGAGCTATTCAGAAGGTAAAATTGGTAGGATTTGGTGATAAATTGAAGAAATGATTGAGAAAGAGGGAGGTGCTAAGGAGCTTATACATTTCACACTTGGCAAACTAGATGGTGTGTAAGGGAAAAATTTCTTCAATTTGTGGAAGACTGAGTTGATGAGCGTGAAAGGAAGAGGAAATTTTTTAAGTTTGGTTTTATCATTACGTTTTTGAGAGGACCAGGAGGAAACTACAAAGTAGGGTGTGAAATATGTAATTTGAAATTGAAAGAGCTATCTAAACTGGAGATGAATATTTGAGAGTTATTGGTATAAGAGTAGATATTGATACAGTGGGTATAAATGACTTCACTTGGTGAGGGTACAGAGAGAGAATACAAAGTGTCTAAGCCAATGCATTGTGAAATCCCAGCCCTTATCAGTCTGAGAAGAAAAATGAGCCAGTAAAGGGGACAAATCAAGACAACAAGGCACAGAGAATTAAAGCAAGACAATGTCATACCAAACCAAGGGGAAAAAATATTCAAGAAAGAATAAGTAATCATTATTGAATGCCACTAGGAGATGAAATAAAATGAAAGTGGCTATTGGATTTATATACCTGGAGGCCATCTGTGAATGTTGGGACAAGAAGACACACTGGTTTGGGTTGAGGATTAGATGAGAGATAAAGAAATACTTATGCTAACCATGTTCTAAATACCTTACAGATATTCATCTAATTTAATGTTCATAAGAGTCCTAAAAGGAAGATACTCTTACTTTCTATTTTATCATTGGTGAAAGTGAAGCAAAGAGAGGTTAAGTAACAGAAGAAGTTCCACGTCAGTTATTAAGAGGTGAAGGTGGGACTTGAACCCATGCAGTGTGACTTCGAAGTTCCTGCTGTAAGCACTACCTGATTCGGCCTCTCCAGATAGAGAATTGGAACAATTCTTTCAATAAACGTAGTCATGAAGAGAGGATGGGAAATGAAGAATCAACAATATTTTTCTTAAGATGAGAGAAATTTGAACTGAGAGCCAATAGGAAGGGCCCTGCAAATATACATGAGCTCAGGGAAAATTATATGGTTAAATATATTTGGTTGACTGGTCTTTTGTCAGCCTACTTCTGCCTAGAATTGGTCATGATATGAAATGTTCAATACAAATAAAAAGGTCTATGAATCTGATATATTTATCAAAAACAAAATCTTGTCTATAATGAACTTCATAATTCAATTTTTATTGTATGTAAATAAAATAAAACCAATTACGTAATTTATTTCTTACAGACAAATTTATGAAAGAAAAGAATATAAGAAAAATGGAAGTATAAGAGAAAATTGGAGATTTGTTAAAATTCTCAATATTTCATCTGTAACAAGCTTATATTTACTTATGTCATCATAAATACCTGAATTCTTATGAATTCTTCTTCCAGGCCCTTCACAATGTTGTTTTCAAGCTTTCCCCAGAAGTTAAATCCATGTGGCTCTAAACCTGGTGTTCTTTCCAGCCATGCCTGAAGTATTTTTTTTTAAGTAAATAAATTGTAAAACTTAAAATATGTGAAGTACATTGTACCTAACATCTATGAACTTGAAACAGGAAATTTTCTTAATTTAAAGAAACATAAGTCATGAGTTTTTTGTGTCTAAATATTTTCTCTTCCCCTTCAATTTCATTTAAAGAATAGCAATTTATTATATTTCACCTCTTAATCTTTAAAACAATCATATTGATAATACTTACTCTTTATTTGTTAAGAAATCAATTATTACAGAAATCCTAACTTTGTTCTATAAATCTATGAACATATCTAAATGCTGTTCGAATGAAGTCTTCTGGTTTATTCTCCAAATACCTTATGGGTTGGGAGCTGAAGGATGTAGGAGCATGGCATACTTAGCAACTCTGAAGTCAACTAACTACTTGATTATTTTGAGAGTCCGCAAGACTTTTTAAAAAAAAAATAATTTCAGGAGAGTGGACATATACAAGATTTTTTATTGTAAAAATGAAACAAAATTCATGCACCTCTGTGGATTCTCATTTAACTTATTTTTTCATTTTGAAATTAGCTTTGTGATTCTTTCCCCCCCTATCTTTATGAGCTGTTTTTGGCATTATATACACTATATTAACCTAAATCCACATTTGCAATACTGAGGGGATTTGTGTGCAGAGTATAAGTCTCTAAAAGAAAATTCTAATTTGCAAAGAAAAAAAAAAAACAAACCTGTGAAGGAAATCAAGACCATGTAATCTTTATTTAATAATTTACTTATGAAGAAAGAGTAATCCCTTAAGACCTTTTCTAGACTTGTAGGGAATTAAGATGAAGGGAACAAATTCTTAGGACTATACTCTTAGTAATTTAGTTTAATTGAGAAAAATACACAACTTTTGGAACTGTTCAATAATGGAATATTTTAAAGAAGTAAACCTCACTGAATAATTAACTACACTCAGTTTAAAAATCAGCTAATTAAATGTTGTTTAGTGAGCTTGTTTAAAAGAATTGTTTTATAAGATGAGGTTATTAAATATTAACATAGCTGATTATATAAATATTTCTGAAACTCTCAGGAGAGTTCTTTATATTTTACATATTTTGATTAGTTGAGTTTAAGGATTTTTATAAATTCTCCTGTTCTTATTTACAATGAATGTGACAAAACACTTGAGTTTTAAAATTTTGATCTAACATAAGCTAAATTAACAAGACATGGGGAGGTAGACTTTAAAGATAATATTTGAGTATTTACCTCCACTAGCTGCAGTAGTGTTTTTTCTTGCTCCGACTTAAGTAGCAGTTCATTATCTTCTCCTTTGAAGTTATCACGATAATGTCTTCTGTTGTAAGGGACCCTCAAACTCTGAAGGACACCTATCTTGTTTTCTAAGAGTCGGAATTGCAAACTCTGGAAACCTGATGCTGGAGATAAGTGCTCTCTGGGGATGAAGGGAGGAAGGCAAGAGAAGAGAAAGAAGAGCGGGGTTGATGTTGTAAATCACTATAATGCTTTCTTCTATTGTGAGAAGTCATCAGTTTTACTCTCTTAGATTTCACCAAGAACAGAAACACATAACTGCCTAGAGTTGGACCTGTGATTTGACCTTACCAAAGAAAGAAAAGTGAGCCCCCTAAACATCATTGTTGCTGTCAATTAATCAATTTATTTTTTTTAAGATTTTATTTATTTATTTGACACAGAGAGAAAGAGAGAGATCACAAGTAGGCAGAGAGGCAGGCAGAGAGAGGGGAGGAAGCAGGCTCCCTGCTGAGCAGAAAGCCCTATGCGGGCCTCGATCCCAGGACCCTGAGATCATGACCTGAGCCGAAGGCAGAGGCTTTAACCCACTGAGCCACCCAGGTGCCCCTCAATTAATCAATTTAAAGATGGAATGTGTATAACAGTTTGGGAAATGTCATATATGCACGTGAGTATGTATATACATATACATACACATACACACATACACATATATGTTTATGTGTTCATGTACTAATTTTTTCCTGAGATAAAGACACGTGGACATTGTGCGATATTTCTTATTCTATAGTGCTAAAAGATTCTTTATAGAATCAATCCCTCCTAAAATTTATATTCTTGGATAACATCATTGATCTCACTATCTAGTATCATTATGAGCACAATGAGATATTACCAGTAAAACAAATGAGATATAGCCTCGCACAAAATAGGCAATCAAAAAATGTTATTACTGCTACCCCACAACTACCCAAACTCTTAAATCCTTCTAAGCTTCCTTCATCTAATTGGTTTTAAGACTTCAATTTTTTAAAACTACCACAAATGAATTTTACTACATTTCTCCTTGACTGTCACACATGTTTGAGACACTGCCTATTATGTCATTAAATCCACCCGATGTTCTTAAGAAAATTTCTTCTCCAATTTTGGTATTAAAAAAAGCTTTTAAAAAAATATATAGGGCTTTGGCTGCCTGGAAAAGCAGACATTTATAGTTCTATCCATAACTTAAACTGCCACTTTTGCTGATAGGCTTCCTGTCAACTCTTGCTTCTCTTTTATTTTTAGTTTGCAATTTTTAAAAATTTAGGTGTTGTGTCAGTCATGTTAGCCATTTTGACAAGTTGTCTAAAAGTGTTTTTAATGGCTTCTCAACTTTTGGCTAAGATCAAGTGTAAAATCCTTTTTAGGTAAAAACAGGGCACACAACAATGAATTGAAATTAGTCGATCATATTATGTTCATATGTAAAAGTGAATGAAGACATATGTTTACTAACTTCTCAAATGCTCTGTGATTAAGACTTCCACGTGTTTGTAGTTACACAGTGTCAGTGGGATAGGCTCCTTATACAGAACACACATCCCCTTTTTACCCCACTGGAATGAAAAGGCAAACGCCACTGCTTTCTTTTTTTTTTTCTAAGTCACCAATTATTTTTTTATTATGTTCAATTAGCCACTGTATAGTATGTCATTAATTTTTGATGTAGTGTTCAATGATTCATTAGTTGCCTATAACACCCAGTGCACATCACTGCACATGCCCTCCTTAAAACCCATCACCCTTCTTACAAAGCCACTGCTCCACACCTGAAGTCGTTGAAGTCCAAGGCCGTCATGGTTTCCAGGACGGAAAACTGCTGTACCAGTAGTTTCAGGATCACAGCCACCCGGTGCATCCGAGTAACGACCTTCAGCATGTTCCTTTCATCCCTGACCTGATGGTTAAGAAATGAAGCATCGAGTAATCAATCCTGATTTCTAGAAGATACAAAATAGACTATCAACGACAGTGTACTCCTATGGACTTTCTCTATTTTAAAAAGGAACATGGGAATTAAAAATTGCTGTAAGTATATTTTGAATTAATAGCCACTCTAAGTTGTGTGTGAAGATTGTCTACAAAAGAGGAATCATTTCTCTTTCTTTAAAAAGAGAAAACTGTATGGAAGCAAGCAAGAGGTCAGTTTTGGAACACAACAGCCACTGATGTCAAAGGAAATCTCTCTCTTAGTTGGCTTTGAGGAATACAGGTCAAGGAAACATGGAAACCTCTGGGTGAAGACTAAGCAACATGTGGATAAATCTGCTTTTTACCGAGGGCCTCAAAGGTGCCATTAACATAAGTGGGGAGAGCGTTCCACCCCAAAACCCTGGGATCATGACCTGAGCAGAAAGCAGAACTTTAACCGACTGCGCCCCTCAGGTGTCTTCTTTTTCTTTCTTCTACCACTTTCTTTTTCTTCTTCTACCACTTCCCTCTTCTTGTTTCACTTTCCTCATCATTTTTCCTATCTTCCCATAGCTAATATTCATTAGAAATAACATCTTTGAAGAAAACACACACACACACACACACACACACACACAACACACACACAAAATACAATTCTGGTACCTGTTACTTAAAGGATCTATATTAGCTATCTTGGCAATTTACCATCATACACAACAACTTTCTTTAAGGGCAAAAAAAAAGAAAAAAAAATCGAGTTCTAAACAAGAGGCCTGAAACTGAAATTTGAAAGGAACCTTAAAGCAATGTGTAGCTCTAGGGTAGCAGAGGCATTGGGAAAGTAAGACTACACGCTTGTCCACTTGGAAGGGTTTTAAAATGTTTCCATTAAGTAATAATTCCATCATTTGTTCATAAGTTTTTCTAATTAACAATATTCTATGTTTTCGAAAAAAAGTATAAATCCAACATTGTGACATGAGAACTCACATGGCCATTCTGAAAGATCTCGCGAACAGAATCTAATTCCCAGAGGATTTGCTTAAACCAGAGTTCATAAGCTGCAATGAGAAAAATCATTGTCAACTCAAAAATTATGGGAACATTTTTGACCATAATTACATGAAAAATGGGGTTAACACTTTGAAAAAGAAATCAAATGTAATTTTAAAACAATAAATACCAATATAGCCTTATATTTATGCTATAAACAAATATTAGTAATAATGTTATAATAGCCTTCTTGTATTGAATGCTTTACTATGCCAGCCATGTTATCTATATGCTTCATATTCATTATTATTATTTTGATTTCTTTCAACAAATAAATTGTCTAGGTCTTTTAAGATATAGCACATAATCTAATCCCAGCTTCCGGAGTGGAAGCTGCAGGTTTATGGGAAAGCAGAAGTGACAATCATCTCTATCCATATACTAAGATATTAATAGTCATTAATTTTGTTTTCTGGAGGCTTAGAATATTATGGGGAGGACAAGCTTGTGAGTAGTCTAAAACTTTATTGTATCCATCCACCTCCCACAATACCTAGCACAGTGCTTGGCATAAGATAAACATTGGGTGATTATTTTATGAATAAATGAACAAAATAGTCCTTATAGTCATTAGAGAGCATAGAATATCAAAAATCTTAGAGATATCTGGTACATTCTATTTGATGCTATTGTATGGGTAAAGGCTATGTCTCTGTACTAAGTAGAGGAATCAGATCAGTATTTTAAATCACATTTAAGGAGACTTCTAGGGATCTAATTTTCATATTTGGACCAAGAGCAAATCAAATATATTAATCAGTTTCTATATCTTTTTATTCAGGTTTAACTTTGTGTGACTAGTTCCCTGACCCACTGACCACATGTCATAACTGAAGGATGGAAGGACAGTCTCCCTATCAAATCATGATAGCTCCCATTTGTTGTATGCTTATCTTGTGCTATACCTGGGCTAAGTGCTCAATGCACATTAGCTCACTTTATCTTCACAAGAACTCTATGAATAAGAAGATAAAATAATTGTCTCCATTTTGCAGATGGAGAAATAGAATTATTGGTCAAGAAACATGGCCAAGGTCAAGCAAATTTATAGTGGTAGAGATGGGATTCTAAACAATTTTCTGATTCCAAATCTGTGCTACCCTGCCACGATTCCTCTTCTATTGATTTTTGTCTTGGCCTAAATCACCAATAAAAATGTAAATATTGAAACAGGAGAAGAACACAACAACTCAATTCTTTTCCATCTTTATTTTTTTACTCTAAGAGTTGATCATTTTAACCAGTCAGTGAACCAAACAACCATTTGAGGAAAGGACACAAAGAACCAGTAGGGAAAGAAAACATGTCTAGAAATGGGGCACTGACTAGTATGAATCACTGGACCTGGTCAGACAGAGGACACTATTATGCCACCAACAATCTTAGAGTAAATCTTAGTATTCTGGGGTCACAGACCTCTTTTAGACACATATTTATGAAATTTTTCACACAATTTTAATGAGTTCAGGTACTTTCTAAACTCCTGAAGTCATGGATTCCTACATTAAAAACCACTGCCCAGAGGTAAGTAGTCTGGAGAGAATAAATGCACACTTTAGGCAAATTTTACATTTTTGTTTAGTACCAGGTCTATATATGATTATGTAAAGTCACAATAAATTTGAGTGTCTATTTCTTGAAAACATCAGCAAGTAGCCCGATGTGGTGATCCCTCCCACAACCCTAAGATCATGACTTAAGATGAAATCAAAAGTCGGAGAGTCGGTCGCTCAACCCAACTGAACCACCCAGAGATCCCTTGAAAATAGTTATTTGAAAGCTCCAAGCTGAAAAACAGTAACATCTTATCTTCAAATTCTTTGTGAATTCCAAGAGATAGAAAGTTCCCTTGGATTTAAGAAACAGCTAAAGTCCCACCTGATCCAGTTAACAGTGAGGTAACAAAGAAGACTGTTATAAATTCTAGACAGATGCCTTATGAGAATTTATCCGGCAGCAAAATATTCTCAAACATTTCTAAGGGAGGTGATTCCTTGATCTTTCACCATCTTATACTTAAAAGTATTGTAGCTCCTCATTATTGTTGCAAAATGCCTGTGGACTAGTTACCATCCAATCTTTTGTGCAACTTACCTTGATGAGTTATGATAAAAAGATGTTCATCATGGATTTTATTTCCTTTTATTTCACTTTGAAGTTCCTGTGCATTCAAAACCTTTTCCAACTTTAAGCAGAACAAAACAAAAAACAAAACAAGACAAAACAAAAAAAGAAAGACTAATTTTGGATAAACTTCCAGTTATAAGATGGATAAGTTATGGGGATCTAATGTACAGCATAGTGATTATAGTTAATAAACTGTATTATATTCTTGGAAGTTGCTAAAAGAGTAGGTCTTAAGTATCTTTACCACAAAAAAGAAATGGTAACTATGTGATACAATGCAGATGTTAGCTAGTGTTATGGTGATAATCATTTTGTAATATATAAGTGTGTCAAATTAACATGTTATATAGCTTAAATTTACACAATGTTATACATTCGTTATATCTCAATAGAGCTGAAAAAGATTTTAAAAAGAAAGATTAATTTTGAATTTTGTTTTTTTCAATTTTAATAAGAAGTAGAATACAATATTGAAAAAAAAAGTCTCCAAATTCCCAAATTTCTCTGGAAGCAATCTATTGTCTTTTAAACAATTCATGTGTCTTAATCATGAGGAAGTAGTTAAATTTAGGATTTTTATTCTTTTCAGAAGAATTTATATTGGGTAGGATTCTACATAACAAATACTATTGCACTCAATGAGAAATCCGTAACCTTTTTATCTCTTGAAATGAGTATGATAAAAGCTTGGTAACTTACTTAGCTCACTGTTTATCTTCTACTCTTTTATCCCCCAAAGAGCCTATTCTAAGAAGATCTTAACTTTCTTTATCAGCTCATCCCTAGAAACTCATCAATGAAAGCCTCAAAGGCTCTAAACATGTTACTTCTTAAAAAATATAGAAGACAAACAGGCCATATTTATTATCTCCAAGTACTGTATTTCTAATATCCCTCTTTCACTTACTAATGATTTCAAGAAAACATGTGTCTTCAACATTTCTACTTTACGATAAGGGATTTAAAATTTTCATTTTCCTGGTTACATTTGCAATGATCTAGGTTGGGATATAGAGACCATGTCCTATTTATGCAAGTTGTGCAATGCCTGCCAGTTATCTCACTTTATCTTATCATTTACACTCTTCTGCTCAAGATTCTGCACTCTGCTTGGACCGTACCCTGTCAGAGAGAGGAATTTTCATATAGGAGTCACCTGAATTGTGCTAACAAAAGTTGAAAAAGCATACATTTGCGTCTTTACATCCAGAAAACTTTTTGATGATTGAGAAAAACAAAACAAAAGAAAACAAAACACCCAAAACATGAAAATGTCACTTTGCAGAATTTAACACCTAACCATGGAAGCTAAGTTTTATCACTTACATGCAGGTAGTTTCCATAGATAAGTCCTCCTTTGCTGGCTTTATTCACACCAGTTTGTGATTTGTCTTCTTCATTGCCTTCTATGGATAATTTTTTAAAAGCACCTCTATAGATTCGATAAGGGAAGAGAAAAACAGGAGATCTTGAGAAAGCATAATAACTAATAATATGAGACATCAAAATTCTCTCACTGATTTTAAAGGAGATTTTTAACAAGAGAACAAGGATGGCAATTTTGAAAATGCTTTTGAAATTCAGAAATTGAAGTCTTCTTACGTAGCATTTTTAAGATCCTGACCATCCTTCAAATAGAGGTAAATACTCACCCAAAGTTGTTTCCTAAAAATGGGCACCCGCTCATGGTGAAAACACACTGTCTGCGAAGCGCTGAGATTTGACCCTGGAACGATGATATCATTGACTTTCCCAGATGTTCTACAGCTGCCTTTTATCTATCCTGCTCTCTCCGCACCAGCCAATCAGCCCTCTCTGTGTGCTCTTAGGTAGGCTCTCATTTCAATTGGTACAGAAACTGAACTCTGTAAACTTTGGAGAGGATCTGTGCTGGGGACAGTTTGTTTGCTAAAAAAGTGAGTATTCTGCCAGACCAAATCATTTGACTGGCTAAATTCTGCTTTTATATCCAAAGTAACAAACAGTAAATAAATCAATGGAGGCCAAATTTTAAAAAATGACATTGAATTATTCTATTCCAAAGACACATTTGGCATAGTGTTAGCACATATAACATAATGAGCTTGTAAAAAAACAAATATTTATTCTCTCAGTCTCAGATTTGGATATTCTTGTAACTGCTAAGCCAAAAGCTGACCTGGAGTGTTGACAGAGGCAGGGTTCCTGTGCAAATCCCATTTCCATCTCATTTTTTTTTTAAGATTTTATTTATTTATTTGACACAGAGAGAGAGATTACAAGTAGGCAGAGAGGCAGGCAGAGAGACAGGGAGAGGAGGAAGCAGGCTCCCTGCTGAGCAGAGAGCAGGATGCGGGCCTGGATCCCAGGACGCTGAGATCATGACCTGAGCCGAAAGCAGAGGCTTTAACCCACTGAGCCACCCAGGTGCCCTCCATCTCATTTTTACTGTTCTTCTGGCCTAAATCTCATGTAATTAGCAGCAGTTGGGTTACTGTATTTTTTTAAAAGATTTTTAAAATGTATTTATTCATTTGAGAGAGATACAGAGCCAGAGTGAGCACAAGCAGGGGAGGAACCAAGGCAGAGGGAGAAGCAGATTCCCCATTGAGCTGGGAGCCCAACATGGAGCTCGATCCCAGCACCTGGAGATCATGACCTGAGCCACCCAGTTGCCCTGTGGGCTGCTGTATTGTTTTGGAACTTACATGGACATTATTTGTTTACTGTTTACCTGTAGCGCAGCAATTATAGGACCCTGGGCGTCATCCACACTGGGGTACTTTGTAGGTAGGGTAAGAACAATAATAAAGGGGCCACAGTTCTGAGAAATGTCAGTGATAAAGTATTTTTTCATAGAACGTATTATTTATTGGTCTCAGTTCTAAACCAAAGTTCTAAACTTCATTTCTAGTCTTGGTTGTGCAATGGATGAATTGTGTGCTACCCGGAAAAGTGATTTAACTTCTCTAAGTATCAACTACCTCACCCAAAGAAATGGAAGTGTTCAAAACTGATCATAATTTTGAAGATCTTGATCCACGCTCAAATCTTGATTTTATAAAATTCTTAATAAAATGACCATATTTGCTGTAGTTTAGAAAGCTAGACCACACAAAAGTGCCATTTTGTAAGAGGACTGGGAAAACATCAAAACCATACCCTGCACTCCTCCTACTCCCTTGGGGTTTTTACAGGTGACTCTGGCCTTGTTCACACAGTGGGGAGGGGGTTTTGTGGGCGAGGTGGAGTCACTGTCCTTAGTGCCCTGGCCCATGGTGTTTGGTAGCAGAAAATGCTTAATAGCTCCTCTTTCCTACATCATTGTTCAACTAGCTATGCGTTTACAAAGAATACAGCTAAATAAGTAATTCTACCGTCTTTAAGCCTTTGGGGCTGAGAAGTGTTCTTCCCTTATTGGTGAACATACTAGTGAAAGAAATGAGGAAATGTTCTTTTCACTACAAATTAGAAACATTAGATATTTTCGAAGCAACACAGTTTTCTTTTCTTCTCTTTCTTCTCCCCCTCCCTCCTCCTCCCTCCTCCT
>LNAC01000281.1:726611-806063 GCA_002007465.1 Ailurus styani
TCCCCCCCCCCCCCTCCCTCTCCCTCCTCCTCCCTCCTCTTCCCCTTCCTCCAGGACAGTAACTATAATGGCAATGCCTCAAATATATATATTCCCATTAATTTTTGCAATTGAAAGTATTATAAGATTTATGACCAGTTATACATACATAAATATATGGTCAGCATCTTGCCAACACTGAAATCTTGCCACATGGAAACCAATTTCGTAATCTGATATTTACCTCAGATTAAGAAATTGTTCCTTAATGATCAGATGGAAAACCTCTGTAACCAATATAGTGCTTGCTGCCCCCAAGATATCTTATGTACAGATATTTTACACAAATAGAAATATACTCTCACTCAAAGAATCAAATGTAAGGATGAGAACCTCAGGCATTATAGCAGGTAAATAGAGGAGAACATATGGGTACAAGGCAATGATTTGTGGTAAATTCTAAACTCGATGTACATGCATTTAATTCTGTGTACACATTGATTACAGAAGGACCATGCTAAAGGTAAAACTGACTGATAAGCCTGCTTGGAAGACACACAGCATGACCAATTCTGACCCTAGGAACCATCTAATATGTTAGAAGTAAAAATAGCAAAAACCCGAGGGACAACCTGAGTGGCTCAGTCGGTTAAGTGTCTAACTCTTGATTTCGGTTCAGGTCATAATCTCAGGGTGGTGGGATCGAGCCCTGCATTGGTCTCCATACAACCTGCTTAAGATTCTCTGTCTCCCCTGCCCTCCTTTCCCGCACCTCTCTCTCCCTCTCTAAAAAAAAGAGAAAGAAAAAACACTCTTTTTATATATGTCATAAAAAAACATAAACAATGAATTAAGACTACCGAAACCAAAACTGACATCTCTGGTTCTTCCTTGTGATTTTTAAGATCAGGATATGGAGAAGCGAGCCTGGAAGATGAAACAAAGACAAGAATTAGCAGGATCAGGTGTTGGGCTGAATTTGCAAAGTGAATAGGAATTTCTTTACTCCTTCAACCATCACAGTATTGGTTTCCAAAAAAAAAGGCTCCATGTAACCAGTTATAGAATGTTACATTTTCTTCTTTCCCATAACCTTCAAAGCTTAGAATTCCTGCAGCTTCCACCCCTGCCCTGTAACCCAGCTGTTCACATTTTTCTCAGTCAGTGGTTAAATTTTGGGGCAGACACAGAAACGCTAAACCAAGAAGGGAGTTCTCATGGATAAATGTTCCAGCATCTTATTTTTCAGAAGATGGTTTTGAAGACACTCTGCACTCTTTTTCAAATATGCTAGAGGAATCCCAGTTACTCACAGCATTGACCTCACTAATGAATCCTTCTTCTTCTTTCCCTCCTGTCTCACCACTCCCTGCTCTCTCACTGATATTCCTGGGAATGTCTCCCAGGTCCTTGTCTCAGCTTCTGGTTTGGAGAAAGCCAAACTAATATATACATCTTTTATTCATTATGAGATCTAATACATTTAGGAACTGAAGAGTTCCTTTTTTGAATTTCAAATTATTTTTTAATTTCTCAGAACAGAAGTTTCTGTGAACATAACAGCCATTCAAAAAGCCATTTATTTGGTTGATATAGTGAGTTACCATTTGTTGTATAAAGTAGTCTTTGGGGCGCCTGGGTGGCTCAGTGGGTTAAAGCCTCTGCTTTCGGCTCAGGTCATGATCTCAGGGTCCTGGGATCGAGGCCCGCATCGGGCTCCCTGCTCAGAGGGGAGCCTGCTTCCTCCTCTCTCTCTGCCTGCCTCTCTGCCTACTTGTGATCTCTCTCTCTCTCTCTCTCTCTCTCTCTGTCAAATAAATAAATAAAATCTTTAAAGTAGTCTTTGTTGATGTTGTTTTGTTGTTGCCCTTAATGTTTTGTTTGATTCTCAAAGATGGTAGTCTGAAGAGAATTAAATCCTTTCGCTGGGATTTAATTTTAGTTATATAATAGAAGCTTTTCAAAGTCAATCTGATGAACTTGGGTATGACCATCAATAAATAATATTTGCTTAGTTATTTTTATGACAGCTCCAAGAAAAGGCAGAGAAGAACCTATCAGGACACTGATTTCAAGGGAAGGGGTACTCACGATGTTAATTATGGATCAATTAGGAGATTATTTCTTTACCCTGTGTGGATTTAAGATGACTAGTTTCCAAAGAGAAAATAGAATACATTGGGAGATGTGTTTATGTAAGGTGGCTTAAAGCCATTGTGTAGGTAAGAAAACTGTGTATCTCACAAAGCAAAAGTATCAGAAAAGAGCTGGGAACCAGGTGACCTTTTTGTTATCCTGGACTATGGAATGTGATATTTGTGGAAAAATGCTTACAGATAAACTCATATTTTATTTCCGTATTTCTTAAAAACTGTGGACATTAGAGAAATAATTCCATTGGTATTTCAAATGTAAATTGTAGCAGTTTTAAACACAAGGTTATAAAAACTGTTTTTGATTGATGTAACTGATATTAATGATGTAACGTGTTGTAAAACTCCAATCGATATTTTAACATTTATTCTTGCCCCCAGGTCAAATTTGATATATTGTCATTTCAAATTTGTCACAAATTAACATTTTTCATTATCAAATTTAATAGAATTTTTTAGATGAAGGTACCATTCATAAATGAGAAATGACTTTAACATTATCTGTTTAGTATGACTTATACAGAAACAAAATATGATACAATCTTCATAAATAAGTTTTGAAAACATTAAGAACATATTTTATAATCAATTGACCAAATAAAGTCAATGAAATGATGAAAAAGTATTAAGTATAGTAGCCATAATATAGTTTGAATCATCTGAAATTATTGTTTTTATAAATCCGAATGGTTGATATCAGCAATTTCATATGGTTCATCTTATTATCATTAAAGTAATATTTAATACTATACATAAAAATACTATAAAAAGAGTTTTGACTCTGGAAAACCTGCAGAATGCTCAAATAGACAAGTCTGTTCTTTAAAAAAGAAGAGAGAAGCAAATTCTGATGTTACTGAAATAAACTTGCATCCTTAAATATTCAACAAAATATGCATAGTGCCTTAATTTATTAGCAGAGAACCCAAGATTTCACACTCCTAGATTGAATAATTTTCAGATTACTTTCCCCATCACTTCCCACCCAAATGTCTTGAAATAAATCCAAAGCATAGATACTAAGTTCTGGAATCTTCTAAATTCTCCTTGCTTAGAGTAACCTCCCTGCCCCTCCCCCTACTGAACTCCTACTCACTCTCTAAAAGACATTTCAAATATCACTTCCTCTTTCTAATGTACCCTAGGTGATGTAATTACCACCTCTTCAGTGATTCAACAACACTTTGTATTTAAATTCTTAGACAATCACATGTCATTGTTATCTTTGGTTTTTCTGCCTGTCTTTCTCATTAGGTTTTATTTCCTCTAGACAAGTAGCACTGTGAGTTCTTCCTCTTGACTTTTGCTTCAAGCCGGGTAAATACAGACACAACTATTTCTCAACAAAACTGAATCTCATCTTTTCATCACCTTTGTTCAACAGAGTCAACGATGCATTTAAAAGTTCAGGTATCAAGCAGAGAAGTAGCTTATTGAGAATATTGAGACACCTGAGAAGGTAAAACATGGATAACCAATGAAGGCAGTCAATGAGGTTTGTTTTAAAATTATGAAGCTTGAGGTTCCATGTGTTGTATAATTATACTTAATCTGTGCACAGCGGCAGGTCAATAAGTTAACAGTTTTGCTGAGAACCTTCTCAGTAAAAGCTGTTCGGGTGCAGTTAATGATCTTCTGTGCATTTTGAATTCTCCCGATTCTGAGATTAAATTGATCCTTCTCAAATAATTGGCCAATATTTGTGAAATGATTTACACAAATGGTTGGAGAAAATTCAATAGAGAAGGAGAAAAGAGCTGTGTTTTTGTAACATCTACTATATGCCAGGCATTATGCTAGGGTTGTTCTATAGGTTCATGGATTCTGTCCTCTGAGAACTGAGACCACAACAGATGCTGGTAATGGACAGAGCCAGAATATAAGCAGATGACTCTCACTCTGAAGATTTGCCCTTCCTCCCACATATGCTGCCTTGTAATTCCCAACTGTTAGACTTTAATAATAGACTGTGACATAATAATAGAAAACATATATTGGTCTCTGCTTCCATTTCCTGGCACATAGTTCCTGAAACCTTTGTAATTTCTTAAGTGATAAGAGCACTAGGAACATTTTTCGTTCTAATGTTTGGCCTTTGACCCTAGTTTCTGTTACAACTCCCGAAACCTTTATAATTTCCTGGGTGAGAGGAGGGTCTTTTGTTCTATTGGGACCCTTCCGGGTGAGCTTCTCAATGGTTCCTGCATGAGGGATGGTCACCAGAAAGAACGAGCTATGATTAGAAGCCTGGAATTTTTTACCCCACCCCTCATTCTCTTGAGAAGGTAAAAGGGCTGAAAATGGAGTTAATGATCGATCATGCCTGTGTGATAAAGTCTCCATAAAAATTCTAGTAGTATGAGGTTAAGAGAGGTTCCAGGTTGGTGAACTGGTGGTGGTGTGGGGAGACCGACACACTCAAAGAGGGCCTAGAAGCTCTGCGCTCTTCCCCAAATATCTTGCCCTATGTACCTTTTCTTCTGCCTGCTCACCTATATTCGTCATCATGCCCTTTAATAAACTAGTTGACCTTAGTAAATAATTGCCTGAATTCTTTGAGCCACTCTAGTAAATTAATTGCATCTGAGGAGGGAGTCATGGGAACCTCCTGTCTGGAGCCAAATTGGACAGAAATTGTGGGTAACCTGGGAACCTACCACTTGTGATTGGCACCTCAAGTGGGGTGAAGGCAATTTTGTGGGACTGAGCCCTTAACCTATTGGATCTGACACTATCTCCAGGAAGGTAGTGTTGAATTGAGTCACACTGTAGGAGATCCAACAGGTGTCCAGCTTTCTTTTTCCTTTAAATGCTTTTTGTTTTTGCCTCTCCCATGTTTTTAGTTGGGAGCTCTTGGTGGACTCTGTACACTGTTACTCTGTGACAGAGATCCTGCCTGTGAGGACCACTTCTTCTCTTTCCTGCAGCCATTGTCTGACAGAAATATAAGTGGCCACATCCTTCTGTCGGCTTGATCTGCAGTTTAGTTTGCTGCCCACTTTTGTCCTGCTCTCACTTGATGTCCAAGTGAGATTTTTAATTTTAATTTATTTGTCAGAGAGAGAGAGAGTGAGTGAGAGAGTGCACAAGCAGGGGGGAAGGGCAGGGAGAGGCAGAGGGAAAAGCAGGCTTCCTGCTGAGCAAGGAGCCTGATGCGGGACTGGATCCCAGACCGTGGGATCATGACCTGAGCTGAAGGCAGTCACTGAAGCAACTGAGCCACCCAGGTGTCCCTCCAAGTGGGATTTTAAAGCCTTCATTGGTTGTAATAACTACGGGCAGAGAGACAGAGAGAGAGAGAGAGAGAGAGAGAGAGAGAGAGAATTGCTTGGAGGGGGAAAACCTCCACACATTTGGTGACCAAAAGTGTTCTGTTTAAAAGTAAAGGACACACAAGTCCTAGAAAACTGAGTTTTTCCTTTTTATGTACTTTGCTGATTCTCCTTTTTATCAGGGATCAAGTCCTATGTTTTGCATTGCTATAAAATCTAGGATTACCTTTGATTATCTTATGCAATAAGGAAGTCATTTTTTACAGTAGTGATTTGTTAATTTGATTTTGATTTAGACTTTTGTTTAATGACCTAACAAGATTGCAATATCCAGACTCTGACCTATGTGAAAAGTTTACTAGTTTCTCCAGGAAGTAAGGCATCTGTGAAAGAATAAGTCTCACTAGTTCCAAATTGGCTTCAAGGCTTAGGTTTATTTAAACAGCCAGATTGGAAGAAACATACTAAAAATTAATAAAATAAAATATCAATTGGCTACCCAAAGACTCCTATCTCAGATGTAGAAACGAGTGCTTAGTGTTTTCTACATAGTATTTTTTATTTCATAATGTCCTAGGCATTTTATTTTATTTTATTTTTTAAAAGATTTATTTATTTTTTTTTTTAAGATTTTATTTATTTGACACAGAGAGAGAGATCAAATCACAAGTAGGCAGAGAGGCAGGCAGAGAGAGGAGGAAGCAGGCTCCCGGCTGAGCAGGGAGCCTGACGCGGGCCTCGATCCCAGGACCCTGAGATCATGACCTGAGCGAAGGCAGAGGCTTTAACCCACTGAGCCACCCAGGCACTCCCTTCTTTTCCCTTCTAAACTCCNATTTATTTATTTTAAAGAGAGAGAAAGAGAGACAGTGACCTTGGGGAGGGGTAGAGGGAAAGGAGAGGATCCTCAAGCAGACTCCCTACTGAGCCTGAAACCTGATGCAGGGCTTGATCCTGACCCTGAGATCATGACCTGAGCCAAAACCAAAAGTTGGCCACAGTGTGACTGTTTACACTTGTTTTGATGCAGGTCTTTCTGAGTTCTGCTTACCTACAATGACAGGGACATGTGACACTTAATTCTGCCAACAGTTTTGTCTATTCATACAATTGTGAAATATCTGTTTCAACAGAACAGGGTGATCACATCCAGGTTTTGCTTAGTGTGAAAACGTGGTGAAATAAATGAAATACCAGGAGAAGCACTGTGACTTTACAAGTGATTGGTGATTGGGTGTGGTAAGTTTTATCCAGGAGGCAGGAGTAAAAAGTGGAGCTGGAGTTTTCACTGGAGAAGTAGGAGTCTCTCAGGCTAGAGGAAGAGGGAAATTGAGTTCACTGTGTGCGGTCTCATTTGCTGCAGCATGCAATAAACACAATTTGTAAGACATTTTTGGGGTGTAAAATAAAATGGATAATCTCAAGGCTTTCTGTAATTCTTGAAGATTTGGTTGAAATCCTTCCTTTATTGTGATGTCTCCTTATAGCACCATCTACCCATAGTGAAATGGAATACCTATGATTTTTAGAAAGTCCATTATTTATAAAACTCATCTGACAAATGTTTGCTTTGTCTCTGCATTTTAAAAGTAGGCATTATGGGGCACCTAGGTGGCTCAGTCAGTTGAGCCTCTGACTTTGGCTCAGGTGGTGATCTCAGGATCCTGCGATGGAGACCTGGCCCACCCCTACCCTTCCACGCTCAGCAGGGAGTCTGCTTGCCCCTCTACCTCTTCTCCTCCCCAACCCCCCACTCCTCCTGTTTATGCATTCTCTCTTTCTCTCTCTCTCAAATGAATAAATAAAATCCTAAACAAAAAAAGAGCAGACTTTGTATCTTCCAGAGAGGACAATAACTTTTCTTACTCATGGCAGACACTGTGAAGTTTTGTGCATTTGATTCAATGATATCACATGATTGATTCAATTATATAGAAGGTTTTTTTTAATGATACTAAAAGACAAAAAAACTGTAGACTGAAAATGACTTTGAAGACTGAAATAAATATGATATTTTCTATGTAAAAATTAGGAATATGTTTGTGATTATAATTACTGTCAATCTTTTAACGAACAAACAAACAAAATTTGTACAAGTATTCCTAATTGACAATATGCGCTAACCCATAAAAATAATCGCTAACATGTGTTGAGTTTACCACATAGCAGACACAGTTGCTCATTTAATTCTTATGAAAATTTTTTGAAATGCCACTATACTGATTATACAGACACAGAAAAGTTACCTTAGAAAATTTGAGTGACCTCTCATAGTTATACAGTCAGCAAATGATAGAGTCTGCATTCAAATCTCAAGCTTGATTTCAAATACTATCTTGGTCCACTTGGGCTACTATAACAAAAATACTATAAACTGGGTAGCTTATAAACAATAAACATTTATTTCTCATAACTCTAGAGGATAAGAATTCCCAGATCATTCAATTGGCAGTTTCAGTGTCTGGTGAGAGCCTGCTTCCTCATTGATCCTCACATGGCAGAAATGAATAGGGAGCTTTGTTGGATCCCCTTAAGGGAGCACTCGTCCCATTCTGGAGGTTCTGCTCTTTGACCTAATCACCTCCTAAAGGCACAAGTCCTCATTTCATCACTTTGGAAGTTAGGATTTCAACATATGAATTTGGGAGAGACACAATTGATTCCAGACACTATGATCTTTCTATTCTGTTATGCTGTGTTCCGATAATAAAGTACCTTTGTCACCTAAATGAATTTGTTACCTTGATATTTATCCAAACTTGTTGGCAAAGTATACTTATTCCAGTGAACTATAATAACAGCAAATAGGAAAATCACAAAATGTTAAGGGGAAGGAATTCTAAAAAACAAACAAATATAATGGCAACCCTAAACTTTTTCTTTAAGTCAAATTATCATTCTGACTTGAAAGAATTGTGGCTTATTTCAAGCAAAAGTTTCCAGTCATTTCAGTCTAAAAAGGCTATTGTAAAAGAGCCATCGGCTCTGAAAACCATAGCTGCTGTTGATTTTTTTAAGTATTTATTTATTTATTTATTTGAGAGAGAGAGAGCATGGAGGTGATGGGGAGCAAGAGAATCTTTTTTTTTTTTTTAAAGATTTTATTTATCTATTTGACAGAGACACAGTGAGAGAGGCAACACCAGCAGGGGGAGAGGGAGAGGGCAAAGCAGGCTTTCCCACAGAGCAGAGAGCCTGAAGCGGGGCTTGATCCCAGGACCCTGGGATCATGACCTGAGCTGAAGGCAGACACTTAATGACTGAGCCACCCAGGTACCTCAAGAGAGAGAATCTTAAGCAGACTCCATGCTAAGCATGGAGTCCTTCATGGGGCTTAATGCCAGGCTTGATCTCCTGACCCTGAGATCATGACCCTTGGATCATGACCTGAGGTAAGTCGAAAGTCAGACACTTAACTGACTGAGCCATTCAGGAGCCTCTGGGGCAGATGATATTTTACAGAAGCAAAAGAACCATTGCTCTCTTACTGACTATTTTATTGGGGGTGGGTGCTTGTGGGCTATTTCACTGATTGTTAAATCCATTTCACACATCAATAGCAATTTCTCAGCAGCTCTGTAAATACACTTGTGCCAAAAGATTCCAGCTTTCTTTTAGCTGTCTGCCTTGGTGTTTAGTCTGAGAAACACTGACCTGGGGAAGGCTGATGTTTGCTTTGTATACAGTGAACACTTAGAATTGTCATAGTAAGAGAGGAAAAATTTCCTCCACCCTCTTAAGGTCCCTGGCTGTGTCTGAAAATTACTGACAGGCAGATTAATGAGAGGCAAGGGCACAAACTTTATTGAATTTTACATGTAAATGGGATCCTTCATAAGAGAATGAAGACCCAAACTGACCAGAGCAGGAGGCTTTTATACCTAAGAAAGAAAGAAAGAAAGAAAGAAAGAAAGAAAGAAAGAAAGAAAGAAAGAAAGAGAAAAAAAG
Organism: Ailurus styani; assembly: GCA_002007465.1. Classification (NCBI taxonomy): domain Eukaryota; kingdom Metazoa; phylum Chordata; class Mammalia; order Carnivora; family Ailuridae; genus Ailurus; species Ailurus styani. The sequence continues at coordinate 735,964 of LNAC01000281.1, forward strand.
AAAGAAAGGAAAAGACAGAGGGTTTTGGACCAAAAGCTGTGGTGAAACAACTAGAAAGATAGTTTAACAGTTTGTTCGCAGATTACTCTGCTGCCTTCTCCAGGCTGATAAGAGTCTATTTCCAGTAAAATGAGAATTTATTTCTTGCCTTTAAGCAGAGAAGGGGGAGCCTTTTCTGCATTTGCTGCTCTTAATTGCCTTCAGCTTAAAATAACTTCTAAGTCAAAGAAGCGTATTTTGGGGTGACATATTCTGGTTTCCTTCATTGATGACTGCTTGATCACTTTGGTTGTTCTTTGTATTTTTATCTAACTAGGTATTTAACACACACACGCACACTCCCAATCTTATTCACTTAGCAATTCTTTTGAAAACCCCATTTTTTTTCTTCAGGAGAGAGATTATATCAAATTAAAAGACCTCACAGAGAAAATAGGTCATTGAAATTTTTTATTCAAACAAAAATATACATATTGTAACAACACATTAATACAAAAATGCACCAGTCAAAAACAAAAAAGTCACTGGAGGTCTAACTCCCAGAAATAACCAATCATTAACTTGAATCATATGCTCCCTGAATTTTCCCATCCAGAAAAACAATTGTTTTATTTATTTTTTAAAGATTCTATTTATTTATTTGAAAGGGGGAGTGAGTGAGACAGAGTGAGCATGAGCAGGGGTAGGAGCAGAGGGAGAGGGAGAAGAAGACTGCTCACTGAGCAGGGAGCCCCATGCAGGGCACGATCCCAGGCCTTGGATCATTACCTGACCAGAAGGCAGACACTTACCTGACTGAGCCACCGAGGCTGAACCCCAATTGTCCTTAATAATATAATTTTAAGCAAAGGTTTCTTTACTTCTGTTGAAAAATAAAAGTATGTCTATGAAAATGTCTATGACACAATTCTTCAACCTCAGCCAAGACATGTTCATGTCCTAAGCAAACCGGTATTTCTTGCTTAATGGGTTATTTTCACCACACTGAAAACCTCTGGAGACACTGATTTCCAAAGAAGATCTCTCCAGTGATGGCTGTCTCTTCTCCCCCCCAGTCCTTGTAGCATGAGGAGGGATAGAAATTCTACTCACTTGTTCTCAGACTTTTCTACTTTTCTCCCTAGAAATTCCATTACTCCTCATGTCGATACTACCTGCTGACTCTTATATCCTTCTCCTTCTTTCTCTCTGATTTTATCTACCTGTTTATTGTCTGTCATTCTCCTCAAAAGTTCTCCTTGTTAGTTCTTGGAATTTTCAATATATGTAAAGATGATCCTACCAACAGCCTAGCCATTTAGTTCCCTGAACTCTCCTCCTCCCCCAAGGACCTTGAACTTCGGTGTCTCTCAGTCAGTCACTCCTGCACTGACGACTCAGACCAACACCGGCCAGTGCTACTGAACCCTTGAAATGTGGTGGGTCCAAACAGAGATGGGAGTGGAAAGTATACAACAGATTGCAAAGACCGAGCACTAAAAGAAGGATGGAAAATGTCTCTTTCATCCTTTTTAAGTTGATTACGAGCCAACGTAAGATTTATTATTAAGTTAATTTCACCTGTTACAGCCTCAGGAAACTTTGTACTTGCCTGGTGCTGGTACCACATTACTGGATTCACTTTAAATCCTAGCCATGAAACTCAAGTGGGCTCTTTACATTGCCAGAAGTCATATGATAAAATCCCAGACTATTCATTCTATTTATTTTCACACCTTGTCTTCTCCCCCCACTCCTATATCTATTCTCAGTTGATGGTTCTGATTTTATTTTCACTCAAACACTTGAGACAATCAGAGTATTTCCACTTTGACTGTGTCATCACCTCCTAGCATGAACCACCAAATACTCTGTGTTCCAGCCCTTTTACGTAAATGAACTATCCAGACATATTCTCTACTTGTGTATTATGTCATAATCCACCCTGACACAAGAGCTTTGCTTCAACAATTATGCCCTCCTCCTCCCACATATTTACACTTCCACTCCTAAGTGCATTGTATCTATAAGCATGCAAACATGCTGTTTTATTTGAAACTTGTGAAAATTTTTATTGACCACATTTTGCATGTCAGCACTATTTTATTTTTCCATTTAGTAGTAAAAATCCTCCAGAGACTTGTTTGTATGCACTGTTTGAAACTTCTCTTCTTGAATTCTCCTTTCAGTCACTGGACTATCCACCCACCACTTCTCTAACATGGCCACAGTGCCTAGTGTAATGTTAAATTTCAGGCCTCATCTTGCTCGAACCATCAGCAGCATTTAACACTGCTGATTACTCTTCCCCTATGATTCACCTTCTTCATTTGGAGACAAGAATATTTTACTCTCTTGATTTTTCTCCTGTCTCATTCTCACTGGTCATTCCATATGGTCTTCCCTTTTCCCATAGCTTTTAAAATTGGAGATCAGGGGTCAGTCCTTGGTCATCCCCTCTTCCCTAGCTATGCTCCCTGGCTTGGTGACTTACTCATTCTAATGATTCTAGATTCTAATCTAACTTTAAATACAATCCAGTTGCCACCGATTCTCAAATGCCTATCTCCAGCCCAGACCTCCTTTCTGAACTCCAGATTCCTATCTCCAAATGCCTATTAAACATCTCTATCTGGATGGCTAGTGGACATTGCAAACTCAACATGTCTAGAACTGAGCTAATCTTTCCCTGTCTACAAAATCAACTCTACGAAGAGTCTTCTTTATCTCATTTGATAGTAATTCCATTCTTTGGATTGCTCCGATGAAAACTCCTGGAGTCATCCTTGACTCCTATCTCTGTCTTACAACCCACATGTAAGCCACAACAAAATCCTCTTGGCTGTGCCTTTAAAAATGTAAGAATCCAACAGTTTCCTGAAACCTCCTCCAGCACCCACTCACTCGTCCCACCCAGCCACCACGCAAGCATTATTCCTAATACCTTAAGTAAGAATAAATGTAAATTGGATCATGTCATTCTTTAGACAAGCCTACAAAAATTCTCCATTTTATTAAAATAAAAGATAAAACCTTCACAACGGTCTACAAGCCCAGCATTATATGTCCTCCCATTACCCTTCTGACCCTCTCTCCTCTCTTTCTCTTACTACAGTCCACCTACTCTGGCTACTTTGCTCCTTCTCGAAAGCAAGTTGCTTCCACCTGGGACCTTGGCTCTAGCTCTGCAGAATGCCTAGAACGTTCTTCTCCTCTCGAGAAATTCCTTATTGCTCTCAAGACTGCTCAAATTTGACCTTTCCAAGTATCTCTACCCTGCCTAGCCCACTTTTTACAATAATTGACACCCCTTCCTCAAACAGAGCTCTTGATCTCTCCTGCCATGTTTTCTTTTTATTTTTTCACCATAGCACATTTCCTCTTCCATCTTGTTAGGTAACTTACTAGTGATTAAGTTTATTGTCATCTCCTACTAAACTAGAAGCTCCACAAAAACAGGGATATTTGTTTTGCTCCTTGGTGAATCCTCCACAGCTGGAAGCAGTATCTGGGCCATACTAGCTATTTTATCTTTGTTGAATGAAGATCAATAACTCTGGGAATTTAATGCTAAATCCAAGTACAATGTAAAAATATTTTTCATTTTTCTTGATTTACTGAAAAGGTTACAAAGAATTTGGTCTCATATTGTGATATAGATGTTTGTGAATTTTCTCACCATTGTAATAACATTTATTTAAAAACATCTTCTCCATCCATTCTGGCATTCATCTGGGTTGTCACATTTTTTTTTTTTTGTCATAGAACTGCTCAAGAGTTTCATCCCACATACCACTTCAGCAGTCACCTTTGAAAAACATAGCTGAACTAGGCTATATCATCAGGTTTAAAAATCCTGTATTTACCAAGGAACCTCACAACTTTTTATAAATCCTCACTTAAAATTCATCTGATTTCTCTTCAGCCTGTGTGCTAAGACTCTGGCTATACCAAATTACCACAAGTGGTGTGGCTTAAAACAACAGGAATTTATTATCTTACAGTTCTCTAGAAGTTTTAAATCTAAGTGTTGTGAGGACCATACTCCCATTGAAGTCTCCAGGGTAGAATCCTTCCTTGCCTCCTCTAGCTTCTGCTGGTTCCTGGACTCCCTTGGCTTGTGGCCATGTTACTGCAGTCTCTGCCTCTGTCTCCACACGGCCTACTTCTGTGTGTGTCTCTGTGCCCACCTCTTCTTCTCTTCTCTCTACAAAGACACCACATACTGGATTTAGAGTCCACCCTAAATCCAGAATGATTTCATCTTGAAATCTTTAACAAATCACATCTACAAAGACTCTATTTCCAAATTAAGGTCCATTGAGGTTCCAGGTGGACATGAATTTGAGGGGAAACTATCCCACTGTAGTGCATAAAATCCACATAGTTAAAAATTTTTAATCATTTATATTATATTATTCATCATGATTTGTGCCTCTTGAATGCTCAATTTTTAAATTTTGCCACCTTTGAGTTGTGTTTTTGTTTTGCTTTCCTTTGTTTTCTTTTTTGGAATGTACACTCTGCACACAACTTATACCCTTCCTTTAGAATAGTCCTCAAAGGTATGGAAATAATGATAAGTATTTTTGCTCTAAGTAGTTGGAAGCAAATGCATTTCTCTCAAATTTTTTTTGCACAAAAAGATAAGCAATTAGAGTCAAGAAAAAAAACATTAAATTGCAGCTGGAATGTTTGTATAATTGGACCCTGTCCAGGTTACCTTGACCCATGTACTGTATGGACAGAGAATTTTGCAACTTCCTGGCCCTACAAGTTAAGCATTAGTGGAGTCCTTCCCCTTACCTCGACCAATAACAGGAACATTTTTGATACTGTGAAGAAAACCACAGAGGTGTATAAACAGAGGCTGTTTCACTGATGGTGTGGCTACAGCTGAGTGACCGACAGAATCCTCCCATGGACTGAGCCAATAGCAGACCACGGCAGAGAGATCCAGTAAGAAACTCATTAGCAGATTCTCAAAAGCCTTTCATTTTCAGAAAGTTGAGCACACCAGCTAGGGATGGGCTTTTTAAACACATGAATAATTAGAATAGATCCATGGTACAGTTAATATATGTTTGTTAATGATGATGTCACAGATATGTAGCATTTTCTTGTGTATATTACTCCTACATAAATTATAAAGCAGTTGCTTCCTATAGTTGAAGATCTAGGGATGAACATTTCATTCAATCAATATATGAAAACATACATCAGAAGAATTCTGTTTGGATAACAAGTTCCACATCTTGTTAGACAAACTCAGGTAACAAGAAATAGAAAAAAGAAATACATAATATGCTCTTCACTGTTGTTTTGAACCAAGAAGTTTGGTTTCTAGAACATCTACTAGAAAAGTATAAAATAAATATACTATAAGCAAATTGTTGAGTTATTTAAAAGGAACATCCAGAAGTTAGCATATCTATTTGTTGGCTTACTCACACTTTTCGTAACAAACCAAATAACTGAGAACTGAGAGGACCATGAACCCTACCTCATCTACAACTATTTATGTTAGTGCTTTAAATTGATTAATCTGAGCCAAACATCACAAGTTTGTCTTCTCAAATTGACAGTGTTTTTCTTCTAAAACATATGTAGTTACTAGCTTTTAATCGAAGATTATAGAAAATTAGACAGCACTAAGCACAGTAAAGTTATTTTAGTTAGTCCTTCCAGAAAAGGTGCCAATTTAAAGAATCCCTTCAATAGTAACCACAGGACTATGATTTCATGTATAGAACAATAAAATAATCCATTGGTTAAAAAAAAAGCGGGGAAATTAGAAATTAATGCTCTTGTTTCCAGTAGAATGCCAACAAAAATACAGAAATAATGCTAGAAAGAGAATAGCATCATTTCGGAAACACCATAGAATAATTAATTCAGACAAGATTTGTTGATTTATGTTAAAACCCATTGCATGAAAAGCTGGGAACAAGACATTCTAACCTCAGAGAATCGCTCCCAGGATTACTTATTAATTACCAAAGGGAACAAGTACATTTATGAAGGACAAATCTGACAGCACCTTAACCAAGAAATCAACCGTGCAGCCACCAATAATAACTGAGATCACGTGCCTCTTGATGCGATGCTTTGTGAAGAACACGCATCTCGTTTGTGGCTCTCCAGTGACCTTAAATACTTGACTTGAACCTGATCATGAAGAAGAAACTATACAAGCAAGAACTGAGAAGAGTTCTGCAAAACATCTGACACCGATTCTTCAAAAATAGCAATGTAACAAGAAGACGAAATAAATCGGTGTCTAGAAAAATGTTCTGGATTACAGGCAACTAAATAGACATGACAACAAAATGCAACCCATGACCCTTGATAGGATTCTGGATTGGGAGGACTAAAACATTATAAATTAAGTATCTTCTGTTTGGGGAAGCAGTTGGAAATTCTGAGAATGGAATGTATAATGAGTAACGGTGCTGTATTGGAGTAAAGCTTCCTAAATGAGATTTTTATATTGTATTTCTGCAGGAGGATGTCCTTTTTTCCTCCTAAGAGATAAGAGGATAATGCATTTAGAAGTGAAGATAAAGCGAATGCGGGAAAATGTTAATAATTAGTGAAATCTAGTAAAGAGTATTTAGGTATTCATCGCGCAATTCTTGCAAATTTACTGTAAGTTCATGCTTTCATTTTTTACTCTTGTAAGGATTTATTTATTTATATATAAGAGAGAGAGAGAGAGAGGAGGAGGGACAGAGGGAGAGCAAGAAAGAATCCAAGCAGACTCCACGCTGAGGGAGAAGTCCGACGGCGGCTTGACGTAGGGCTCCATCTCTCGATCCTGAGATCACAACCTGAGTCGATACTAAGAGTGGGCGCCTGGGTGGCTCAGTGGGTTAAAGCCTCTGCTTTCAGCTCAGGTCATGATCTCAGGTCCTGGGATCGAGGCCCGCATCAGGCTCTCTGCTCAGCAGGGAGCCTGCTTCCCCCCCTCTCTCTCTGCCTGCCTCTCTGCCTCCTTGTGATCTCTCTCCCGCTGTGAAATAAATAAATAAAATCTTTAAAAAAAAAAAAAAAAAAGAGTGGGATGCTTAACCACCTGAGCCACCCAGGCGCCCCAGTTTGCACTTTGAAAAATAAAAGGTTGGAAAAAATTACACTACTTTTTTTATGTTAATGTGTGTCATGAGAAAAGCACAAGGCTGGGACAAACTTGTTACTTGTTCCCAAATATTTATTGACTGCCTTCTACCTGCCAGACATTTTTCCAGAGTTGGATAGATTAGCAAACCAAATAGACAAATAGCCCGGCTTTTGTGGAACTTCTGTCCTCTTACCTCATGTCTGAGCTCCCTCCTCTGTTACATGAGTGAGGGTGGGGATGGCAATAGGGTTAGACTTGGTGATGTCTATGGTAAGGTCCCTTTCCACACTAAATGCTTTCATTGAAGATGCATGAATTTATTTGTGTTGAATAGATGTGATATGGTGGCTAATTTTTTTCCACTTAGTGTTTTAGAAAAAGATTATAGTGCATTGATACAAAAACACTAACCGACAATGCTTACGCACAGGGTATAACAGAAAACAGCCATATTACTTCTGCTTTTTATATTATTACCAACAAAAGCAAGACACCATCAAAGTATTTATTGAAAACATGCTAAGTCATGGGTTCGCTTTGGTTTTTCTTCCCAAAATTATTAAGAAAAAATATCTAATTCCAATAAAAGAAAAAGTAGTCTTCCCCTTCTGTTCCTTTGCAGATCCTGTACTCTTTTTCAAATCTGTCTAAATATAAAAAGAAAAAATTGCATTGCTATTAATGGTTATGCACTGTCCTCAACAAAATATAAAATACAAGGTTTTAATTCAAAGCTAAATTTAAAAGTAGTAGCCAAAGATGACTTTCTAAAATACCTGTAGATAGGGCGCCTGGGTGGCTCAGTGGGTTGAAGCCTCTGCTTTCGGCTCAGGTCATGATCTCAGGGTCCTGGGATCGAGGCCCACATCGGGCTCCCTGCTCGGCGGGGAGCCTGCTTCCCCCTCTCTCTCTGCCTGTCTCTCTGCCTCCTTGTGATCTCTCTCCCTCTGTGAAATAAATAAATAAAATCTTAAAAAAAAAAATAAAATAAAATAAAATAAAATAAAATACCTGTAGATATATGCCAGTTCAATAAGATCAACATTTTTATGAAAAACACATGAATTTTTTGAAAAATAGAATACATAGGAAATTTTTGAAAAAGACACATTTGTTTGTCTATATAACTGGTACTGGGCCAGAACATACTTCTCTAGACACTGCATGAAATTCTTAATGTGGTTTGTGTTCTGGATTCAAATTCAGGATCAAATGAGAGTTTTTGTGTTTTTTTCCCCCTCCCTCCATTCTCTTTTATTTCACCTTTTGCATTTATCAGTAATCATGAGTGACTTTTCTGCAGTTGATGCTACTTGTGCCATGACAATTCAGAACTCTCTAGATCCTCACAGCATCTGGTCTGCCATTTAATGACCCACCTTTGTGTGTGGGCACACTGTCAGAAGGGATCTGAAAAATCTATCTTTTACCAGTTGCACTCGCTATGCAAATCAACTGCAAGAAGCCCAGAAAATAGGAGGAAGGAAAGTGGGAGTGTCTGTATTTTTAATGAGATCCCTCAGTGAGTTATAGAAATTCAGGTGAGGAAGAAGAAATAAGGGATAACTGTGGAAAGGATACTTGGCTTCGATTTCAATCAAACAGGGAAGAACAGGGCAAATGAGTGGGAGATTTTTCACTAGACAGGGAGAATGGAATTTGTTTACCAGAGTTGTTAATAGAGTCAGGGAAATAGGGACGTGACTGTAAGCTGAAGAGAGAAAGGAGAAAAGAAAGCAGCAGTGAAAAGTTCATCTTAAACTAGAGGAGATATGAGGATCAGCTCACTGATGATGAGTGCAAGTAGGAGCAAATACTTTCCTCATTTTTATTTTTTAATTAATTAATTAATTATTTTCATTATGTTATGTTAGTCACCGTATAGTACTTCATTAGTTTTTGTTTTTTTTTTAAAGATTTTATTTATTTATTTGACACAGAGAGAGAGAGATCACAAGTAGGCAGAGAGGCAGGCAGAGAGACAAGGAGAGGAGGAAGCAGGCTCCCCGCCGAGCAGAGAGCCCGATGCGGGCCTCGATCCCAGGACGCTGAGATCATGACCTGAGCCGAAAGCAGAGGCTTTAACCCACTGAGCCACCCAGGCGCCCACTTCATTAGTTTTTGATGTAATGTTCCATGCTTCTTTGTTTGCGTATAACACCCAGTGCTCCATGCAATCCGTGCCCTCCTTAATACCCATCACTGGGCTAACCCATCCCCCACCCCCGCCCCTCTGAAACCCTCAGTTTGTTTCCTGGAGTCCACAGTCTCTCATGGTTCGTCTCCCTCTCTAGATTCCCCCCCACACCATTATTCTCTTCCTTCTCCTAATGTCCTCCATGCTATTCCTATGTTCCACAAGTAAGTGAAGCCATATGATTGTCTTTCTCTCCTTGACTTATTTCACTCGGCATAATCCCCTCCAATTCGATCAATGTCAATGCAAATGATGGATACTCATCCTTTCTGATGGCTGAGTAATATCCCATTGTATATATGGACCACATCTTCTTTATCCATTCATCTGTTGAAGGGCATCTCGACTTCTTTCACAGTTTGGCTGTTGTGGACATTGCTGCTATGAACATTGGGGTGTATGTGCCCCATCTTTTCACTACATCTGTATCTTTGGGGTAAATACCCAGTAGTGCAATTGCTGGGTCATATGGTAGCTCAACTTTTAACTTTTTGAGGAACCTCCACAGTGTTTTCCAAAGTGGCTGCACCAGCTTGCATTCCCATCAACAGTGAAAGAGGGTTCCCCTTTCTCCACATCTTCTCCAACGTTTGTTATTTCCTGTCTTGTTAATTTTTGCCATTCTAATTGGTGTAAGGTGGTATCTCAGTGTGATTTTGATTTGAATTTCCCTGATGGCTGATGATGCTGGACATTTTTCATGTGTCTGTTAGCCATTCATATGTCTTCTTTGGAGAGGTGTCTGCTCATGTCTTCTGCCCATTTTTTGACTTGATTATTTGTTTTTTTGGGTGTTGAGTTTGAGAAGTTCTTTATAGATCTTGGATACCAGCCCTTTGTCTGTAATGTCATTTGCAAATGACACTTCAAATGTAAATGATGCTTTCATGATTTTTAAATGTCCCCTAAGAGAGGGACGAGTTTGAGCAAATACAAAGGAAGATGTTTTCTTTTCTTTCTTTTCTTTTCTTTTCTTTTCTTTTCTTCTTTATTAAGTAAAACATTGGCCCCCCCCAAAAAAATGAGAGATCTTGCCTGCTTGCCTTCATTTCTGTTTCACTCTTTTTTTTCTCCCCCTCTAACGCGCAAAGGCATTGGGGGGGGCGGGGGGGGAAGTTAACTAAAGGTGTGGGCACCAGGAAAGAGGAAATGAAGTGGAAGCCAAAACATGAAGAAACCTTAAGAAAATTGCTAATTATTTCTGAGCCTTGGTTAAGTCACGAAGCAGATGAAATATAGCTTTGGAAGACTATCTTTCTCTGGATTTTATTTCCTTCCCCCCCCTCCCCCCTCCCGGACACAGGAGCCCCCGTCCCCTCTCTCTTTATTGTTGTTCTCCACCTGGCCCGTTCTCTCTGGACTGCCCCCCACTTCCTACCAGTCTGTTCCCTACTTGAACCAGCTAATGACTCTGCCCTTAGAAGTTCAAACAGTGGATAACTGATAATTAGGCCTACTTAGCACTCTAATCTGTTATCTAGTTCATCCAAGAGCTCCCCAGCAGCTCTGGAAAGATGGTAAGATGAAGAAATGAGGCAGAACAGGAGGGGAAGGAAAGGTGAATAAGTCAGTCAGCTGTTATTTCTCTCAGCAATAACTGAATTTTAAAATACTCTAGCTGAGGCTGTAATGTAATCCCAAAAAAGACCTCTTTCATAGTGAAATCCATGCATCATGAGATTGACCTTCTTTCTGAAATCTTTAATTTCTTGGGGAAATCACCCCAGGACTTTCATTTGCATCTCTTGAAATGACTTAATTTACTTCCATATAACACTAGTTTTAACTTGTAGTATTGAGTTTCTAAGAAAATATGTATAAAAAATATCTAACCAAAAAAAAAAAAAAATCTAACCATGTTAATGGTTAGTGTTGTAAAACACTACTGAGGCAATTCTGAAAGGCTCCAAGGAGAGACGCATGCAGTTCCCCAGTTGTGTCAATAGGTGGTGCCATTTATACACAATCATGCATATTTTCCTGGTTTTTTTTTTTTAATAATAAATTCTTATAATTTCTCAAAAAAGTTAACGTGAACAAATAATTGGCCTTTGTGTTTCATTGAATTTGTATGCTTCTGGCAAACATTACTTCTGGAGGAGAGATTTTCTAATGTCTTATTTTGTCATTTTCATTGATTACTATTTCTGTTTAAGACAGCTTCATTTGTATACTAAGAGAGTGACTTCAACCAGAAAAAGACATCTTCCCCCCCAAAATTCATTTCAACTGCATTGTGATTCAAAGCGGTATAAAGAGAGACAGAAATAAAAGCCAAGGGGACTCTCAACCAGGTGCATCACAAGGAGGCTCGAGGGTGATTCTAAAACCACGTATTTCTATCAGGATTCTCTCTCTAATTCTGAGAAAACGATTTCCAAACCATATTTTTTGGTTTCGCTCTAAGATGGCTTCTCATCAGTCCATAAATACCCATAGCCGGTTCTGCCAGCATTTTTGGTTTGCAGATTATGCGTTTTATGAGGCAAAACATAGCAACACAAACATTTAAATTGCCCCCATGTTTTACAACCTCAACTGCTGTATTTTATATAAAGGCCACAAAATGAATTTGGTTGTTGGTGAAAATTGGATCTACCCCAAGGACTCCGCATGCTGGACTTGAGAATGGAGCAGATCAAAAAACCAAAATCATCCACCGAGAAAGGTGGGTAAGGAGGCAAGTCCTCAGAGCAGTTAACATGTTCATTCTTACAGGCTGGACATCAGCCAAGGGAAAGGGAGATTATTTTTTTTCATTTGGGAAGTCTGATTTCCAATATTATTTGGATATGAGTAATGCAGTTTTTGTTACATAGGAAAAAAGCAATTTGTATGAGGGAGTCAAACAAAATATTACTATTTTTAGTAACTAGTTTTAACTAGTTTTAAAATATTACTATGTGCTAGAATCTATTTTTTGGTTTTATTTTGTTTGGGTCTTTTTCTTTTTTTTGTGCTTTTGGATTTTTGGGGGGTTCTATTTACCATGTACCTACAAGTTTTATTTTTAAAATACAGCAAAACATGTTTGATGTTCTTCAAAATGCTTCTATAAAGATCTGTATTCAATGGAAGGGTCACTTGGCATAATTACGCAGTGTTTACTTCTGTCAGGAAAGTAAGACATTTCTTTGCTTTGCAGGCAGGCTGGTGCGCCATTTATTAAACCCATTTTAACCTTCCTCGTGGTAATATTTCACCTTGTTTCTTCACTATTCATATGCAATAATATTATTTACAAAACTCTTTTAAAACCTTAGCAAATGATTAATAATATTCCAGGAAAACCAAAACAGTTGTCAGGGTGTAGATAGATCTATATTAAACAAGCTGACTTTCAATAGATAAGCCCGAAACATATTTTTCAGGGTAATGCTTGCAAACAGCAATACTTTGGTTGGCCAGTTACTCATTACTAGATTACTCTTCCCTTCTAACAGCTTTGGGCTCTGTACTAGGAAGGGTACCAGATGCCCAGAGACTGAGTTGTCCTTCTGTAGGAGTCAGTCCTTCGTGTTTGTAACTAATGGCTAATACACGAAAGAACATTGTTAAATTTATTTTGCTAGGGAATAATAATAATAACAGCTTTTCTTATATTTCTGATTTTGCCCTGGGACTGTGTCAGTTACTTTATATATACATTACCTAATTCAATATTAAAAATAACAGTATGTGGGAATATTACAAAATTTTTGTCTAAACTCGAGCTAATCAGATGAATACAAAATTTCCTGCTTAGTGTATGGTCTGTAAAATAATTATAATATAATTTTCACTTCTGTCCTAACTGTCTGCAAATGAAATGGAGTCCCCTAGAAAACATTTATAGGTACCTTTTATATATCATGACGTAAGTTCAGCTAATTGGGACCTATGAAGTATTAAATCATGATTTAATGCTAAGCCCCACTTGAAACCTTTTAGAAATAAATTGATGCTGATCAGATGACAGAAATAATGCTCCTTGAAGCAAAAAATATAAAAGTCAGTTCATGGGCACCTGGGTGGCTCAGTTGGTTAAGCAACTGCTTTCAGCTCAGGTCATGGCCTGGAGTCTGGCTTCCGCCTCCGCAGGGAGTCTGCGTCTCCCTCTGACCTTCTCCCCTCTCAGTCTCTCTCTCCTCTCTCTCAAATAAATAAATAAAATCTAGAAAAGAAAAAGTCAATTCACGTAATATGAACATTTGTGAGGCCATTAAGAACTCATTTCTTAAATGAGAATTGTAAATAATGTTTAAAAATCCCTTAATATTTTGCCAGTTGCCATGTCACTACTAAATTAGCAGAATAACAAAAATAGCTAAGACGAATTGAATACTTACCATGGTTCAGGTGACGTGCAAAACCATCCCCAGTATTATCTTATTTAATACTCACAACAGATTCATGAAGCAAAGACTGTTCTCCCATAAGATGGAAGAGAAGCCAAGTATTAGAAAGATTAAGGAACTTGGCACAGTGTAGACCAGGAATCTGATATTTCTGTTTCAAAGACCATCTCATTCTCTGAGCTTTTTGCAGCCTTCCTTCAGCAAAGAAATTCTCCATGTCCTCTGCAGAAAAATAAAAACAAATGAAACCAACAGAAAATTCGAAATATGTTATATATTGCCAGGAAAAAATTTAGGTCCACCTTTATCAGTCCTTATCAATCAATATAAATAAACATGTGTTGAAGGATTATTGATAGTATGGAAAGAATTCACTTTCTCAAAAGACTGAAGATAGAGTGCTTAACTGATAACACAACTTTAAATATTCCAGACTAAATTAGTCAACTGAAGTAAAATAGTCGTGTTTTGAAACCTATGAGCCACAGTTCAGCCACACAGTCATTACTGTGGGACCAAAATTAATCGAAGATCAAGTTGCTTTTTAACCCCACTTGCTGCTCTCAGAAGAATCAGCCTTGTTGAGCTCATGACATCTAAGGGACTTTGTGATTCTTCAGTGAGAAACTGTATTGTATTGTATTTATTTATTTATTTTTTTATTTATTTATTTATTTATTTTTTTTTAAAGATTTTATTTCTTTATTTGACACAGAGAGAGAGAGATCACAAGTAGGCAGAGAGAGAGGAGGAAGCAGGCTCCCTGCCGAGCAGAGAGCCCGATATGGGCCTCGATCCCAGGACCCTGAGATCATGACCTGAGCCGAAAGCAGAGGCTTTAAGCCACTGAGCCACCCAGGCGCCCTATTTATTTATTTTTAACATTTTATTTATTTATTTGAGAGAAAGCATGCAGTCATGGGCACAAGTGGCGCGGAAGGGGCAGAGAGAGAGCGAGAAGCAGACTCCCTGCTGAGCTCCCAGGACACGGGGATCTTGACCTGAGCCGAAGGCAGCCTTCAGGTCTCAGTTTCTCAGGTGCCCCGAGAAATTGTATTTCAAAAATGAGAGCTAACTTTTTGAAGATTATGAGTTGCAAGGCACCCATTCGATCAGACCCATGCCATCAATATTTCTACTTCTTGATACCTGAAGAAACCATGTAACCAAGATGGATTTTGAATATCTATGTATTCCAACCTAAAAAGGTTAACCTGTTTGAACTTCTTAAAGCTGTGTTTCTCACAGATAGCATTAAGGATTTCTGACTCATTACGTTTGTTTGGTTCAATATTTTGGTAAACCTAAGGGCTCTTGGAAAAGATAAAGCTATGCCTTTCAAAGAAACCGATGCCATCTCCCACAGATCGAAAGAAGTTTGACCATGACTTTGCCATCTCCACTTCCTTTCACGGTGTGCACAACATCGTTCGCAACCAGAGCAAAATCCGCAAGCTGATCTGGTTGGTGGTAGTCTTGGGCTCAGTCTCACTCGTTGTATGGCAGATCCACAGTCACTTGGTCAACTACTTCACGTGGCCCACCACGACGTCTATAGAGGTTCAGTATGTAGAAAACATCGACTTCCCGGCTGTGACGTTTTGTAATTTAAACAGGTAAAAATCCCTCTTTATGTAGTAATAAGTCTCTATAACTTTGCTCATATAACCTTTCTTGTGTCACTGACATAGAGTTTTATTATGTGGTAGTTAATGTATCTAAACCCACCAAGTTCTTAAATTATACCTAAAACCCCAAATTTAGGAGGGTAAATAAGCTTATTTGGTTTCTTCTTTCTTTTCTTCCTTTCTTCTTTCTGTAATTATTTACTAGGCATCACACCAAATCCTATGGCTAGATCAATGTAAAAGTCTGGATTCTTGCACTTAAAGGGTTTGTTAGCGAAAAAGAGAAGCATAAGGGCACCTGGGTGACTCGGTCATCAAGCGTCTGCCTTCGGCTCAGGTCATGATCCCAGGGTCCTGGGGTCGAGCCCCGAATCAGGCTCCCTGCTCTGCGGGAAGCCTGCTTCTCCCTCTCCCAGTCCCCCTGCAGGTGTTCCCTCTTTCGCTGTATCTCTCTCTGTCAAATAAATAAAATCTTTAAAACAAACAAACAAACAAACAAACATACAAAAACCTTGTTTAAAAAAAAGAGATACAGAAGCATAAGCAATCCCAATGCAACATGTATGATTGTTGCTCTGAAAGCACAAGGGACAAGCTATGTCCGGAGTGTCGCAGAAGTCTGAGTATCAAGGATGCCCTAGACATGTGCTAAATAGCAGTTTCTAGGTGGAGATGAGAAATAACCTGATGAGGGAACCTCTGTGCAAAAGTAATTTGGAGACAGAGAATGTTCTAATGAGGTGGTGATGAGACCCTTAATGTAACAGAGGTGGGCCAGCTTCACAGACCTGTGACCTGTGCAGTCATAGAGGGCCCAGAGCTCAGAAGAGCCTCGCACTTGGCGTAATGCTCTGCTGTTCTTGAGTCCTTAACTACAACTCGCTCCAGAAAATAGCCATTCAACAACTACACTAAGTCTCCTGTAGGAAGGTAGCTGTTCCCCTTGTGGCCTTCCTGAGAAAGCCCTGTATTTGCCTATGGATGATCCTGACAGGTCACATGTAGGATTTATCTGGGGGGGAGAGGGGAGGTTGTGATTTCACTGATCCACTACTTGATCATGGACAAGCCACTTAATCCTCTGAGCTTCAACTTTTTTTTTTTTTTTAAAAGATTTTATTTATTTATTTGACACAGAGAGAGAGATTACAAGTAGGCAGAGAGGCAGGCAGAGAGACAGGAAGAGGAGGAAGCAGGCTCCCTGCCGAGCAGAGAGCCCGATGCGGGCCTCGATCCCAGGACGCTGAGATCATGACCTGAGCCGAAAGCAGAGGCTTTAACCCACTGAGCCACCCAGGCGCCCTGAGCTTCAACTTTTGTATGTCTACGTTATAATGACATAATATTATCTACACATGTTTGCTTACATTAGATGAGATAATATATATACCATTTTGTCTCATTCCTGGGATCTTCCTTGGACAGGTGTTCCATATGTATTGGATATTATAGCATGTTTGTGCAACTGCTAGATATGTGTCAAGGTGTGTATCAAGAGTAAAAGCAAATCAACACCACCTCCCCCAGAGATTTTCAATTATATTGCTCATGTTAAATGGTCTGTGTTCTAATACACGCAAAAGTTGGTTGAAGAGATCTGTGTTTAAAATAAAACATATATATTAATTTGAGAATGGCAGTATGAAGAATTTCACAGACCTCTTCAGAGAAACAGCCATCACTGGTAAAAAAAAAAAATTATTATTTTTACCATCACTGGTTAAAAAAAAATTATTATTTTTTTGGAAAAAACAATCATTAAGGGGTAAACCTTCAATTGCCTCAATAGCAAACAAACAAAAACCCCCATAAAACTTAATGATCCAATTTAAAAATGTACTAAGGATTCGAATAGACATTTCTTCAGAGAAGATGTGCAAATGGCCAGCAGGTATATGAAAAAAAAATGCTCAACATCACTAAACATCAGAGAAATGGAGACAAACACCACAATTAGATACCACCTTTCAAGATGGCTGTTATTAAAACAAAACAAAAAAAGAAAACAACAACAACAAAAATAAACACCAAAAAAAAAAATACCACCCCACAACAACAAAAATAAAGATGGCAAGTGCAGGTGAGGATGTGAAGAAACTGTAATCTTTGTACACTGTTGATGGGAATGCACAAGGGAGCATCCACTATGGAAAATAGTGCAGAGGCTTCTCAAAAAATTAAAAATAGATTTACCATATAACCCAACAATTTCACTTCTAATTATATATCCAAAAGAACTTAAAACAAGAGCTCAGAGAGATATTAACTCTCTCATATTATATTGATTGCAACAGTATTCATAATACCTAAAATGTGGAAATAATCTAAATGCCCATTGATAGATAGATGGATAAACAAAATGTGTCATGTACATACACCGATATATTATTCAGCCTTAAAAAAGAAGGAAGTTCTGCAATAGGAAACAGCATGGATAAACCTTGAGGACACTCTGCTAAATGAAATTAGCCAGTCACAGGAAGGCAAATACTACATGATTTCACTTCTGTGATGTATCTGAAATAATCAAATTCATAGAATTTGAGTAGACTGGTGGTTGCCAAGGACTGAGGGGAAGGGAACGAAAATGGGGAGTTAGTAATCAATATGCATACAATTGCAGTTATACAAGACAAAGAAGCTTTAGAGACATGCTGGGCGGCATTGTACCATAACCAACAATACCCTATCATACACTTAGATTTGTTAAGAGAGTAGATCTCATGTTCAGTGTTCCTACCACATAAAAGAAAGTTTTCAAAAAAATTTGTAGAAAAAAAGAGAAAATCATTGTAGCTACTACAATATCTAGAATATAATAAAATGTACCTAAATATATTTTTTAAAAGCAACATTAAAGTCTCTGGAACTTGTCCTCGGGGAGTATAGCAAATGAAGAAACACTTATTTAAAAGAAAATCCACTAAATCTCAGTAAGAACAGTGAAGGTCTATAGAATCTGTGCCACAAACCACTCCCTTGTTTTCTCTTTCTGTCTCAGCATGACAGAAGCTGTGTTCTAGGTGGGTCTGACCACAAAGACAGGGCTCTGTCTCCTCCCCCTTTCCAGCCAAGGGCTACGCTATGCCCCAGGAAATGCAGGCTACCAACACTTCTCATCCAATTCAACTTCATATTGCAAAGGGTAAATTCCAGATGAGAACAGGTAAGAGATTAGGAGTTCCTTTCCTTGTGACCCCCATTTACAGGGTAGAAGCTCTACCCCAGGCGTGGTGGACTAGAAGACTTAGTCACCTTCACCTCAGCCTGCTCAAGGGTGGAGCCATTAAGAGAGGCATAGTCAGAAGACTAAAAACCACTGCCCTGACCAGAATGCTGCTTGTAAATATTTTGCCTAGTGGCAGAGGCAGACCATAAGAACAAAGAACTCTGACACTCTCCCTAATGAAACTAACTCTTCTTGTAACAGAGTGTGGTGAAATTCAACTTAGTTTATAACAGAGTATATTGCCAAGCCTAAGGATGCCCTCAAAACAACACAGATTTTGGTGGTAAACAATTAAGAGGAGGTTAGTAGGTTTATGAGAACAACAGGCTAAACTATAGGCCAGCTAGTTTTTCAGTAAGAATACAGAGACGAGATACGTAAGAATTATCCCTGGAGTTCAGAAGAATTCTCAAAGACTGGCCTCAAAATCTACTCCTTTAAAGAGGCCCACACTTAATTAGATTAGACTGCAAGGCAATCTATGCCTTGGAGAAATTAAGATAATGAAAAGACAAGCCACAAAATGAGAGAAATATTTGCCAAAGTCATATCTGATAAAGGACTGTTATCCAAAACATACAAAGAACTATTAAAACTTAAAAATAAGAAAACAACTTGGTTAAAAAGTGAGCCCAAGACATTAACAAATTCCTCACCAAAGAAAATGTACAGGTGACAATTAAGCACATAAAAAAACGCTCCACATCATACGTCATCAGGGAAATGCAAATTAATGTAACAATGAAGTACCACTACACACACATTAGAATAGCCAAAATCTACAACAGACCTCAGATTCTGGTGAGAATGTGGAGCAGCAGGGACTCCCATTCATTGTTCTCATTACTGAATTTAAAACAAAGTATGTTACTGGAGATAAAGAGGGTCAGTTTATAATGATAAAAGGGGTGATCTATCAGGAAGATAAAATTCAACATACAGAGTTGCAGACTTCAGTACCCACTTCTAGTAATCAGTAGAACAACAGAGCAGAGGCTCAATAAGAAAACACAAGACTGAGCCGACTTAAACATCCATATACACCAGAAGCTAACCACACCTAAAAGACATCTGTGGACCATTCTTTGCCAGAGCAGCGGAACACACACTCTTCTCAAATGCACGTGAAGCATTTAGGGCAGGGCCATAAAATAAGCTTCAGTAAATTCAAAAGATTGGAAATCATTCTGAGCATGTCCATCAGTAGCAATAGAGCGAAATTAGAAATCATTAGTAGAAAGAAATTCAAGTGGGGATATTAAGCACCTAGACAGCCAACAAGTCAAAGAAGAAATAAAATGATATTAGACATTACTCCGAGGTGAATGAAAGGTGAGGATACAACATAACAAAACTTGCAGGATGCCAGGTTGCCTGGATGGCTTAGTCAGTTGAGAATCCTGCTCTTGATTTCGGCTTGGGTCACTATCTGGGGGTCATGGAATCGAGTCTCATGCTGGGCTCCAAGCTCAAGGCAGAGTCTGCTTGTCCCTCTCCCCTCTACTCCTTCCCCCCACCCCCGGCTCCTGCTGCTGTGCACTCTCTTGCTCTCAAATAAATAAATAAATTCTTTTCAAAAAAATTATGGAATGCTACTGAGGCCTTGCTACCAGGGAAATTTATAGCTGCAAGCACCTGTTTCAGAAATAAAGAAAGATCTTAAAGAAAATATTTACTATTCTAAGATATAAATATTTTCATAATTTTTTAGTATAAAAATTTAATTCCTTTTGCATAGCTCAAATCACAAATCAATGATTTAGGCTCTCGTGTTGGATGGCGTATCTTAAGAAAACTGATAGTGTATTCTAGCTCAGTTAGATACAGTAAATACCCAGACCAAAAAAATTTTTCAATATTTTAGAATTAATTATAAAGGAATTATTCTTTCTTCGGTGACAAAGAACTTAAGTGGCATCCATATTGTAGAGGTAGGAGACATTTTCATCTCCCAAAGTCTAATTTTATAGGAAGATACTTTGAATCTCCGTACATGAGCATATTACCCAATATAGTTCAGCAAATTACTGGTCGATGAGGGAAAGAACTCAAGCTGTCTACTGTTTGGTTCTCAAAGCCAGTGGTCTTCAAAGGTTTTACTTCTTGGGCCATATCATGGAACTTGGAAAAACTATTTATTCTACTTGCTTATTTTAAATTGATATCTAAATTTTAAACCATAGCATTAAATCAGTTTATTTCTTCTTTTAGGGGATCAAAAATATTATAAATTTTATGAGATAGAGTAGGCTAAGGATCGGCAGTCATAAGAATAAATATTTTATGTGATTCCATGAAGTTTTTGTGATTTTATTATATAAAGCACATTGATATAAATCACATAAATTGTGGACTTTACTTGATTTTCTCAATAATTGAGAAGTTGCACAGAATAACCCAGTTACATTTAAAATAGCAAACTGTACTACTCTGTCCTTCTATAGCTTTTCTCAATTCAGAAGATCCCAGCAAGGGCTCAAACACCTTGTGTCTAACGCCAAGCTTCACCCTAATCAGAAATATGTGCATGACAAAACAAGACAAACTTTAAGGAGCCTGGATTAATTCTTAGAGTCTTTTCTGAAGCAAGATATAATTTAATTGTGTATGGGTCTATTAGAAGCCTTGAGTTTAGCAGATACCAGTATGCTTTATTATAGGCTAGGATTTGATGGGTGACAGGTAAAAAGTCCTTCATAAATAGGAGAAGCACAATTGTGAATGCAGTCTCTTTTTAAACCTTAAGTAAAAGTTGAAGATCTGGAAATTTATTCCTTTAAAATTGACTGGGTGCATGCATACCCTCAGGTTGGAGGACCAGTTTGAAGACCATTATTCTAAACTTCATTGCCTCCAGTTCACATGAGAGAAAGTAAGGTGTACCATTGCAGTTTTCTTAAAGTCACCAGTTAGGGACTGAAAAAGAGGTCTGCTATTGGCTCCCAATGTCTGTACTCTTGCTGAACTACCTTATTAGTGGGAATCAATACTTGAGTTGAGGAAATTTTGCCAAGATATCTGATTATTAGGAAGGGTTTACTTTTTACTATGGGTACCAGGGGCCAGTGCAATGTATATGACGGCCTAGAGTAGATAATTTTTGGACCATTCTCCTCCTTTATATAATAAAATTATTTTCAGTTACAATTATGAAATTAAACATATGGAAATATCGGCCTATAGGTGTTTGTTCTAAAATTTTTTTAATTAACTAACTATAATACAAAAATAGGAAAAAAGTAAGGCATTGATAATTTTTAACATTAGTGTATTTTTGAAATAAAAAGAAAAGACTTTGATTTTGGATCTGTCAGTGTGATGAATAATTGTAGCATTGTAGCTGCTGTTTTCAGCCTTTTGCAAATTTGTCAATGGTTTCATCAAAATTAACTTGCTTTATATATTCACGTTCAATAGCCAACACAGCTGGACTTGTCGGTATAGTTTCATTCACAGTTTACTGAAAAGTACTTATTAATCTTTTTTTTTTTAAAGATTTATTTATTTATTTATTTCACAGAGGGAGAGAGATCACAAGGAGGCAGAGAGGCAGGCAGAGAGAGAGAGGGGGAAGCAGGCTCCCCGCTGATCAGGGAGCCCGATGCGGGCCTCGATCCCAGGACCCTGAGATCATGACTTGAGCCGAAAGCAGAGGCTTTAACCCACTGAGCCACCCAGGCGCCCAGTACTTATTAATCTTAATCTTGAAAGTTTCTTTCCCACAAAGCAATGACTTGAACTCATCAGGATACATTTGTCAGAGATTTATAAAAATCACACCTCACAATAAATTCTAGGAATTGCAAGACCGCTTATGGTTTTGTTCCTGTGGGACCTGTTCTAGTGGCTCTCAGATGTTCCTGTGTCAAACATGTTCACTCAACTATCTCCAGCATAGAATTAATCACAGATTTCCATTATATCATATTTGGTAAAAACAAAAAACAACAAAAAAAACCCTCTGAAATTTGTTTTCTTCTACTAAACACAGAAATAAAATAAATAAAGAATAAGACCAGAAATAATGACCAGATATAGAGAATACAGATATTATTTGAGCTATTGTATTAGAATGAATAACTTGAGTTCTGTTTCACTTCACAGTAGTCACTGTACTTCTTTGTTTATTCCAAAACTACCGCTTAAATATGAGGTAAGGGATTTTAAATAAAAGATAAAATCATGACTTTTGTATAAATATGAAATGGACACATGTCAAAGATTTTTTTCATAGAGAACTGTAAGATGCTAAAATTGTCTCATAGGAGAATCCAAACAGCAGACGTTCTTCTCTATTTTTCCTCTCCATAAAATGATCTGAAAAATATACATATCTTGTTTTTTTTTGTTATTATTTGCCCCGGGGATACAAGTCTGTGAATCATCAGGCTTATACCTTTCACAGCATTCACCATAGCACAAACCCTCCCCAATGTCCATAACCCATCCTCCCTATCCCTACCCTCCCACCCCCTACATTTCTTGTTAATACATGCTAGACTTAGACCTGTTTTGGTGGGATCCAATGAAGGACTGATTCAAGCATCAATTTGGACATCAGATGAAATGTATGCATTTGGGTCACAAAATCTGAGGATGTTGTAGTTAGAGGAATCAGCACATGCATTCGTTAACTGGCTATCACTTATTAACTTATTTAAACAAAGCAACACGTTCTTATTACTGTTTTTATTTTGCCAGGCTCTTACCAGTTTATGTTAAATAAAAGAGTAAGGCAAACTCTAACTAAGCAAGATTTCTGAAAGAATAGACTTGGGCAGGTTTAGAAATTTGAATTAAAGTAAAAAATGCACTCAGAGCAAGACACTTCAGTGTTATGCTGAACAATATGTCTCATAAATTTTTTTGCTCCCTTTGTTCCAAATATTCTTAGCTTTATTCATTAAGTCTAGTTAATCTGCCTAAATCATCCTAATGGTCTCAACTATTATAGTGTAATAAAAAATTATTTTAAAGAAAACACTTCACACTCATGGATCAGAAGAATAAACATTGTTAAAATATCTGTGCTTCCCAGAGCAAACTATACTTTCAACACCATTCCAATCAAAATGCCAATGGCATTTTTCAAAATTTGGAGCAAACAATCCTAAAATTTGTATGGAACCAGATAAGACCCTGAATCACCAAGGAAATGTTGAAAAAGAGAAACAAAGCTGGGGGCATCACACTGAGTGATTTCAAGCTATATTACAAAGCTGTGATCACCAAGACAGCACAAAAACAGACACATAGACCAATGGAACAGAATAAAGAGCCCATGTATGGACTCTCAACTCTATGGTCAACTAATCTTGGACAAAGCAGGAAAAAATATCCAATGGAAGAAAGACAGTCTCTTCAATAAATGGTGTTGGGAAAACTGGACAGCCACATACAGAAGAATGACACTGGACCATTCTCTTACACCATACACAAAGATAGACTCTAAATGGAAGAAAGACCTCAATGTGAGACAGGAATCCATTAAAATCCTGGAAGAGAACATAAACAGTAACCTCTTCAACATCGGCCACAGCAACTTCTTTCAAGACACATCTCCAAAGGCAAAGGAAACAAAAGTGAAAATGAACTTTTGGGACTTCATCAAGATAAAAACTTCTGCACAGCAAAGGAAACAGTCAACAAAACAAAGAGGCAACCCACAGAACGGGAGAAGATATTTGCAAATGACACTACAGATAAAAGCCTGATGGCCAAGATCTATAAAGAACTTCGCAAACTCAACACCCGAAAAACAGATAATCAAGACAAAAAATGGGCGGAAGACAGGAACAGACACTTCTCCAAAGAAGACATATGGCTGGCTAACAGACACATAAAAAAGTGTTCATCATCATTAGCCATCAGGGAAATTCAAATCGAAACCACATTGAGATACCACCTTATACCAATTAGAATGCCAAAAATCGACAAGGCAAGAAACAACAAACGTTGGAGAAGCTGTGGAGAAAGGGGAACCTTCTTACACTGTTGGTGGGAATGCAAATTGGTGCAGCGACTTTGGAAAACAGTGTGGAGATTCCTTAAAAAATTAAATATAGAGATACCCTATGACCTGGCAATTGCACTACTGGATATTTATCCCAAAGATACAGATGTAGTCAAAAGAAGAGCCATATGTACCCCAATGTTCATAGCAGCAATGTCCACAATAGCCAAACTGTGGAAAGAGCAAAGATGCCCTTCAATACACTAATGGATAAAGAAGATGTGGTGCATATATACAATGGAATATTAGCCATCAGAAAGGATGAATACCCAACTTTTGCATAAATATGGATGGGACTAGAGGAGATGATGCTGAGTGAAATAAATCAAACAGAGAAAGTCAATTATCATACTGTTTCACTTATTTGTGGAACATAAGGAAGAGTATGGAGGAGATTAGGAGAAGGAAGGGAATAATGATGTGGGGGAATCAGAGTGGGAGACGAACCATGAGAGACTATGAATTCTGGGAAGCAAACGGAGGGTTTTAAAAGGGAGGGGGGAGGGGGTTGGGTAAGCCTGGTGATGAGTATTAAGGAGGGCATGGATTGCAGGGAGCACTGAGTGTTATACACAAACAATGAATCATGGAACACTACATCAAAAACTAATGATGTACTATATGGTGACTAACATAACACAATAAAAAAAAGAATATTTTAAAATGTCCTCCCTTTAACCCTCTTTATCTATTGTATTTATACCTCCTACAGGTGTGAAAATTCCTTCATTTCTCTGCATAATTGTTTTGAAAAGAATCCAGTGAACATGATGTGAAGTAGAATTGACTCTAAGTCTGGGTAGAAACCCCAAAGTTGCAGGGCTTTGGAGCAGATCCCTGGTATGGTCTGATCATTCAGAGAGATGAAAAGCTGAAGGAAATTCAAGGCCCATCCCTCAATTAGGGCTACCACTGTGACCGCCCCCCAAATCTCTTGCAAACGTAGGCCGTTAACTCCCCAAAGATCACTAGAAAC
The DNA here is from genome assembly GCA_002007465.1 of Ailurus styani. Classification (NCBI taxonomy): domain Eukaryota; kingdom Metazoa; phylum Chordata; class Mammalia; order Carnivora; family Ailuridae; genus Ailurus; species Ailurus styani. The sequence continues at coordinate 761,443 of LNAC01000281.1, forward strand.
ACATTTAACCAAGAAAAGCAAGGTTTTTGGATCTACTCTCATTAGATAGAATACCACCATGAGTTAATAGTGTCTCTAAGGAAAGGGGAAGTCAAAGGAGGATATGTATAGGATTCTAGAATCTGGGCTAGTGGCTTTAAGACAGGCTTTCAAGGTTCGAAGCTGGTTAAGTAAGAGATTCTATTTGGACCTGGCCATGAAAACAGTTTCTCACCTCTGAAAGGATGTATGATACTGGTTTGAGTGTGTTTTTATTTTACCTGTTTTGTTTATGTATACTCTACCTTGACTGAGAAAGGGTTTAATGTGGCATATAGGAGAAAGCAAAATTACATGAAAGCGAAAGATAAAATATAAAATCTGGAACAGAAAAGAAGCTCAGGAGTAAGGTCACAGACACACAAACCAAGCATCGCATGGTTCTGTGTACTTAGCAAGAGTGGATACACTCTTGTTTTATGCTTTCTAACAGTAAATTTGAATGGAGAGTGTTTGTCCAGTTTCAAGGTTTATAATATCCAAAATATGAAAAAACTAATCACATTTTGAAAGAATATAGGGTATGCAAATAAACAACCATACACAAGGCAGTGCGGAAATTGCTCAGCAGAAGAAGGGAATCACAGATTGCTTATTGTAGTTAGGGCAAGTAGATTCCTTCTGCTTTAACTGCCAGGAAAATACTTGGACGGTAAAGTGGGGGAAGCGTTAATTTCATGAATGTTTACCTAACTCTCACTATATTCCAGGCATGCTTCTAAATGTTTTAATTTAATTAAGAAAAATAACTTAATCATCAAAATAACATTTTGAGGTAGGTTTTTAACATACCCTGATTTTACAAGTGAGAAAACTGAATCACAGTGAGATGAAGTCACTAACTGGCTATAACAATCAGGGCTTGCTAGGAGAAAAAGAGCCCTGTGAGTGACACAGAATAAGGGATTTATTATAAGGATTAAGTCCACTACACATCGGGGTTGATTAAGCAATCTTTGTAAGTCTCTTGCCTCTGTTTCTGGTGCTGGGCTTGAAGTCAGCAAGATCAGCAGTCAGAAAAGAAGATAGATCAGAAGCGAAGGGAAGAAATGGAACTAGAAAGGTGTGTCTCTCTTTTTCACCACTCCTGATCTCAGTAGGGAAGGCAACCTACAGGATGAACTGACACCTTCTCCAGGTCACACTCTCATTTGATCTGGGACTTGAAGAAGCTGAAGGAGGCAGAAAGAACTCCAGTCCTGGCTGCTGCCTCATATCAACAAGTTGAGTCAGGCGATGTACGGCAAAGTATGTTTAAGACTGAAGTTGCTACTCTAAGATTATAACCGGATACATACAAGGAAGATGTTAGAAAATAGTTCCAACATAACCACATAGGCACAGACCCTTCATGTTGGGTCTTGAAGATCCATTAGGATGTATCCAGATCAAGCTCTGTAAAGTCTTCTGTGAAAATGAAACAGCAGGTAGAAAGGCAAGGCAAATTGCAGGATGTGGCAAAGACCTCTTAGGAATTCAATTTTGCTTGAATGTATTATATGAATGAAGGAGAATGTAACAGATAAGCTGGAGAGGCTGATAGGGCCCAGATGTTTGGTGTCTGTTCTCTAGATCATAGAAAGTTTTTGCTATTCTAAATATGGCCTTTTTCCCTACTAATAGGTTCCAAACAGAAGCTGCAGCCAAATTTGGTGTTATTTTTTTCTTATGGAATATTGTCTACAAAGCCCTCCATCTTCAGGAAGTCAGGTCCAATTACACTGGCTTTAAAGATGCTATTGATTTTCTTGCAAGTCATCAAAACTTCAGCATTACAGAATTTGTTAAAAAAAATGGTTTTTATCTCAACAAGACCACTCTGTTGGAATGTGACTTTTTTGGAAAGCCATGTGGCCCACAGGTAACAATTTAATATTTCTTCAAGTATCATCAACATAATAAACTACTGCACTGTACTGTTTCACACTGAGGTGAAGTTTACTTTCACGGAGAATCAATCTAAATTTGCTCAAAGTGGCTATTTCATTAGTTCAGCCTTATGACATCGGGGGGTGTGGAATACACATGAGACATACCTCTTTTTCCAGGTGGTTAGGTAAGAGAAGCTAGAGAACAGAAATCTTTGATTACCTTTATTGCAGGAGAATCTCCAAAAAAAAAAAAAAAAACCAAAAAACAAAAAACAAAACAAAAAACAAAAAACAAACAAACAAAAAAACTAACCCAAGGGAATATTTTAATATTTCCCATTCTTCAATAACATATTCCAAGATAGCATTTTTATTATCATTAAGGAGACAACATTCAGATTTTTTTGCTTGAAGGCAGTAGAAAATGAGCAGCCACCAGCATTTGACTGTGAAAATTGTATAATTTCTCTAATCACTCATAACATCCTGTTTTTATCCTTTATGTAATTAGTCTCCATTTCAGATGAAGTGTTAGATATCCATGGAAACTATTAGCAAAGGGATATGTAGGCATTCTCACGCCCTGTTTCTAGTAGGAGTAATTCTGTAGCAGGGGTTGTTAGGAGATTCCAAGTAAATTTCACAAACTCATGATTCTGGGACACAATTCTTTATCCTTCTGGTAGCCTTCCTTAGCGCACAGACCCAGAAAGTCCGGACAGACATCTGACTGAGATGAAGCCCTATTCTAAACTCTTAAGGTAGAGAAGAATTTCTTCTATGTTGTTTGTTATTTACTAACCAACATGTTTAAACTTGTCACCAAGCAGTGTTGTATTAGACAGGAATTTTTCAGTTGCAACTTACAGAAACCCACCTCTGGAAATGAAAGAGTCGGAAGAATGCAGCGGTTTAATTAACAGGGAACTCTTGAGAGTAGGACTGGCTTCAGAAAAGGCTCAACCAAGACATTTTGTCAGTATCATTAACATTCTCTCTCTCTTTCTATTTCATGACCCATGTTGGTTTTTTCCCCTGTGTGAATTCTCCTCACAAAGCCATGATAACTGCTGACAACCCTCACCTCTCATTATCATATGTTAACACTCTAGTAGCCTCTTAATAATTCCATGCCAGACTGATTAGCTTTGCTTAGGACACATGTCATTTCCTAAACCAATCACTGAAGTGAGAGAGTGGGGTATTCAAACTGGCCAGTTTTTATCATACGGGCATCTATGTGGTATTGGCATTTGGAGGAAGAGGATCCCCAAAGAAGCAGAGCAATGTGATTGGCTGCCCCAGCATGGTGGGGGTGGGAGGGGCTCCTCAAAGAGAGGATATAAGAGCCTTCTCCATAGATAAATAGGTAAGAATACATGTTTCCGTGAATCCTTACTAAACATACAACAAATAATTTTTAAAAACATGTTTATTCACATAAAAAAATCTCAATTAGATAATCACATACAGATTGACACGTGCATATTTAAAAAATTATTAATGAACACAAACCAGAATCACCACATTACCTATTCTTTCTGATAGTTCTGCATTCTCATCTAGACATCTGATTTTTTTTTTAAGTTAGAGCAACTTCAACTTCAAAAGTGGCCAAAATACCTAACTAACTACATTTCATTTGGTTCATTTTCATATTGAGGACTTTGCACATGTCTTCACTGAGTATGGAAATTGTTTTACTTTTAATCATGGTGAAAATATTCAAGCAAAGAAAAAAGTGAGTGTCTCTGGAAGAGGCTTAAGCTTGCTCTTCAATGTCAATCAGGTACTGAATTTTCTTAAACCTCGCCAGGGGTCAAGACAAATAAGAATGTGCAGGGGTTTCAAAAGATTTGATCAAAATGTTTTACCCTGTCATACTGGTTCCACAGTTGGTATTATTTCAGTTTTTGTTAACCTGGTCTAGAGCCCCGTGGATGCAAATATTGACATAGAGTTTCAGAAATCAAAATTTAGAGGCACAATCTGAACATTTTTTTTTTTATTCATTTGACACACAGAGAGAGATTACAAGTAGGCAGAGAGGCAGGCAGAGAGAGAGGAGAGAGGAGGAAGCAGGCTCCCGGCTGAGCAGAGAGCCCGATGTGGGCCTCGATCCCAGGACCCTGGAATCATGACCTGAGCCGAAGGCAGCGGCTTTAACCCACTGAGCCACCCAGGCGCCCAATCTGAACATTTTAAACTACTACTGAGTATCATTTTTGTGACTCCAGAAATGTTCATTTCACAAAATAAGGAAGCCAGAAATCTCTATATCACAATGCATATATTTAATTTAAAATTTAAGAATATTTTTAGACTTTTATGTAAAAAAGACAATATGTTTTAGAAAGAAGTCATGCATACACATTTGAAAAACCAGGGAATCTATAGTCTGAAGGATGTCTAAAAAAATACTCATTATATAAATAATGCTTTATAAATTGCCTCCCTAAACTTTGTTTCTGCAAATTTGTAATTGGTCCAAGAAGTCTAAGTGTTTAGGCCTCAGAGGCAGATGTCCAGACACCTAAGGAATAGAGAAGTTGTCAGCTTTCAAGGGTACTTGCTATAGCTTTTCTACAAGGTTAATTCTTATGTTATATCTTACACAATTGTTTCTAGTATTACCCATTTAGAGATATTCTACTTCATTATTGTGGTTTTGTGAATGAAGATTCTGAAATGCTGATTAATTAAGCATCCAAAGTCATACGATTAATGCGAAGTAGAGAAATACACCTAGTTTCCTTAAATCCCATTAAACTATCCTACCTCCCAATCCAAGTGAATAGGGCCATTGGCTACTTTCAAAGGGTTTTTCTTTAAAGTATGTTTCATAACTTCTTGTATCCCACTCAAGATACTTTCTGTTCCAACACAGTACTGCACAGTATAATGCATGTATATATATTTGATCTTATATATAAATATATATGTATATTTACTTGTATATATATTTGATTTATATTTCCAGGTCATTTAAATACCAGCCATATAGTCTGTTCAAATATTATATTATGAATTTTACAAGCTAGACTTTCCCAAATATTTTTAGAATGCAATTAAAATCTACAAATGTAAAGTATTATTCCATAAGTAAATGGCCCTTAAATACTTGTCCACACTAGCCGGTTGAGTGTTTCTTAGAGAGTCGTAACAGACTCAGGAGAAATAGGGTCCTGAGTTACAAATAGAATATTAAACATGTTTACTAAATGTAATTACATATGCAGCTGACCTGTTCATAGGAAAAATCATCGTATTCCCAAGGCCTTTCTTTCTCTTTATAATCTGAAATTATAACTACAGACAGTCCCTGACTTAACAACGTCTCCACTTACAATTTTTCAACCTTACAATGGTGCAAGAGTGATAATGCATGCAGTCGAAGTCATACTTTGAATTTTGAATTTGGATCTTTTCTTGGGTTCACAATATGTGGTACGACACTCTCTCGTGGTGTTGAGCAGAGACAGCTCTCAGCAAGCCATACTATCACCAGCGTAAATAACTGATACACTTGCAATCATACTGTACCCATACAACCATTCTGGTTCTTGCTTTTGACTCCATATGCAATAAATTATATGAGATATTCAACATTCTATTAGAAAATAGTCTTTTTGTTAGATGATTTTGCCCCTCTGTGGGCTCTAAGCATGTTTAAGATAGGTTAGACTAAGCTATGATATTCTGTAAGTTAGGTGTCTTAGATGCATTTTTGATTTTTGATATTTTCTCTTTACAGTGGGCTTATCAGTATGTAACCTTATTATAAATCAAGGAAGATCTTTAATAACAGAATACCACAACTTTAGTGTTCATTTTTTTCATCTGGCCTAGGATTTATAGGCGAGCACTGGTGTTAAAGACATAATGTAAGTCTTCACTCTTAGGGGGCAATGGATTTCAGTTTTAAATAAGGCCAGAGATTTTTAACTGCAAGGAGAAGAAGGGAGCCAAATGATTTTCTAAAACACAGGAAGTGAAGAGAATAGCCAAGAAAGAAGCAACTAAAAGGCCACAAGGTGAAGAGAGGGCCCCTAGAAAATAAGACGATTAGCAGTCATGATACGTGCTATGGTATTCATCTAAGGGGAATGTAATTTATGGAAACTGTTGACACCCGGACATGCGATTCAACCATGAAAAGTACATCTTAGGGGTTTACTTTTCAGTTTGTGTGTAAAAAGAAATCGAATATTGTTAGGGAATATTTGATTTTAAGTAAGTCAAATGTTATCACGAGGTAATAAAACGAAACCTTGAACTTGTGTAGAATTGATATTGATTTGTCATTGGGGAAAATGTGGGGTTGTTTTTTTCAGGAGGAATTCACTGATGACCCAGACCTCGGTTTTGTTGATGCTGGAATCATCTTTGTCATCCATTCACCAAAGAAGGTGCCACAGATTGATGGCTTAGGCTTGTCGTCACCCGTGGGAATGCATGCCCGGGTAACAATCCGCCAAGTCAAGGTAAATAGCATGTACAGGGTGTAGAATCTGAGGGAATCAAGTAGGGTGATAAATGGATGAACACCTAAATAATCCTTCCAAAAGAAACTCTTTCTGCCATGCCTTTAAAATACCTCTGGAAATCCCATAGTTCATTTCATTTCAGATTCTTTCCCATTACTAGGAGGTACATATGTAGTAAAATCAGTGAATTCACATGTACACTATAAGTACAAGCTGGGAAACCTGGAAAATTCAAGGTAACTTTAAATTTCATTAGAAATGGAAAGGATCAGTAAATATAAAGAGACCCCCAAGCTGCTGAACTGTGGTTTATCTCAATGGGATGTTCTGGGAAGAAGAAAAATAAGTGGGAAGAGCAGGAATCTTGGAGTCAGGCACGTCTGGCGGATTTCCATTTGCCGGCCGCTTGCTCTACAATTTCCTTTATTACTTTCTTGAAATTCTGTGTCCTTTCTCTGATAAAGAGATCTCTTTTTCATAGTTATTATAGTAACTAAGATGTTTAAGTGAAATAACGTAAAGAAAGCACTTCCCAGGGCACCTAAGTGGCTCAGTAGGTTATGCGTCTGGCTCTTGATTTCAGCGCATGTTTTCAGGGTCCTGAGATTAAGCCCCATGTTGGGCTCTGCACTCGGTGGGAGGGGTCTGCGTGAGGTTCTCTCTCCCCCTCCCTCTGCCCCTCCCCTGTGCTCTCTTTCTCTCAAATGGATAAATAAAATCTTAACTTTTTTTTTTTAAAAAGCCCCTCATATTGCCTGACACATAAGTGCTCAAGAAAGGATTTTTTGTGTGTCATTTTGGTTGCTGTTTGGTGAGTGGACCTATCAATAGCTAACATGTTATTTTCATAAATGATATTACTTTTTCTTACATGAGTTAATATTTAGAGCAGTCGGTCTGTCTAATTTTATTGATTCACTTTAGTTACAGAGCATCTGGGATATGTGTTAAAGGGCCGCTGTTAAATTTACCTTCAGGGATTTTCAGGCTAATAGAGTAAGCAACATAGACAAATGTAGTTAATTAAAAAAAAAATTGAAGAGCTCTGAGAGAAAAGTAAAAAAATATATATTAGCTTCTCTTGTTTGGAATGGAAATGTGTGGATTAATGCAGATATACCTCCTGAGCCAGGTGTTTATTTTCTCTTAAGACAGTCCATCAAGAATACCCTTGGGGAGAATGCAACCCTAACATCAAGCTACAGAATTTTAGTACCTATAGCACTTCTGGTTGCTTGAAGGAATGTAAAGCTTGGCACATACAAGAACAATGTGGATGTTTACCTTTTCTGCTTCCTGGTAAATAAAGAAAGACAAATTTCCTTTTACACAATTATTTTTACTTAACTTGAATCATGGAAAATAACATATCAAATTTGTTTTCCATTCTTATGAAATCTATGCCAGAAAGTCATCTGCTTGACATATACAGCCTCAACCAACAGATTTTAAATCTATGGAAACAGAGCAGAGATTTCCAGAAAAGAAAATCAAGTCAGTCTCCAGTTCTTATTTTCAGGATGTAAAATTGGGTGCTCTTAAGTATCTAAAACAGATCATCCCCATTTTCTCAATTTGAAAGAAAAATTAGATCATCTATATAAACTTTAATCAACCCTGAATATGTCATTATTGGGAAATTCTTTTCTTTGCCGTCAGAAAAAAAAAAATCCAGGCTCCCTTTGCGTACATTCTGGAACATTCCCAGAGCCAGGGACATGAGCAGCAAACACTAAGAAGACATTAGAGCACTGTGGGTGTGGGTGGATTCGGAACCAGGCTGCTCATGTCAGCTACACCAGTTCTCCTCTCTGTGACCTTAGACTAAACCTCTGTACTTCCTATAAAATGGGGAGAGTACTGACAGCCTCCTACCTTAGAGGATTGTCGTCCAGATGAAAGAAGCATGTAAGTGGTCTGAAACACGCCTGACACAGAATACATTCTATCTAAGTCTTGGTTATTTTTATTTAGATTTGCCTTATCCCCCTTAGCTGGCAAATACATAAAGAAAGGTAGAGTATATTAAAGGAAATACCAATTTGGTTCTTTAAATTGACTGCTGTGGCCCATCTCACACACACACAGGTGCGCACACACATGTACACACACTACCTCTCACACACAGATTGACTAATTTCACCTCCAGTTGACTAATTGCTTCTTAGGAATTTGGAGAATCATCACTTCCTTTTTTTCTAGAATTCTGATTATTGGAAACTGTCATTGTATAAAACTGCTCATGCTGGATGTGATTTATCATGGCTAATTATCTTTCCAAAGTTTCTGGGGGAAAAATCTGAATTGGTAGATGGACTATAAATAATGTTTATAATTTAAAAATGTTTTATTTCTTGCAAATCTAACTTGATAACAAATACAGACCAGAAAATAGACACGATGAACTATAAAATACAAAGCATGGCATTTTTATGAAGTTTAGCATATACTCTATGTATATTAAGCATATGTATACTAAGTGCTTTCAGAATGATATCTTATTTAGTTTGATCCTCACATATCCCTCTGAGTCTACTTATAGATGAAGAAATTGAGATCTATAGACATTAATTGAAGTAACTAAAGTACCTCTATTAACAATTTGCAGAGGCAATCCCAAAAGTCAGCTTTTTAGATATGGATTGTTTCCAAAATGTCACTGTTCTTTGTAATGGGACAAATATCACTGGTAAAAGCAAAGCAATTTTCTACTTTGGAAGATAGAGGGTTTTTTAATTAATTTAATGCTGGAAGTAGAGCTTTTCTTTCTTTCTTTCTTTCTTTCTTTCTTTCTTTCTTTCTTTCTTTCTTTCTTTCTTTTTTTTTTAGGCTCTTTCACTTCCCTTACCAAGGACACGTCCTCGTAGTTAGCCAAATTTATCTACAACTTGTAAATGGACAATCCCTCTTGGTTATTTGCACGAGCATTGAGTAAACACTGAGAAAAACCCTAGGGACTGCAAGGGTTATAGCAGTAGACAAATATCTGTGTTAAGTGCTCGCTTCTGCAGCACATATTCAAATATCTGTTTTAAGGTACAATGACTAAAGCTTTAGAATCAGCCTGGGATTAAACTCAACTCTGCTACATATTGATTTTACAATTTCTCTCAAGGTCCACAACCAGTGATTAATAATATTGGTACTTACCTGCCCCATCTGACTGCTAGAAAGGCAGCCCACCCAGTGTGGGAGTTTATGTATATATATTTAAATCAATGGTTGTTAAGTGTTGAATCACTAAATTGTGCACCTGATGCTAATATTACACTGTATGGAAACTAACTGGGATTTAAATAAAAATAAAAAAAGAAAAAATATATACGGTATATTGTGCATCTTTCAACTAATACCGTAAAAAATTAAAATCGATCAATCAACAGATAGAGGGAGCAGAAGGTGAACCAAGCCCTCCTCCCCTGCAGCTGCTTGAACAAATGAAATTATAAATGTGAGAACAAGTGTAAATTTCAAAACTACATTTTTAAATTAGTATATAGGCAGAGAAAAAAAGAAGCATGGAAATAAAACCATTACTATTCTTCCTCCTAATGTATATTTTCTTTAGATATTTGTATGTTTGCATTCTTTTTGTTTTATCTTGTTTTGTTTTGCAGAAGAACGGATGGATGGATGGATGGATGGATGGATGAAAGGTATTTTTGTCATTATATCACTTATTTCATAAAACGTAAAGTCTCTCTGTTTTCATTTCTTATTTTTAAGGAAATGGGATTGAATGTGACGTACAAAAGTTTTACAACTGTGTTTCCCCTACACTTGGTAAGTGGCTTAATTCACTTCTTTATTCTCAGGACTTATATGAAAGTTGCTTAGAGTTATACAAGGCATTAATATTTTTTTAAGATTTTATCTTTTTATTTGACAGAGAGAGCATGAGAGCACAGTCAGGGGGAGTGGCAGAGGGAGAAGCAGACTCCCCACTGAGCAGGGAGTCCAATGCGATGAGGGGACCGATCAGAGGACCGTGGGATCACGACTTGAGCCAAAGGCAGCTGCTTAACCGACTGAGCCACCCAGATGCCCCTATACAAAACATTAAATAATGGCTAGTCCAAAATGAAACAGAATACAGACTGTAAAGGGGGAGTTTTTCAGTGTTCTTAAAATTAAGTAGCTTTTATAGACATAGACAGTAGCTTGTATAGACATAGACAGTAAAACAAAACAAAGCAAAACAAAACCCTCTGATTTCAAGACAAACCTGAATTAAATATTTTCAGGGACAGAGTAACAGCAAGGGAGTTTTGATTTTTACTTCTAACTTTTATGTCTTTTTTAATTTGATACTTTTGTGTAATCAAAATAGCTTTGTTGCATTTTCCTTATTACATAAAGCATGCAGGTTGTGACCAGTTCAAACATTGCAGAACAGAGAAGAATCTTGTGGAAATCAATAGAAGTTGCACCACTCTGAGAATTACTGTCATTATTTAAGTGACCATTCTTTCATTTTTCCATTTAATTATACAGATATTATATATAAATATATATGTGTTATATATATACATACATAAAATTTTATGCAAATGAGATCAAAATCATACATGCCACCTTTACTGGGGACAGTTTCTTCTTAAACAACATTTTTTTTTGCTTTCATATTGTTGATTTTTTTTTAAGATTTTATTTATTTATTTGAGAGGAAGAGAGAGCATGAGAAGGGAAAGGTCAGAGGGAGAAGCAGACTCCCTGCCAAGCAAGGAGCCTGATGTGGGACTTGATTCCGGAACTCCAGGATCATGACCTGAGCCGAAGGCAGTTACTTAGCCGACTGAGGCACCGAGGCGCCCCTCATGTTGTTGATCTTAACCCTTAACCAATGTTAATTCTAGTATAGTCTACCTTTATTTTTTCCACATATGTAGCTTCATATTTATGATGTTAAATCACTGGGTTTTTTTATTAAAATGGAATATGATATACCCTCCTATAAAACTTGCTATTCTATCCCATTGTGGAAATACCTCCAGTAAACCAGGAATAGAAATTCACAGTTTCTTTTCCATTGTTGTAAAATATCTCATGGAATGGATATGGCTACAAGGGATCTCATATATTTTTTAGTAGTTTCCAAGCTAAATATGCAGCAGTCAGATTAGTGACCCTTGGAGTTAAGAGGTACCTTGTCAAATTTCTTGTAATTTCCTATTCCTGATGGGGGCTGGAGAGAGTTTAGGGAAAGAAACCATGCATGCAGTTCTTCAGGGCACACAGACAAGTGTGTGTTTGTGAGAGTATGTGTGTGTGAGTGGATGTGTCTGTGTGAGTAGAGGGAAAGAGTGGTGGTTTCAGTATAAAGAACCAGAGGATGTGTGCAAAAGTCATGCCCTAAAGGAGTATCAAAGTCAGATGCTGGGGAAAAAGAAAAGCCCCAAGTTTATCATTAATCAGGGGGTCTTGGTGAACAAAGCGTTCACAAGAACAAAGAGTTTCGGTAACAAAGCCACGGGGAAAACAAGAACCAGAATATCTATTGAGAGTGGGGAGCAGTGAGACTGGACACTGGGATGTGGTCCAAATGAATGCTGGAGACAATACCACCTCCTGTAGGGGATTTTTTCAGAATACATTTGCATAGATAGCTTGATTGTTCTACAGAAGTCTAGAGAAGACAGAGGTCGGAGAACCTCTGGCTGATTTAGAAGTCACTGGGTCCACAGGTAACAAGAGAACCTCACACCCAGCCACATATTTCACAGTTAGAACTTGGGATAAACCCAAGGGTAAGTTTACTTTAAACCTGCGTCATTGGCTTTCAGGATCATGTTTGAAATTTCTTCTCAGAGCGACACAGTGTCACACAAACAACTCTCCACTTTTTCCTGTCCAAATGGATACAATTTTATGGAAATAAGTCCAGAAACTTTTCGGGAAAGAATTTCTGATTTCCAACAAAAATCAGAATCCAATGACTCAGTGAATTTAAAAGATAACAACTCCTACGTTTCATTTTCTGTCTCCTTTGCTATATTTACACTGAAATCTAAATAAAGTACAAACACCATTTGCCAAGAAAATAATGATAGAACTTGTTGGCCACTTTTTGCGCATTGAAAGTAAAATGATAGAAATTTTAAAACTCTGTCCTCCCTACTGTGAAATAGTCCTCTTCTCTGAATATCCTGTCCTGATTTTCATTTCAGACCTCATTGAAGATAAGGGATTATGTACAATGGGAACACATAATTCTAGCTGTCCTGTTCCTTGTGAAGAAACAGAATACCCTGCTACCATTTCTTATTCTACTTTCCCAAGTCAAAAAGCTCTGAAATATCTTTCGAAGAAATTAAATCAAAGTCAGGAATATATCAGGTATTCTTTTTAGTCTTATAAATTATATGTAACTAACAGGAATATTTTACTTACTCAAAACTTTTAAAGGCCGAGGAAACAAAATTCTGGTCAGTCAAAGGAGGCAGTGGCTTACGTCACTAAATTAACCATGAAAATCTAGACTTTTAAAAGTGGATAAGGTCATGTCTTTCAGTCCTTCAATTTAATTGTGTGAAAAGTAAAATGAGGCCTGCTTAAGTAATTTGCTCGTGAATCTTACCTTTGTTGACTGACTGCTGACGAATGTTAGCTGATGCTTTAAGATAGTAAAACTCCTTACCTGCCTATCACATAGTTTGAGTGTTTTAATAACTGTAAGGTTGATGGAGCACAAATTTTTATTCTCATTTTACAGGCGAGGAAACTGAAACACACGGCATCTCAAGTAACTGTCCTAGGAAGGTAGTCAGTGGCACAGAACGAACTTAGGCCCAAGACCTATGACTCCAGTCTCCCTATATTTTTCCAGAAAGATATATCCTTCCAAGTTTGATTAACTGAAGATTAACTTAGGCCTCTTTCTGCTACACCATTCTGCCTCTTCAAAATTACAAATTGAACTTCATAAATAGCACTTTGTTCTAAAATGAGGGAGCAACCTTAATATTTCTCTTTGTTTTTTGTCTAGATTTTTAAGCAGAGCACCTGAAACAGAAATACAGTCCATGGGAGTTTGTACTTTAATATAATGAATATGTATTAACTCATTAAAAGCCAGGTATCTAATGCTGAAAGCACATTTTGATTCCACTTTTAGTCTGGTGTTCCTTTTCACAAAATAAATAAAACGCTCTCCCCATGGAAATGCCCAGACAATAAAATGATCTTTGCAAGTCAGGAAAAAAAAGTACTTTCATCAATATAGGGTTGATAGGTATGATTTCAAACACAGCAGACACAAAGATGAAAAGCATGAAAATTTGCAATTATCTCTGTTACTGCTCTTGTGTCCAGAACACATGTGTCTTTGTATTCCATTTGAATATGAGGAAGTAATTTACTTATGGTTTTATTTCTGTTAGACTTAAATATGACTGAGAAGTGCAGTCTGTGTGTCTCTTGGCAGATCAAGGTCTCCTGAGTTCCATCATTACTTAATATGCCTCATGATGGAATGAAATTGTTCAGGATTTAAGTCCAAGAATATCTGTTCAGGTCAGGAGAGGCACAGTTATAAAACATCTGGATTTTAATAGTGGTAAGGAGATCAAGGAAAAATTGTTTATCACATTTACAAAACACGACATAAGTACTTCCAGTTACTTGAGTATGAGTGCTATATTAAGGGGAATGAATTCGTGTTGCATAAAACAAACAATTTCATACAATTTTTGTTTGAAAAGATGTTAAATTCAAATGGAACAATTTTAAAAGTTCATTTGTTTTACTAATGAAACTGGCCAAGATTCAGCCGGAATTTATCCTTATATTCATCTTCATACTGCCTGCCTTAGTCAAGCTAAGCTTCCTATCATCTTTGGAATGGGAGGTCATGGCAGATTCAGTGAGACCCAATTACTGGGCAAGTCACCTGCCTGAGAGAAGTTGAGTAAATATCACACTATTTTTGTAAGGGATGAATTTATCTTCTCTTAAAAATATAAATGGATAATGACTGGTAATGTTTATGAGGTTTGTTCTTGGGAAATTAAACAGTATTATCAATGTACATGCAAATTAGGAGCACAATGGGGGACAAAAAGATTGCAATATTACTAAAATTATTGGACTTCCAAGACAACTTTATTATTTCCTTCAGTTTGACAACTGTTTTATTATTTGTAAATATGACAGTGCCCCCTGATTATCTACTTAAACATAGCACATTCTCTTGTTACCCTGGGCCTAACCAATGGAAATTAAGTAAACATATTAATGATATATTTTGAATTAAGTGTATTTGGGAATATTGATTTCTAAAACTCTGAATAATTGGAAGAGTGATTTACAGCCATGTTTCCAAGATATATTAGAGGACACTACGTAATTCTAGGAAACACTACTAATAGGAATCATTCTTTTTTTTTTTTAAGTTTTTTTTTTTTTAAAGATTTTATTTATTTATTTGACACAGAGAGAGAGATTACAAGTAGGCAGAGAGGCAGGCAGAGAGACAGGGAGAGGAGGAAGCAGGCTCCCTGCTGAGCAGGGAACCCGATGCGGGCCTCGATCCCAGGACGCTGAGATCATGACCTGAGCCGAAAGCAGAGGCTTTAACCCACTGAGCCACCCAGGCACCCAGGAATCATTCTTAACGACAATTATTGTTGCCCTCCGAAAATCATTAGGTGGTTAGTTTCCACCTCAGCTTATAAAACAGACAGGTTAATATTTACCCCTTTGTTCATTGGTTTCATCTTCAGTTTGTTCCCTTATTTGTTCATTTTACAAATATGCAATGAGCACCTATTATGTATCAGGATTTGGGGTTTTCTAGACATTAAGGATTCCTCAGTGAACAAAAGACAAAAACTCTGACTTGTTGCACTTATTTTCACTGGGGTGAAGATGAACTATACGTAAATGTACTCATGTCAGATGGTGCTAAGTGCTGTGGAGAGAAAGGAAGCAGAAAAGAGGCCTGAGGAAGCCCAAGTCAGGGAAGGTTGTTCTCAGTGTTGAGGATTGTGATCAGGTAAGATCTACCCAGGAAGCTGACAGTTGAGTAAAGACCTAAAGCAGTGGTCCTCAAACGTTGTGATCTCAAAGTCCCTTTGCATTCCTAAAAGTTACTGAAGACTCTAATGAACTTTTCTTTGTGTGAGTTGAATCAATATTTATCACACTGATAATTTAAACTATGAAAATGTTATATATTAATTCATTTACAATGACAATAATAAATGTACTATGTGCCGATATAGATAAAAGCTTTTTACAAACCATTTTCTGAAACAAAAAATAATTCAAGAAGAGGAATGGTATTATTTTGAAATATTGTGAATAATTTCTTCAGTGTCTGGATTGATAGACGACAACTAGATTCTCACTTTTGCACTTAATCTGTTGATTTATGTTATTCTGGTTGAAAAATATAAAGAAAACTTTGGGTCAAACAGATATGTGATTGGGAAAGAGAGACATATTTTAATAGCCTTTGTAAATATGTGACACTTCTCTTTGATAACACACCAAAAGGCAACAAGTGTAGTTTCTTAAATGTTAATTATAAGTTGTATCTTGTGGTTGCCCCATGGGGACTGGGATTGTCTCTCCATTCAAAATTTGATTTGGATGTTGGGACTTATGATGTCACAGGTGCATCATGGGGGTATGAAAAAAATTCACTGGTTATGTAATGAGAATTTCCGGGAAGTCTCTGGGATCTCCCAAGCAGATCCTGCCTTGGTTTGGAAGTACAAGGAGAGGCAACTGACTTTGCCTTTCACTGTGGTCATGAAGTAGGACTTGGGTGAGAAATCTCAAAGTTTTGAGCTTTCCCAGCTGTCAAAGGAAAAAGTACATGGGCTTATCTCTTATAGGAAAAAAGAGGGAAGGGTGTCATTTGAAGGCTGCCATTTGAAGGTAGTGAAATATCAAAACATATCAATGAAGTTTTCATATTTAAAATATATATTAGTATCTATTAACTATATTAATATCTATTGATCTTATACTTTCAATGGATCTTTCATCCATAAATGATTTTGAATACTATTTGTTGTTATTAGAAAAATTCTCTGAGTTGTGCAGATCTTCCAATATTGATCCATTAATTATATAATATACATTTCATTTTAATATCATTATTTATCAGAAAAGTCTTTAAAAGTTGGGGAGCTGTTAAGCTCATTGTAGCAAACACAAATTTTCCAAAATTATAGCAATGGTATAAAAGCTAAGCTTGAAATTTATTATTAAGTGCAAATCTTATCAGTTATTTCTCTTGAAGAGACAAGGCATTTTCTTCATTTTTGTGACAATGTCTGCCAAATATCATAGTCTGGGTAACCAGAGTTTGCCAGTCAACCTTTCAAGTAAAAAGATGTTCCACGTAAATGTGACTACTGTAACTTTCTTGAAATAACAATCACAGTGAAAATGTCAAATAATATGTTCATATATTATGAAAAAAATTTTGACTTTCTGAACCCCCCCAAAAAATACTGGTGGCCCCTAAATATCTGTGAGCACACTTTGAAAACTGTTGAGCTCAAAGAGATACAAGAACTAGCCTCAATAATAAATGGTGGAAGAACATTCCAGAAGGAGGGGAAATCAAATGTAAAGGAAGATTCTAAGCCAATAGCATGCCTCATGTATGGATAGAACATAATGGAGGTTGGTGTGGCAGGAAGCAGTGTAAGCAATGGCTAAGGATGGTAGGGCATGAGTTGAGAAAGTTCAATGTGAAGAGGTAGGTGGCAGAGATAGAGTCATGAAGTTTTACTTAGAGTGTACTAGGACATATCTGGGAAGTTTTGAGCAAAAGAGTGATATGATTTGCAAGTTGCAGAAGTATTATTTTGGTTATTGCGTGATGAAAAGAGGATATGTATATATTGCAGCAAAATACATTCAAACTGAAAGTGGAAAGACCAATCAGAAAGCTATTAGGAAAATCCAGGTGAGACGATGAGCACTTAGGCAAAGGTGGTAGCAAGGAATAGGGTGAGAGGTGGTTGAATTCTGTATATATTTTGAAGGTAAAACAAATATTTATGCATGGATTTGGCTGTGCAGTGCCATTACATTATAAATGAGGAAATATCAAGAGCTTGGCTTGGAATACGTTCCATTTGAAATACCTATTGAATATTCAAGTAAAAATACCATGAGACTGTTGGATTTTTATTGAAGTTCAAAGTAAGGTCTGAGCTGGAGACAGAGAGTATGAGTGCATCCAAGACTATATGAAGAGTTATTTTAAAATAGTTTTTATTCACTCTGGTCTCTAAAAAGATTTCTAGAAGACACTAAGAAAGCAGAGTCTCTGCCTTAATATATCAGTGATATGAAGTAAATGAATGACATTTATTGAACACCCAGTATATACCAGATTCTGTGCCATTCTTTACATACATTATTTAATTTCTCCTCATAAAACTCTAAACATTCTGACTCTAAAATTCTTACTACAGATGAAGAAACCAAGACTCAGAGAAACCATGTGGTTTCTCCAAGATCACACCAGGACAGAGATTTGAATTCAAATTAGACACCCATTCACGTGTCTGTAAATACTGCGATTTACTCAGTAGATATTTACATGTAACGTCTTTTTTAAATTTTCTCAGGAATAAGGCATAGAAAACTTATTGGATCTGGAGGAAAATTCTTCTTATTAAATACCAACCAAGGTACAAGAGTACCTTCCAAATGAAGCTATTGTGATCACAATGCTCTGTTTCATTCAACATTAAAATGACATCTGAATTAAAAATGAATATTACTTTTATCAAAGAGGAATTAAAAGTAGTGCTGACAATCTTGAGCTAGATTAACTTTATATTTATCCCCAGGGAATAACGTTATTTTTATCCCCAGGGAGAATCTTGTGAACATCGAAATAAACTATAGTGATTTAAACTATAAGATAACTCAGCAGCAAAAAGCAGTGAGTGTGTCTGAATTACTTGGTAAGTGTTCTTTAGTTGTTCCTCAGTTTTTAAGACATTTTCTATCAGTTTTTTTTTTCCTTTTGTACTTAAAGTTTTAGCTTATCAATGGAGGAGAAGAGATAGTGGCTGTCACTTAAATCTGGCACTTTCCCACTTTCTAGAACTCCTCCAGCAAACCTCACACCAGCTTTCACAAAGAAAAGGCTGACATTCATATGTACACACAGCATCTTACTTTCCCTTCAGACACCACCTGCTCCCTCAGCAAATGATTACTGTAGAGTGCTTCAGCAATCCTTCCTCTGAGCGGCCTATCAGGCATCTCAGACCTCCACGCAAAACTCCAACCAAACTGGATTGAAAACAAGAGACCGGGGCGCCTGGGTGGCTCAGTGGGTTAAAGCCGCTGCCTTCGGCTCAGGTCATGATCCCAGGGTCCTGGGATCGAGGCCCACATCGGGCTCTCTGCTCAGCAGGGAGCCTGCTTCCTCCTCTCTCCTCTCTCTCTGCCTGCCTCTCTGCCTACTTGTAATCTCTCTCTNGCCTATCAGGCATCTCAGACCTCCACGCAAAACTCCAACCAGACTGGATTGAAAACAAGGGACGGAGCAAGCAAAATTCAATCTTCAATTTACAACCATTGTCTGTTTACATCCTTAACAAATTAAATTGCTGATTTCCTAGATCTTACTGAATATTTAGAGGAAGTCATGTCGGAAACAGTAGGGTGTGTCAGATTCAGGCAAAATGACAACAGTCACACACTGGCAGATGAGCCCCTGAATGGGGAGGAAATATACAGATCTGCCAAGGCTCTAGGGGCAACCTACACTTCATTACCACTCTTTACAAAAATAGCATGATCCTAAGAATGGCCCAGTGCACCGAGAAAAAGATTAATAATGAACTCTATTTAAGAAGTTAGTGCTCCAGTAGTCAAATTCATAGAGACAAAAAGTTGGATGGTGGTTGCAAGAGGTAGGGTCATGGGGGACTGGGGAGGTTTTTTAATGGGTATGGGGTTTCAGTTGGGGAAGTTCTGGAGATGGGTGGTGGTGATGGTTGCATAACAGTGTGAATGTATTTAATGCCAAAGAACCATATGCTTAAAATCTATTAAAATGGTAAATTTTATGTTACATTTCACTACAAAAGAGGCACAAACAATAAAGACAAATATAGATTTTAAAAATTTCTTCAACACAGGGCAATATTGTGTTAGCATGTTTTTGTTGGATAAAATATTATAAATGCTTAAAAAGATGATTTTCCAAATTGGTTGGAAATTTGTTTCTGGAAAACATCATCATTCAATAAAGCCATCTAAATGTTACATTTCTGTTCTTCATTCAACACAGGAAATGAATTTGTAACAGTCTACGATGTTTTATTAATTTCCCTAGATTTAATATCTTCCTAAATCTTTGTGTTATATTTTTGGAAACAGATTTTATAATTGCTTTCTCTCTCTCTCCTCTGTCTCTCTCTCAAGACATCAGTTGATTCTTTCTTTATAACTTTCTCCTTTTTGAGATGATACCAAACTTAAAATGATACAATTAACTCATCTTTGTATAATATCGGTTATGATTAACTTATTTGCTCCAAATAATTAAAGTTCTAGTAATGTTTAATTTGCTTTTTATAAAAAACATGATTTAATCAATTTTGTTATTTGCTTTATTACAGCAGATGTTGGCGGTCAACTGGGCCTATTTTGTGGGGCCAGTATGATTACAATTATAGAAATTATTGAATATATATTCACCAGTTTCTACTGGATATGCATTTTGTTCTTGCTGAAAATACCTGACATGACACCAGGGGCTCCTCCACCTCCACATCATCTGGGGAAGAGAAATCGCATAGAAGAATGCTAATGTGCATGTAGGACAAAAGCTTTTGCTCTTCTCTTCATAATACATTCAAATTTATTCACAGCTAATTCATCGTCATGTACTTTATCTTATAGTTTAGGGATTCAAAAAAAGTCATCGTAGGTATCTATCTCTTTATACATATCTTATCTCCCCATATTTATGTATAAATATTAATTTATAAATATAAAAAAGTACCATTTTATTTTTTCACCGTTGAATTCCCAGCACCTGCAACTGTAGAGATTGTATGGTAGGCATTTCATAAATATTTTTCTTAATGAATGAGTGTGTAATGCAAAAAGACATTCTTTATGACTGGATATGCAAATTGGACCTGGTAAATGAACTGTATATGAGGAGAAAAGATACTTTTTTATTGAGAAAATAATGTGTAAATTGTGCTTCACAAAATTTCAGAGAATTTTTATTTTCACTAAAATTCAACATAATTTCATTTTGTCTGGAGTGTTCTACTGTATGTATAACTTTTGGAAGGGAAGGAATCTCTATATCTTATTCAGGTGAATACCTAAAATAAATTTATTTATAGATAAAGTTAAATTTATGGTATACTGGAGTACATAGTGTTTTGTCAGTTTCTCCAAGTATCTCCATGTACTTATTTAAGTGCCCTGGAAATGAGGCTAGTGCAATTGGACAGGATTCAAGCAAATGAGAAATATGTATATTTCATGACCTGGAAATCCCAATCATGATAAATACTTCAGAGAAATTCTCCGACATTTGACAGGCTAGGAGTTTCCTTATCTACATAGCTGTCAGTGAGGAGACCTATGTTAGTGGTATGGAGACATGCTATCAAAGACAAAGCAGCAGAGAAACACTGTGGATTAAATGTGATCAACTCCAAATACTGATATATTGATAAGTCTTGAAAATAAAGTGTTAGGTAGAAAAAAACTTAGAGGACTTCTAGATGGCCCAGTCGGTTAAATGTCTGCCTTCAGCTTAGGTCACGATGTTGGGGTCCTGATGGAGCCCCATGTTGGGCTCCATGCTCAGCATGGAGTCTGCTTCTCCCTCCCCCACTGCTCCTCCCCCCTGCCTGTGCTCTCTCTTGTGAGCTCTCTCTCTCTCTCAAATGAATAAATAAAAGATCTTACAAAAAGAAATAATAAAATCTCTTGAAAAAAGCTTTATTAAAAACACGAATAATAATAAATAAATAAATAAATAAAACTCATTGGTTGTATTAAAAAAAAAACATAAAACACTGCCAAAGGTTATCTTGCGAGAGTTTGCAACACTGCCAAAGGTTATCGTGAGAGAGTTTGCATAAATTGAATATACATGTACACAGAACGAGTACATATTGTCTTAAGGGGACACATACTTAAAAAGTAAACAAAAATATAGCATTAAATATTTACATAAAAAACACATTAGAAAGATTGCCGTAATAGAAAGAGGAATGAGAAGTGGGGAAACAGAATGAAATGAAATAAAAAAGGTGAATAAATAAACAGGAAATATAAGAATGATGATAGTGCAATGTGAAAATCCACTCATTTCTTTGTTCTGTGGACCCAAAAATAGAATGAAACATTTAGCTGAACAGCCATAGCTTTGTTTGTTTGTTTTTGTTTTGTTCTGTTTTGTTTTGACAGTTGTAAAAAATCAATTGCTGTGCTAATGGTATGACTGAGTGCCAGGCTTAGCGCAAGGCAGCTTCTTCCTTCTTATACTACAATTCTTTTCCCCTCTACTTATTCAAATCTGTTAAGCTAAACTAAGGAGATACTATTCTTAATCTTCTTGTTAACATATTGAAAAAAAACATTGAAACAATTTGTATTGTGAGTGATTCATGGAAGAACAACTCCGCAAATATTATATGCTTAACATAAAATGAGCAAGTAGCAGAATATAATCGGGATGACTGCTATTTTTTGGACTTGATGAATCCTGAATTATAAGAAATCCTAAGTATTTCACATGAATTTCACTAACTTATCTTCTGATACTTCTATGCTTTAAAAATTATAAATGTAGGGGCAAGTGGGTGGCTCAGTCTGTTAAGCTTCTGCCTTCAGCTCAGGTCCTGATCCTGGAATCCTGGGATAGAGCACTGCATGGGGCTCGGTGCTCAACGGGGTGCCTGCTTCTCCCTGTGCTGCTCTCCTCCCTACTTGTGCTCTCTCCCACCTTCACTCTCTCTCAAATAAATAAATAAATAAATAAATAAATAAATAAATAAAGTCTTTTTTAAAAATTACATATATATTGTTTAAAACAAATTAAATAAGGATTTTTGTAATGAAAGAAGTAACTGATTAAGAATGGAGATTCTTATNTGATCCTGGAATCCTGGGATAGAGCACTGCATGGGGCTCGGTGCTCAACGGGGTGCCTGCTTCTCCCTGTGCTGCTCTCCTCCCTACTTGTGCTCTCTCCCACCTTCACTCTCTCTCAAATAAATAAATAAATAAATAAATAAATAAAATCTTTTTTAAAAATTACATATATATTGTTTAAAACAAATTAAATAAGGATTGTTGTAATGAAAGAAGTAACTGATTAAGAATGGAGATTCTTAGAATGTAAGCTTCGCTTCTCTTAATTCAGACCCAAGATCCCAGAGACCAGAGTCTAGACCCTGGAACAACAATGCCAGTCAAGAGAATTGGGCAATGCAGAGCAATATAAGGAGTAGCTTTGGATCCCTGATTCAATAGATCAGAATTACTTTGGGGAAACAATAGGTATGACAGATTTCATGAGATTCTGATGTCCAGTGGTTGTCACCAAACCCTTGGTTTAAAGAAGCAAAAACTCTAAAACAGATTACCAGAGACCAATCTTATCCACAGACTTTGCATGATATAGCTTTGACCCCTGGAAGGTTGGCAATATTGATTGAAATAAAGAAGCTGAATGAAAGGGGAAATGATGGAAACTAGAAGACTGCTGTTTCTGTTAATCGTCTTTGTAAAAGTGAAATTACTAATGAGGAAAAGGAAAGACAATGAAACACAAAACAAGGTAAATTGAGACTGGGACAAGAAAGAAAAAAAACAAACAAACAAGATGAGCCTCATCTTTTGCCCAAAGTTCTATTGGGAAATTGGAAAGATAAAAAGTGCTCCCTTATGAGGCTACCTCTTTATGACTATATTACAAGTGCACCATGTCAATACTATATGGTAAGAGGCCAGAGGAGAGTTGGACCACGTGGCTGAAAAGTACCATCAATTGCCAACTGAATCTTTGCTATCTTCACTTCTTTGCTTAGATGATCAAGGGGTAAATAATTGAATAGCAAACACAATGAAATGGAGGAGACTATTAGGAATGAGTATTAATCTTTGGTTGGTTGCCATGTTCAACATCGTAACAATTTCCCAGAATTTTAAATATATAAGTGTTACCTCTTTGGGAATTGATGAAGATGGGAATACAGAGAGTCTGGGCTTTGGAAGTTAAAGTTACAACTCTGTCACCTATAGAGAAATGGGATAGTTCTGAAGAATTTGAAATATTGTGGGTACAGACAACCCTAGGCTTATGACATGATAACCAGCAATGAACCACCCTCCAGTGACACAATCTTGAGGCAAATAATAGTGGATGTCAATAAAGGTTGGGACCCCTACATAGTCCTCCTATTAAAAGGGAACAAGGTCATATAGGAACTCAGTTGAAGTTGTGAAGGGCAACACCCAAAAGGCTAAAGAGCAACTTGGAGGGTGCACTGGTGCTGCAGAGGATGACATTAGTGTTAATAAGAAACTGAAGATTGGAAAGAAAAAAAAACAAAACAAACAAAAAAAAAACCACCCATCTTGTGGCCTTACCTTACCTGAACCCATAATGGAATGCACTTATTAAATAAAATAGAACACTTTGTCATTACTGGCTCCCGGCTTAAATAAATTAATTTCACCTCTTGCACAATTTTAATTTGCTAAACAGGAACTTTAGGATTACCCAATTCTCATTCACAGTTAATATTTTAACTTCAAACAACGCACAAATGATTTTGGAAGTATTGTCAAATGGATGTTTGGAGATTATCATCAGAAGTCTAGTATTGCATCTTAGTGTTAAGTAGTGGAAATTTAGGCCTGCAAGTCACTGAATGCAGCAACCACAGATGGTCCTTAGAGGAGTCAATCATCGATCTGTTACGAGGCTTTTGTGGAGACAGATCCTGCCACTGAGACGTCAAATATTTCTAAACCTCAATACAGTTGCAGTGTCAGAGAGACCTTCCAATAAAGACAGAACAACTCAGAAGGACTCACTGATAAGATGGAAATGGTATTACAGAAGCATGTCTGATGCATTCGGAAGGAAGGGAAAGGTGGGAGTATATTACATCCAAGAACAGGTTGTAGCTGTGCAGTTAGGACCAATGACAAAATCCCCCAAATAGTGAGCTCCTATTGCTGAATGGCCCAGACATCATTATTTCCCTTCTATTTCAGAAGAGCAAGCTGCCTGATATGCCGATGGAAAATTCTTCACTGACAGATGTCAGTCAGTTTGGAAATCAACCCCCATTAATCCTAAGAATGGTAAATCTTTGATTGAAGAAGGCAGAGTAAGTCCACACAATGGATATAATAGGAAGCATTATATTTGGGAATACTGAAGCTTGGGCCTCCCCGCCCCAGAACAGCATTTGGATATTTGTAGACTAATAGGTTGATCAATAGCCTTGCTGTATGGCCAATCGAATAAGCCCTCAGTAACTGGACAATTAAGAATATCTCTCTTCAGGGAATGCAATTTTAGAAATAGCTGTAAGAGTTCTGAAGAAAAGTCTAAATAGCTGTCTAAATGGGTTAGAAGAAAAGTCTAAATGGGTTATGAAGATGTCCATCTGGAAAGCCTACCAGTTGACTCAAAAGGAGTCTGGCGTGCAAAGACTGAGGCTTATTCTGGCCTCTGGAGCTAGCTACTTGGCATATGAAATATAAGAACACAAAGGTATTCAAACTGTGCAGTGATGGGTAGAAAAGTGACCTATTCTTTTCTCCTGTGGTAAAACACTTTCCAGAATGCCAAGCGGAAAGAAACGGCCTTTACGAGGCTTTGGGTCAGATTCCCAAAGATAATTCTCAAGGACATGGGCCTATTCCAGTCCTTTGGGCTTTATTACCCTTTGACTGAAGCCAATCCCCTTGAGGGTTTGGAACAAGAGACTGTGATTCTATTTGATTCTACCAAATAGATCGAGGTGACATGTCACTGTTGTTAACATACCAAGACGAGGTGAAAAACTTAGTAATCTCTTACCACCCTCAAACTGGAATCAAAACACCTTTATTAAAAATGGGGAGAGTGTGATAGAGGTAGTAAAAGCTGATCTGACTCATGGGTAAATGCACACTTTATCCGAATATGAGGGATAGTGGAGGCGGGACACCTTCGAAAAGGCTTCTTTTTAAAGAACATGGGAATGAGAGTGAACGTTAGAGGATGCTGCAGCACATACTATCTGATGTTCTCACCTCAAAAATATTTTCCTTATTTGGCTGGATCTAGTTGTACCAGGTCAAGGAGTGTATCTGTATGTTCCGGAGGAAGGAAGAGCCACCATGCAAACAATCAACACCATAATGTCAATTACTCTGAAAGTATGAATATTCCTTCTTAAAATTTTTATTTATTTATTTGAGGGAGAGAGAACCAGTGGTGGGGAGGGGCAGAGGGAGAGTGAGAAGCAGACACCCTGCCAAGCAGGGTGTGGGACTTGAGTCCAGGACCCCAGGATCGTGACCCAAGCTGAAGGCTGATGCTTAACTGACTGAGCCACCCAGCTGCCCTGGAAAGTATAAATATTCCTAAGGGGACAAATGGACTGATTCCACATTATGGGCTCACCTGGGACTAATTGGAAGTTCTGGTCCGCTGCCTGTAGTAGCGATAGTCTTATGATCTTTACCTTTCTAGTGGTACATTTTCTTAGAAATGGACAAATGGGAACACTCTAGGAAGGCCATTTCTGCTTCTCACCTATGAGAGGATGGTATGGCTGAATCTGAAACTCTCACTTAGGGAGGCCAATCTGCGTTATGACAGGTAAAAAAAAAAAAGGATAGGCAGAAACTGCAGAAGATAGAAAGGCAGCACATAAAGGACAAATAACATTGGAAAAGAATACTGTCATTCTGTTCCTGAGGAACCTCAGAACGAAAATCCTGACACCTTTAATTCTCTCAGGTGTGGTGGTAGGTCATGATCCATGCTCATTTGCTTTTCCTCTGAGATAGGAAAGTGACCTGAGACCAAACTGTAAAGTTGACCCAATAATACTATTTGAGGTATTTGAAGAAAAGATATCAGTCAGGATCCCTCGGTGACCTGCCTGGAAAATGAGCAGCTTGGAATCGTCTCTTGGGTTTTGTTTTTCAAGTTATGTTTACCTTATTCCTACTTTTGTATAGCCATAAATCACTGATGATTCACATACAGAATCTTCAGAAAGGATGGTACCTAGAATCTGAATATTTTAAACTCCCATTCTCTAGGGGGAGATGCATAAAATACAAGTAGAAAGTGGCAATAACATGTATGGGGCTTAGCCAACATTGTCTCACCATCTTAAGAGGGACTAGGTACCTGAGAAACGGAATTTGGTGTGTTGAACCAAGTGGTTTAGGCTTTACTAGAGGCTGCCTGGCCTGGAAAGATAATGTACAGATATGATAGACTGCAGATATTTCTAAACGGATGGAGCATAATGCTTGCTAACCATTCTAAGAAAGGGGTTGTATCCTTAGTCAGGAAGGATTTGCCAATATCATGACCATAATGAAACATGGTGTATTAAAAACTCAGCAGCATAAAAAGCAATGAGCTATCAAGCCATGAAAAGACAGCAGGAACCTCAAAAACATTTTGTTAAGTAAAAGAAGCCAATCTGAAAAGACAACATACTGTATGATTCCAGCCATATGACATTCTGGAAAAGGCAAAACTCTGAAAACAGTAAAAAGAAGAACCAGCCATTGACAGGAGCTGAGGGGAGGGAGAGGGATAAGTAGGCGATGAAGAAGAGATTTTTAAGGCAGTGAGACTATTCCGCATGATACTGTAATGATGGACACATGTTACTAGACGTTTGTCAAAAATCCACAGTATGTGCCAAACAGAGTCAACCCTAAGGTAAACTACAGACTTTAGTTAATAATACTACATTGAAATTGGGTCATCAGTTGTAACAAATGTACCAGTGTAATGCAAAATATCAACAATAGGGGAAATAGGGAGCGGTGGGGTGAGGGGAATATGGGTTTTCTGTACCTCCCACTCAATTTTTCTGTAAACCTATAACTGCTAAATATAAAAAAAATAAAACGTATTGATTTTTTTTAAGGGGCAGTGGCCAGGGATGCTAGCTAGACTCAGGCTAGGGAAATACATTTATGGGAACATTCTGTACAGACTAAAATATGACTCGTTTCTGGAAAGTAAGAACACATTATGTGTGGTTGGTATTTTAAAGATTTTATTTATTTATTTATTTGTCAGAGAGAGAGAGAGAGAGAGGGAGAAAGAAAGAACTAGCAGGGGGAGGGGCAGGCAGAGAGAGAGAGAGGAACAGGCTCCCCACTGAGGAGGGAGCCAATGTCAGACCCCAGAACCTTGGGATAATGACCTGACCTGAAGGCAGACACTTAACTGACTGAGCCACACAGGCCTTCCAACCAAGAACCTTCCTGATGGTCCATCCTCTTGCTCGGCAGACAGACATCAGATTGGCCGAGAGACAGAGGGTCAGTGTTTCAACATGATACTTGGAATCCTGTGTTGTTGAAAATGTGCTCCTTAAATTTTGTTCCCCTTATCCCAGATGAGAACTGAAGTTTAGTGGGCAGTGGCCTCTGATAGCTGTTTTTGTACCAGGAAATGCATTTTTATATAGAAAGAAATCTTTGGGGGAAGGTTTGAGAAATAACATGATAACATTAGCTGAGATATTGTATGGAAAACCAATTTTTAATCTCTCCACTGCAGCTAGATATAATAAAAGATTTAGAGTTTCAATTACAGATTTAAAAGTAAATGAAACTTGACTAGGTAATGATCCCTGGATGAGGCTGTGTTTTCAGAAGTTAACCAAAAATTCCCCATTAATGTCATACTAATGGAGATTGAACATTAAGTGATATTTAAATTTTTCTTATGTTAACAAATTGAAGTGTATCATTCAATTAAATATGAATTCTGTCAGGGACCATTTGGATGTCCTGAATAAATTAGCACACTTATAAGCCACTGGCAAAGTTTCGGTCTCTATTAGAAGTAAATTAAAATCATCTTCACGCTATTCCCTGTATCCTCCTGAAACCAAAGGGAGCTTTCCTACAACAAAATTCACCAAATCTTCTTGTTTTGAGAGAGAAAGAGAAACAAAAGCTAACACATGATTATATATATATATTAATAATATGATTATATACACATATATACTAATACATGGTTAAGCTTCAGAATGCTTACTGAAAAAAAAGAAGTTCGGAGAAGGTGAAGAAAAATAACTGTTTGCATTGTTGGAGATTTCAAAACAGAGTTGAATCCTGTGGATCAGATTGGTAGAAGTTGGATAAACAGAAAGAGGGCAAGGTCTTCAGCGCTAAAGCTTAGAACAAAATCTTACAGCTGCAGATTTGTACAGTGTGTTTGCCAAACATCAAGGATATTAGTTTAGAGAGAGTGGAAGGAGAATCATATTGAACTGGAAATACCTTTGAATAAAAAGAGTGGTCAGATTATAGGAATCCTTGAATTCTTATCTAAGGTCATTGATCTTCATCCTGTAGCAAATTGAGAAAGAGCCACTACAGTTTCTTGAATGGAGTGTTTAGATTGTGGCTGGAGACAGAAAGGAAATATGGTACAACTGTGAGCATAGAACATGGGAATCTCCATGCCCAGCCAATAACAATGTCACCAGAAACAATCCTGGAGATCAATATGCAAGCACCTAGGCAGATTAAATATACACAAAATTAGGACCCAATAGTTTTACTCCTAGAGGCATAGATACATATTATATATAATACATATCTGATTCTATGTAATATACTGTGTATTTCTTTTATGTATATATCATATATATCATAAATATCATAAATAAAATATATATAGGTCTTTTAAAAGCTGTATTTTGGGGCTTGTCCCTTTGAAACACTGAGAGTCCAGCTGCAATGTGTAGGCCACATGCAGAGAAAAAATTCACGGAGGAGTACTGAGGTACCTAGTAAGTGGATAAACTCTTCTTAGTGGCCAGCTAAATAGAGCTGAATGAGTGACTCTAGCTAAAGCTACATGGAGCAGAAGAAGCAAAAAGATGAATATGTTGTTTTAAGCCCTAAAGTTTAAATAAAGAGGATTAAAGTAATGTAGAAATATGTGAATAATCAGAAAACAAGGAAGAAGAGGAAGGAAAGAAGGAAAGAAGAAGAGAAAGAAGGAAGGAAGGAAGGAAGGAAGGAAGGAAGGAAGGAAGGAAGGGAGGAAGGGAGGGAGGGAGAAGAGAGGGAGGGAGGGAGGAAGAATGAGACAAAGGAAATGAGGAAGGAGGAGAGAAGGAAGGAAGGAACAGGGTAGCTACCTCTACTACACAGGAACTGCATAATTGTTATCTCATGCAGGATTCTTTAAAAGCTGTCTATAGCACTCGTTTTTTAAAACATGATTTAGAAAAGGAAAGGACACACAGGTGCGTGCTGCACAGTGGGACACATGGTTTCATAAATGTGATGCAGACAACTGTAGAAGAAATCCGTCTCTGTGATCTGGGCATCCTGGAGACAAAGTACTGAGTATAAACTACTTCTGTGACACAGAATATGACTCTCCATATGGTAAGAGGTTGTCAGAAGATCTAAATGACAAGGAAGAGGACAAGAGAAAAATAAATAAATAAAAGACAAGGAAGAGATATCCAACTCAGGATACTATGCTAATAGTAAATGCTCACCCACAAATAAACATGTTGAAAGAAATAGAAATAAAAATTAGGGTAAAATGTGTACATTAGCAGAGTATTAATATCTCTACTACATAGTATGGTCTAAAGAGTTTATGAAAGCAAACATCTCACCCATGAAAGGCTAAAGAATGCAAATATGTCATATCTCCAAGAAGGAATAAGAATAATCAAGAAATACATGCAAATGTATTCAACCTCACTAATCATCACAGAAACACAGACAATTAATGAGGGCCTCAGGGATTTAATAAATATAAAAAGACTAACAACACTACCTGCCATTGCCAACAGTACAGGAAAATGCACCTATTTTTAAAAATTTGTCACCCTGTGAGGGTAATTTGGAAACACATCGAAAGGCATTAAACATTATCAAGAAATTTCTCTTCTTGAAATTTATTCCCTGAAACTAAGAAGAAATGGGTCAAAAATTTATGATTAATGAGGTTCATGGCAACATTATTTGTAATGGTTAAAAATGGAAAAAAATGCAATTTTAAAAATGTGTTAAGTTAATAATTATCCAGAGATATTTTGTATTGAAATGGGAAAATTCTCACAAGTTATAAATGGTATACTTAATTAATATTATTCAAATTCTACAAAAGAATATATGAAATTTGATTATATACAAAGCTTAATTAGAAGACAAATTTGAGTATTTTTGAAAGCATATTGAATATGAAAAATAGAGAACAGGTACTGAATGATAATCCAGGCATACGAGCTAGAGAAAACTCCAAAACAAATATACAGTATGCTATATATTGATTAAATATAAGAAAAATGATGATCAAATTAATCAACATATCAGAAGTATTATCACACTAATTACCTAATTAAAAGATTAATCAACTATGGCCAAGTAGATTTTTATCTCAAGAAAGCAAGGATAATTTATTATTTAGTGATTCATTCATTTGGTATAGATTTCAAAGCATATAGAATACCTGATTATCCTAATCAATGCTAAACAAGTTATTTGATAAATTTTAACGTCTGCCTGGAAATACAAAAGACTTAAAAAAAAAAGAAATTTTCTTTTTTTTTTTTTTAAGATTTTATCTATTTATTTGACAGAGAGAGACACAGTGAGAGNGTCTGCCTGGAAATACAAAAGACTTAAAAAAAAAAGAAATTTTCTTTTTTTTTTTTTTAAGATTTTATCTATTTATTTGACAGAGAGAGACACAGTGAGAGAAGGAACACAAGCAGGGGGAGAGAGAGAGGGAGAAGCAGGCTCCCCACTGAGCAGGGAGCCTGACGCAGGGATCCATCCCCGGACCCTGGGCTCATGACCAGAGCAAAGGCAAACGCTTAACGATTGAGTCACCCAGGCACCCCTATAAAAGAAATTTTCTCAACATGGTAGAGAAAAAATAAACTTGAGCTGCTGGCCAATATTACACTTAGTGCTGAAAGTCCAGAAGCTTTGCCATTAAAATTGGTACATAACAGAGAAGCACATTAAGGTTTCACCATATGTGGGAAGTCCTGACTAATTCAATGAGTCACTGAAAAAAATAATTATTAGCTATAGCAATTGAAAACAGGAAAGAAGCAATATTATTGATAAGGGCAATGATTATCCACCTAGAAAAAATGAAAAGAATCTAGTGAAAATTATGAACACTTAGAACACAGAATGTATAGAAAATACCATAAGAAATATTCAGGATTTTTATGTAGAAAGCTGTAAAAGTGTATTGAAAGATGTAAAATGAGCACATGTTGAATGAAACAAAGGATCTGAAAATTGTATTTTGATAAATTGTTAGTTTTCTAAACTATTAAATAGGCTTATTATTCTAACAAATATCCTATTGGGCTCAGGTTTTTTTTTAGAAATTAATAATACTAAGATTTATCATCTAATACTAATATTTTTCATATATTTAATAATCTAAATTTAGTTATATTTCAGAGAAAAAAGCAGTAATTTTTGAGGTAAGGGATAGGGAGTCTTTCTTACCAAATATTTAAAAGTATTATCAAGAATTGACATAAAGGGGGCGCCTGGGTGGCTCAATGGGTTAAGTCTCTGTTTCCGCTCAAGTCATGATCTCAGGGTCCTGGGGTCGAGTCCTGCATTGGGCTTTCTGATCAGCAGGGAGCCTGCTTCCCTTGCTCTCCTTGCCTGCCTCTCTTCCTACTTGTGATCTCTCTCTTTCTCTCTCTCTGTCAAAAAAATAAATAAAATCTTTAAAAAAATTTTTAAATTAAGAAAAAAATAATTGACATAAAGAACACTATAGTTCTGGTTGGACAGATGACCAATAGGAACATGGCACAACCAGATGACCGTAAGACCTCACTATGTACAAGTTCAGTACCTAATAAATCAACATTACAAAGCAGGAGAGGAAAGAAGAGTATTTGAATTTGCAGTCAGCTATCTGGATTTTATAAGTTCAATTCTTATTTCTTATGTGCTGTCAACTGTCATAGACTCAATATCAATTAAGACGAATATAAGGGGAATAACCTTAAAATGTAAAGGACAATAGAAGGGAA
The DNA here is from genome assembly GCA_002007465.1 of Ailurus styani. Lineage (NCBI taxonomy): Eukaryota > Metazoa > Chordata > Mammalia > Carnivora > Ailuridae > Ailurus > Ailurus styani. The sequence goes on from LNAC01000281.1 coordinate 794,119, forward strand.
TATGTGGATAGTCTTCAGATGGTTAAAATCTTCCTATGTTCGGAGGCAAAGAAATATCATAGAGGTCAAAATGGTATATTTAACAACATAAAAATCCTGTATGTGAAAAATAAGATAGTGTATTCAGTAACAACCAAGCAGCTGAGAAAAATATTTACCACAAATATGACAAAGAAGCATCACGAATATGATTTCACAATAAAAAGTATGATTTATAAGCAAGGACATCATTGTAGCATTGTTCATAATAATGTAGAAGTTAGAATTCAAATATCCAGAAAGGAAAGAACTAGGAATAAATTGTGGATCCCCTATATAATGAAATAATAATTAGTCATTAAAAACCATGAGCAGGAGCTGAGGAATAGGAAGCTGACAAAAGCATACAAAGTTTTTATGGTTGAGAGTAGCAGTGCATTCTGGGTATTTTAAATATCTATTACATTGGGTCAAAGGATAATTATGAACTCTTTCAGATACGGTGGTATATACATTTTCTTTCTCATACTTAAAGATACTAGACAGAACTAAGGTCTGATTGGGTATATTATCCTTCTGGTTTCTGGAAAGCATGTCACTCAAACTCACCATCGGTCAAGCACTGGGCTGTTCTTCCTTCAAAAATTTGCAATAATTACCTCATATCATCAAGTATTTGCTTACTTGCTTCTCACTGAGGCCAACTCCTCAACTTTTCAAATTGCAAGCTGGCCCAGCCCCATTCCTGTACTCCTGATCCTCTTTATTCTGTCATTTATTTTTTCCCCATAGAACACATCATCTCCTATCTTTTAGTTTACTTTTATACTAGTAATTATTTTATATTATTATATTACAATAGGCTACTATTACCTGCATCCCTCTCTCAGAATGTAGTCTCCTAGGGGTCAAGGAACTTTGGCCATTTTCCATTGCTCTATCCCTTGCTCTTAGACTAGAGTCTGGCTCATTGTGGGAGCTCGGTGAATGTGTGCTGAATGAATGAGTAGGTCCCAAGTCACTGCACTAGGGGTGCCCTGGGTAGGTAACCAACACACCCCAAAAAATGGGCTGGATCTCACTACTCAATCTGTCTCCAGCTTCTGAGTGCTGGTGCCTAGCCATGCAAATCCGGTTGAGAAAATCACAGTAGATCCGCAAGATGAAATTTTATACAAATGTTGTACATCCACTTAATGAAAAATTTTAAAGACAAAGGAAAATGCTTGCATATGACATTGAGTGAAAAGGGAAAGTATAAAATTATGTAATTTTTAATACAAAAAATATAAACAGGGAAAAATACTGTGAATAGATGTATAATGTTGTTTCCTGAGCACATATTCTGAAAAAGAAATTTTTTTTATTAAACTAAGTTGAGTGTAACACGGTGAGTTATTTTTGAATGTTCAAACTACTTTTTACAGTGAAGGGAAACTTCTAGCCAAAAATGTGAAATAGTTTAGTTCCAGGTACCTGTTGGTTAATCTGATTTCACTTTAGATCTACTACTCAGACTCTCTAGGTTCTTCCCTTCTCTCCCTAAGTAGCTGACCCATTAATAATTGTTTCTACTGAAATTATTCTGGGAGGAAGTGTTATCCCTTCTCCCTCATTTATTTAATTTATTCAGTCATTTATTTATATCAATATGGATTCAGGAAGTTTGTTTTTGTAGCCTTGGTTATAATCTAAGAATATCATTATTAACTTTGTTGCTCAAGTCAGAATCATTATATGAATCACTGAAGAAATCAGGTCCTTTCTTCACTTGGAACCTGTGACACCACCAGAAGAATGAATAAAGATTTCATATGTCAGTGTCAGGAAGATATTTGTTTTTAGTCAAGTTTGGCCCCATAAATAACTTATGCTTGGGAAATGGTACTTTTATGTTGTGGAAATAATTATTCCATTATGTTAAAATGTTGATATTTTTGTTTTTGTTATTTAGCTTAACTCATGCTTTAATTTAATAAGGAGCAACATTTTAAAAATGATACTTCAACAATTTGATGATTTTTGAATGATTAACATAATATAGTAGATAGTAATTGAAAAATCTATTTAAATTCAGTGATTAAAATGTACATGAAGATATACAATCTCATTTAAATAATGTGTAATTCCGGGCGCCTGGGTGGCTCAGTGGGTTAAAGCCTCTGCTTTCGGCTCAGGTCATGATCTCAGGGTCCTGGGATCGAGGCCCGCGTCGGGCTCTCTGCTCCGCAGGGAGCCTGCTTCCCCCTCTCTCTCTCTGCCTGCCTCTCTGCCTCCTTGTGATCTCTCTCCCGCTGTGAAATAAATAAATAAAATCTTTAAATAAATAAATAAATAAATAAATAAATAAATAAATAAATAATGTGTAATTCCTAAATTTCTGAGTGAGAACCAGGAGGACGATAATGCCTTATCTTTTTGCTTAATGTAGTTGTTGCTTATGGCAAATACCCGAAAAAAATTACCAGGGAAAAAAGATGAGTAAATTGGCAAGCCCAGTTCATCACATTTAAAAATTCTGAGAAAAAAACATGGGCGATTAAATTCCTGAGAAAACTCAATAGATGCTTTAGTTTTAGAATGAAGGTCTGCATAATCTTGTTTTTTTTGTTTTTGACAAAAGGAAAAGGTTGAATACAATAAAATCTTTTATATATACAAAATGCTAATTAAAGTGCTAATCTATTAGTAAATTTTCTGTTGGAAGCTCATATATTTAAAAGTTTTAGGAACTTGTTAAGTCTTTGTCTTTTTGTCCTTTGCTCTCCATGTTAAATATAGACTTATGGGGACTCCTGGGTGGCTCGGTCGGTTAAGCGTCTGTCTGCCTTTCGGCTCAGGTCATGATCCCAGGTTCCCGGGATGGAGTCCCTACGTCAGTCTCTTTATTCAGCAAGGAGCCTGCTTCTCCCTCTGTTCCCACCTTGTGCGCGTGCCCAAATAAATACATAAAATCTTTTAAAATACATATAGATTCATGATACAACGCAAATTTTATCTAATTTAAAATACCTTTAAAACAGAGGGAAACTAGAACAGCAGAAGTTGAGTAAATCTTCGAATCAGCAGTGAGCATTTTGTGTTTACCTCCATGAGCCCTTCACTGAGTGGCAAGGATGAATTTTAACACGGAAAGCCAGCACTTTGACAGCAGCGAGCACAGGACCTGCCCGGCATTTTCTCTTATTTGAAGCCCACAGATCAAGCAACGATTGTGTCTCTTTCCATTTTGCCTCTTACAACCATATGAAAAAGCAATGTGTATATTAGTATGGAGTTACAGAGACAAGTAAACAAATAAGGTTGCTATTCATTTTAGCTCTATTTAAGAAAGAATAAAAAGTAAAGGAATATCCAGTTTTGGAGTCTCCTTAAATTTTCAAGACTCTAAAATTCAAATCTTTATATCTAAGTATGACTCAGATTTCTTTAGGTCCATATATAATTACTACTTTAAATCTGGTTAATACCGTCTTATAAAATCTCTAAGATACATACACTCACGTAAGCACACATCACACACACACTTGTGCTAGTGAGGAAAGTGGAAGGTGTTCATGCGGATATCAAGGTGAATTTAAATGAATAAGAACAGACTGTAAAATCTGTCTGCGAAGAAAAGGCTATTTGAATAAGTAAACCCACAGGCACTCAAAGAACAACCTGCAAAGTGGAAAACACAGATGCTTTAGAAATTATGCAAATATCATACTCCCTCCCCAGTGGGTTTTCCTGTATTTGGAGGAAGGACGCATGACAAACCTGAGCTCCTACTGCAGGGCACAAACTCTAGCCTGGCTCAGGGGACTAGAGTGGATATGCAGCTTGGACCTGTGTTCTTTCAGTCTATTTGACAAGAAAGCAAGTCATCAAAATTTTAGCAGATCGAAGGATGGCAGTGGGCCATGCTCAGGTACCGTGGAAGCAGAGACCGAAATTAGGATAGGGGAAATCAGGACGATTCTGAAGACCTTGCTGGAAGACGAAAGAAAGAAAACCAATAAAAGTTCTTTGGGTCAGCAACCCCCACAAAAAAAATGAAAACGCTAGTGGATGGAGGCGAGGAGGGTGAGGGTAAGGTTGGCGACCATTCACAGAGGCTTCCTGCCCCATCCGAGGAGCCCACGCTCTTAGAAAACGCGTTCATGGAAGAATACAGTAAAGGACTTTCTATCCCGACGTCGACGGCCCATCAGAGCATACCATTGGAATTAAACAGTCCCACAGCCTGAAAACTCTAGGGCAAATCTGGTTTTCAGGCAGAACATACACCCGTTATTCTTAGGTGGGCCATGTGCTATTATGACATTCCTCCTGCCGTAATACCGTGTGATCCTCTTGTTCTGTCCTGACGATTGTTGCTTTGTGACCTCCCCTGAGTTTTATCATATGTCCCTTGTCTGGACCTGCTTTCGTCCCCTGCCTGTGCCCCAGGCCTCCAAATCCTGTCATTCAGTGTTAGCCCTAAGATCTCAGGCTAAAACCACCTGCCATAGCTCCCTCACACTCTGCGCTCACTTGTCCAACTCGAACTTCGTCACCTGACAGATAGCAATCTAATGTTAAAACTCTCATCAGAAACTCACTCAAAGCCAACTGCTTTGTTCCCCTGTAATTTGATAGTCACCAGACATGCTGGTTTGGAGGTGGGTTCTGGTATCTACTTGCCATGTGTAACTACGAGCTCCTCCACTCACTCCATGTGACTTTTGGCAAGTTACACAAACTTCGTGGGCTCCATTTCTTTTGAAGTAAAATGGACGTACAGAAGTGTGAAAAAGAAGAGGCAAGAATGAGCCCGGGGCGGTCAAAGGCCAGCACCTAGATCCGGCTGCCACCACAGCCGAGCCCAAGAGGAAGGCTGAAGGAGATGCTCAAGGAGTTAAAGCCAAGGTGAAGTATGAGAGAAGGTCTGCACGGTGACTGGCTAACCCTGCTTCTCCAAAGCCAGAGCCCAAACCTAGAGCAGCCCTTTGCCAAGGAAGGAGAGAAGGAACAAAGGGAGAAAGGGGAAAGCTGCTGCTGGCAAGGATGGGAATAACCCTGCAGAAAACGGAGGCGCCCCACAGAGCAGACGCGGAAAGCTGAGGGTCCTGGCCTGCCTCGTGAGGGGTGTGCACTTTTGATAACCATGTGCTTCTGGTGACTGTACAGTTTGAAATACTGTTTCTTTTTGATCAAGTTTTTATAAAAATGTAGGATTTTGTTTTACTTTTTTTTAAGCTACATTGTTAACACACAGAGCACTTCATTGTTGTTTGGGGCGGAAGGCATTATGTCACTAATAGGATATCCCCAAAGCTAGATTGATACAGGCGGAAACGCCTTCCCCTTCTAGTCTTGAGAAACTTCCTCTTGGTTCCTGGGAGGAGGTTACTCCTTGATGTTAATACACATTAGCCACAGTGTTACAGATGCTTTGTAATGTGAAAAAATCAAAATTCATTATTTATGATTTCTTCTCCTTCTCTGCCCTTGCCTTAGACTTGACTCCCTTCAACCCAGAGACCTGGTGGAACCTGACGCCAAGACGTGGTTCCCTGTATGTCAGGCAATCTGGACTTTGCAGTGTCACCATGGAGATGGCGTGCCTCCAAAGAGTTCCTTTTTCAGCCTGTGCATCTTCGGATTGGTGATTCTGCCATTTCCATTGCATTTCCTGAAAGTCAGGGCCGACTTATGGAAAGTTGTTAAACAACATGCTAAATGTGAGCTGTCAACCCTCACTCTGACGTTTAGAGCTTCACACGAAGACTTCACTGGGTTTTGCAGTGGCTTGGGGATTTCAAGAGTCTGTTGAAGCAGGGAGTTGGGAAGTTGTTGTATACTGTTAACGACTGTCTGCCCATGTCCTGCCTGAGATACCATGGGTCCTGAAAAGTATCTTTAATAAAGCCAGATACAGTTTGAAAAAATAAAATAAAATAAAATGGAGGTGATAGACCAAAGATATCACCAAAGGTGATAATAGACCAATCCTTGCTGTAAGGATTAAACAAATGTTTAATGCAAATGCAAAATATTCCAAAGAGTGTTGGGCTCATGGGGGTACCCAGGGACAGTAATATTGCTCCCTGAATGTCATCGATACTGTAGGTTTTATTCTGAGCTTGAAGGGCAGCAGAGATTCTGATCACTTCTGATAGCATCTTTTTCAGGCCATGTTCAAATAACTGTTACAGTACAGTATGACATTTAAAGAAATGTAGGGGTGCCTGGGTGGCTCAGTTGGTTAAGTGTCTGCCTTCTGGTCAGGCTGTGATCCTGAGGTGCTGGGACTGAACCCAGCATGGAGCCTCACATCTGCCTCCCTGCTCAGTATGGAGTCTGCTTCTCCTTCTCCCTCTACCCCTACCCCTACCTCATACTAGCTCCTGTGCTCTCTCTCAAATAAATAAAATCTTTTAAATTAAAAAATTTAAAAATAAAGAAATGTATACTGAAAGAGGTTTGTATCATTTATTATAGTTTTAACAGTATTTTTAAAAGAACCTTTAAAGGGATTTACATGTTAACAAATGCAATGTATATATTATATATAAGCTGTATATAAAGTTTCAAATCTGAAAAAATGTATACATCAGGAACAACATTTTAGCACAAGAGAGAAGAGCATGTGGTCAGCACGGTAGGCACCTTTTCTCCTACTAAAGTCTGAAGAGTTCTTCCACTTGGGGGACATTTTATTGAGCAAAGTGACGCAAAAGTTGCTCATGCATCCACAAGTGTGCAAAAAAGCTAGTAGTTAGCTTTTGCATAATTCATTTTTAGTAGGTACTTTGGTAATATTCTTGTCAAACGTAAAAATAGGCACAGTCAACAGGGAAAAAGCAACATTTAACAGGAATACAAATGAAGAGGAGAAATGGGATGTGGGTGGGAACTGAAAGAGAAACTAGATCTTTGTAGTATTAGCTTTGTCAGAAAACAATAGCTGCTGCTTAGTGCTTTATAATTGCTTCTTGCAAAACTTTCAAGAGAATTGTCAAGTGAAAATGTAAGGTTCTTTATAATCTTTGTAATATTAAAACATTAAGTTGCTACTGTTAGCCCCTTATAAAAAGGTCCAATTTCTCTCTCCTTAAATATTTTTCTAAGAATCTCTCAGCTAGAATTCATTTTCTCTTATTTATTACTCTTCTTATCACCGTTTAGATTATGTTGTAACACATAGAGTGTTGAAGCTCAAAAGAAAGGCTCTATTTGGGGTGCCTGGGTGGCTCAGTCAGTTAAGCGTCTGACTTCAGCTCCGGTCATGATCTCAGGGTCCTGGTGTCGAGTCCCCATATAAGCTCTCCAATCATCAGGGAATCTGGTTCTCCCTCCCCCTCTCCCTCGATCCCTCCCTTCCCAGCTGGTGCTCTCTCACTCTCACTCACTTTCTCTCAAATAAATAAATAAATTCTTTTTAAAAATAAGGCTCCATTCAAAACTGCATATTATAAATTAAATTTAAAAAGTATAAGCATACATATACTTTTTTCCTTTATCCCCTGACCACTTTCACTTTCAACTAACTATTCAGCTATTTTTCTTGTTTTGTTTTTATAAATAACAAGGTATGATTCAATGTGCTGACAAGGAAGAAACAAAACAATCAAATATTTCGGACGACTATTCACTTTTCATAGAAGATCCAGTCAGCATTCTGTGTAGTTAGACCTGAACTGTCCAATAATCACCATGGGCTTCAGGGATCACTGAGAACTTGAGAAGGGACTGGTGTTAAATTAATTAAATGAGGCCATTAGACCGATATGACTGGAATGCCATGGGAGCTAATATAAATAACCTAAGATCTAAGCCTGTAAATGCCTCAAGGTCATGAAATTGAAACCCACAGACAACCGATAACAAACAGCTATGTAGGCTTTAAACTATAGCCAGTCAATCAATCAATCAATCAATCAATAAAAACAATAAACTATAGCGAATCAATAATTTCCTTACTTGGCCTCCACCTTTTCTCTAGAAAAGTGTCCTGTCACTGTAGTTCTCCTAACCAGTCCCAGTATGGTGCTGCCCACTACGAATGGATTTTTGTTCAAATAAACTTTTAAAATATTTAATATACCTGTTCATCTTTGAACACTAGTCTGATGTACCACAAGTATGAAAGACACACTGGATTTCAAAGTTTTAGAATGAAATAAGAAATGTAAAATGTTTCGTTAATAATATCACATATAGAAGGGGCGCCTGGGTGGCTCAGTAGGTTAAGCCTCTGCCTTCGGCTCAGGTCATGATCTCAGGGTCCTGGGATCGATCCCCATATCTGGCTCTCTGCTCAGCGGGGAGCCTGCTTCCCCCTCTCCCTCTGCCTGCCTCTCTACTTGCTTGTGATCTCTCTCTCTGTCAAATAAATAAATAAAATCTTTAAAAAATCATATATGGATTACATGTTGAAATGATAATATATTTTGTATATATTGGGTTAAATAAAACAGATGTTTAAAATCAATTGCACCTGTTTCTTTCTACTTTTTAATGTGTGGCTACCAGCTATTTTTTAGTTTAAAATTTCATGTATCCGATGTGACTCAAATTTACATTGTACTTCTTTTTGATTATGCTAATAGAGACCACCCTTGCAATTTCCAAACAAAGTTAAAAATATGGAGCTTTGGAGGAAGATACTGTTATACTAATGCATCAAGGAATTATAACCACCACCCTATTATTTCATATGCTGCTGTATACTTAAAATCGAGGCTATAAAATCATTAAACGTATGTGTTCCATAAAGAACATTGCACATACACACTGGCACCATGCTTTTAAAAGGCTTTCGACTCCAGGCACACTTACCTCCCAAATCTTTCCTGCTTTGAACTCTCTAGGTTACTGGCTTCTATCTCGAAGACATTAGGCTTTCTTGTTGGCTCCTAAATTTAATTTCTACATACTTTCTGAGACTGATGTTTTCTGCAGGCCCTCCCTTTACCTTGTCCCAGATTCCAGGATTCAAACTCGATTCCTCGAGAAGCCCCAGGGCCACTCCCTGGAGTACCAACTGCCCAGGAACTGGCTCAACCTATGCCTTATACTGTAATGATTTTTACACAAAAATAAGCCAAATCCTTTTGGTTATGTTATTGGTCCTAATACATTCAAACTATAATGCCAGATTGTGGTGCTATATTATATTATATATAAATCATATTGAAGTTTCTTCATGTGATGCAGGAAACCACAAAAGGGAAATTGCTTATGAATTTTTTAATTTATTTTTTTAAGTTGACGAAATCATGTTTCCCCAGCTTTATTGAGGTATAAATGATAAGTTAAAATTGCATACATTTAAGGTGAGAAATACGACGTTTTGATATATGTATGTATACATTAGGAAATGATTAGCACAATTGAGCTAATTAACAGACCTTCTAACATACTCACTTCTAATATTTACCGCTCGTGTGTGTGTGTGTGTGTGTGTGTGCGTGCGTGCGCGCGCGCGTGCGTGTGCGCACGTGCACAACACCACTTAAAATCTTGGCAAATTTCAAATATACAATACATCATTATTGCTAACTGTAGACATTATGCTGTACATTAGGTCTCCAGAACTTATTCGTCTTAAGTTTGTACGTTTGTTTTTTGTTTTATTTTAGAGAGCGAGCTGGGAGGGGGAGAGGCAGAGAGACAGAGAGAGAATCTTAAGCAGACTCCCCACTGAGCACAGAGCCTGACACAAAGCTGGATCCCAAGATCCCGAGATCATGACCCGAGCTGGAGTCGACTGGGACACTTAACCGACTAAGACACCCAGGTGACCCAAGTTTGTACCTATAAACAACATCTCCCCATTTCCTCTAATCCCTATTCTGTGGTAACCATCCTTCCTTTTTTTTTTTTAAAGATTTTATTTATTTATTTGACAGAGAGAGATCACAAGCAAGCAGAGAGGCAGCAGAGAGAGAGGAGGAGGCAGGCTCCCCGCTGAGCAGAGAGCCCGATGCGGGCCTCGATCCCAGGGCCCTGATATCATGACCTGAGCCGAAGGCAGAGGCTTTAACCCACTGAGCCACCCAGGCGCCCAGTAACCATCCTTCTATTCCCCTTCTCTAGGAGTTCGCCTTCCTTAAATTCTATACGTAAATTGGATCATGCATTATTTGCCTGTCTGTGTCTGGCTCATTTCACTTATCACAAGGACCTTAATGCCTTCAAAGTCTATTCATATGGTCACAAATGGTAGGATTTATCTTTTTTAAAGGCTGAATAATATTCCATTTTATATGTATATATATCACATTTTCGTTACCCATTCATCCACTGATGGACACAGATTGTTTCTATGTTTCGGTTACAGAGGTGTTTTTTTTAAAGGAAATGTTTCATAAGTTAATACAAAATGGACAATAAATTTCACTAGTAATAATCTTTTTTTCTATTTTTTAAAGGTTTTATTTATTTTTTTGAAAGAGAGAGTACAAGTGGGGATGGGGGAAGGGCAGAGGGAGGAAGCTGACTCCCCGTTAGTAGGGAGCCTGACCCCAGGTTCATGACCTGACACAAAGGCAGATGCTTACCCAACCGAGTCACCCAGGTGGCCCTACAAATTTGTATTTTTTATTTTATTTTATTTTATTTTTATTATTATTTGCCCCAGGGGTACAGGTCCATGAATCATCAGGCTTACACCTTTCATAGCACTCACCATAGCACAAACCCTCCCCAATGTCCATAAACCAGCCACCTTATCCCTACCCTCCCACCCCCCAGTAACCCTCAGTTTGTTTTGTGAGATTAAGAGTCTCTTATGGTTTGTCTCCTTCCCGATCCCAAATTGTTTCATTTTTTAACTCCCCACCCCCCAAAACCCCCCACATTGCCTCTCAAATTCCTCATATTAGAGAGATCATACAATAATTGTCTTTCTCTGATTGACTTATTTCGCTTAACATAATACCTTCTAGTTCCATCCACATCCTTGCAAACAGCAAGATTTCATTTCTTTTGATGACTGCATAGTATTCCATTGTATGTATATACCACATCTTCTTTATCCATTCATTTGTTGATGGACATCTAGGTTCTTTCCATAGTTTGGCTATTGTGGACATTGCTGCTATAAACATTCAGGTGCACATGTCCCTGAAGATCACTACCTTTGTATCTTTAGGGTAAATACCCAGTAGTGCGATTCCTGGGTCATAGGGTAGCTCTATTTTCAACTTCTTGAGGAAACTCCATACTGTTTTCCAGAGTGTCTGCACTAGCTTGCATTTCCACCAACAGTGTAGAAGGGTTCCCCTTTCTCTGCATCTTCACCAACATCTGTCATTTCCTGACTTGTTAATTTTAGCCCTTCTGACTAATGTGAGGTGGTATCACACTGTGGTTTTGATTTGTATTTCCCTTATGCCAAGTGATGTTGAGCACTTTCTCATGTGTCTGTTGGCCACTTGGATGTCTTCTTTGGAGAAATGTCTATTCATGTCTTCTGCCCATTTTTTGACTGGGTTATTTGTTCTATGGGTGTGGAGTTTGATAAGTTCTTTATAGATTGTGGATACAAGCCCTTTATCTGATATGTCATTTGCAAATATCTTCTCCCATTCTGTCATTTGTCTTTTGGTTTTGTTGACTGTTCCTTTTGCTGTGCAAAAGCCTTTCATCTTGATGAAGTCCCAGTAGTTCATTTTTGCCCTTGCTTCCCTTGCCTTTGGTGATGTTCCTGGGAAGTTGCTGTGGCTGAGGTTGAAGAAGTTGCTGCCTCTATTCTTCTAAAGGATCTTGATGAATTCCTGTCTCACATTGAGGTCTTTCATCCATTTTGAGTCTATTTTTGTGGGTGGTGTAAAGAAATGGTCCAGTTTCATTCTTCTGCATGTGGCTGTCCAATTTTCCCAACACCATTTATTGAAGAGACTGTCTTTTTTCCTTTTTTTTTTTTAAAGATTTTATTTATTTATTTATTTGACACACAGAGAGAGATCACAAGTAGGCAGAGAGGCAGGCAG
>LNAC01000281.1:806510-869403 GCA_002007465.1 Ailurus styani
CTCAATTTCTTTCATGAGTACTTTACAGTTTTCTGAGTATAGATTCTTTGCCTCTTTGGTTAGGTTTATTCCTAGGTATCTATGGTTTTGAGTGCAATTGTAAATGGGATCAACTCCTTAATTTCTTTCTTCTGTTTTGTTGTTGGTATATAGAAATGCAACTGATTTCTGTGCATTGATTTTATGTCCTGACAGTTTACTGAATTCCTGTATGAGTTCTAACAGTTTTGGAGTGGAGCATTTTGGGTTCTCCACATAAACTATCATATCATCTGCAAAGAGTGAGAGTCTGACTTCTTCTTTGCCAATTTGGATGCCTTTTATTTTTTGTTCTTGTTGTCTGATTGCTGAGGCTAGGACTTCTAGCACTATGTTGAATAGCAGTGGTGATAGTGGACAGCCCTGCCGTGTTCCTGACCTTAGGGGAAAAGCGCTGTTTTTCCCCATTAAGAATAATACTTGCTGTGGGTGTTTTGTAGATGGTTTTGTTGATACTGAGGTATGTACCCTCTATGCCTACACTGAAGCGTTTTGATCAAGAAAGAATGCTGTACTTTGTCAAATGCTTTCAGCATCTATTGAAAGTATCATCTGGTTCTTGTTCTTTCTTTTATTAATGTATTGTATCACATTGATTGATTTGTGGATGTTGAACCAACATTGCAGCCCAGGAATAAATCCCACTTGGTCGTGGTGAATAATTCTTTTAATGTACTGTTGGACCCTGTTGGCTTCACTGGTAATAATCTTAAAACTCTTACATGTAACACTGATACTTCCTGTCTTTAAGAGGTAATTTTCTATTCAAAGGATGACTGCTTGAAATAGAGATACATTTTTAGAGGATCAAAAACACAACTCCTTGGGCGCCTGGGTGGCTCAGTAGGTTAAAGCCTCTGCCTTCGGCTCAGGTCATGATCCCAGTGTCCTGGGATGGAGGCCCGCATTGGGCTCTCTGCTCAGCAGGGAGCCTGCTTCCTCCTCTCTCTCTGCCTGCCTCTCTGCCTACTTGTAATCTCTCTCTCTCTGTGTCATATAAATAAATAAAATCTTTAAAAAAAAACACAACTCCTTATTAAAGAATTTGAACTTATGGAACATAATTAGGTAAATAATATAAGGCCAATATTTAACAGAAACACTTGCACACAGTAATCAGGATCTAGTCATTCTGATTTTAGCTTGGAGCCAAAAGTCCACACCAGGTCTTTGCCTTGGATCTGTTTATTTCTTAGAAGTTACCTTTAAAATCCCTCAGTTGATCTACTCAATATTCCTAAACCATTAAAGTGAGCACAGTCAAGTACAGATTGTCTAAGTTATTTCCAAAAGGGTCAGGCCAAAGTCACAGCATCAATGCTCTGGAATTTTTACTGAAGAAATTGTAATTTAGAGTAAGAAATAACTTTAGATATCATCTTGTCCAACTCCTTTTTTAGAGATTAGGAAAGTGAATCCTAAGAAGCTGAATCATTTATCAAAACCATAGGGCTAATGAGAACTGGACTCAGATTCTTGACTTTCTGTCCAGTGTTTTTTGTTTGTTTGATTTAGTTTTTTTTTTAATCTACCCTACACTATATCCTCTCTCCATATGGTAGAAGTAGCGAGGAAGAATCATCTAAATATGCTTTTAATTAATACAAAAGAAGTTTTCTAATTTTTCCCTGTAAATAAATAGTACTCTCTTATTTGTATTTGACAGTTTTTAGCATGAGACAAATACAACTTAGTTTATCTATAGTAATTCTGTACAAAATTATAGCTTCTGTCACAATTGCCTGTTTTAGTAAATTTGGACAGCTTCCTACAGAATTTGGGTGAAACATTTGGGTGAAATTTTGGAACAAGATATGAGTGAATAGGTTTCGTGCTACACAAATGGTTAAAATGAAATAGAAATAATTATTTTTATGACATTCCTTTAAACCTAAGGAAGGGTGGATGGGTGGAAAGGATGGATTCAAGGCTGCACACCAGAAGTGACAGTCAGTTTGGAGCTAAGGTAGTGAACTTTCTGAGAGAGACCCTGTGTCCCTCCCAGGTTTTCCAGACTTGCGTTCTAAATAGCATTCTCTGCTGCCCTCTAGAGCTTCTAAGAGTCATTAGTGAGGACAGCAAAAAGAGAAACCTACTTCGGAGTAAGCAGGTAAATGACTTTTCCCCTTTAAGAATTCTGCACCCACTTACAATGAGGGTTTGGGGTTTCGTTTTTGTTTTTCCCATGCCACCAAGCAATTCTCAGGAAGTCAGTTGGGTGTCTTAGAATTCAACTCCACTCTGACACTATCTACTCAGAGACAGCATCAGAATCACAGGACAAAGGCTCAGTCCTACAAGACTACCCCGACTTCAGAGGACAATTGCAAGTCTAGGTTGTCACCTGTGTTTCTGATCTAAGATTCTCACAATCCCCTATTTAGGTTTATTAATTTACTAGAGTGGCATGCAAACTCGAAGAAATATTTACTACTAGATTATCGGTGTATTATAAAAGAATATAACTCAGGAACAGTCAAATGGAAGAGATGAATAGGGCAAGGTGGTGGGGAGGGGCCAGAAGGTGGAGCTTCCAAGCTCTCTCCCAGGGTCCCACTTATGGTACTGAAAGTGAAACCCTTTAATCAGTGGTTGGCTCCACTGGCAACCAGCCTCCATCAGTAGGTGTGACCTCAAAGTCACCTCTTTGATGTAAGAAGGACCCCTGCATCATTCTCATCACTTAGGAAATCCAGAGATGAGAAATATATATTCTTATTATTGATTATGATATCACACACGTCAGTGACAAAGAAAACAGAACATGTCATTTGGTGAATCATTATGTATTTAACCCAAATAAAATAATGAATTAGTTCTGAAAGATATTTTTTTGTGTGTATATAAATTGGTATTCTACTGTGAACGTTTTAAAACATGTACTTATATCTTCGATTCAAACTGTAGTAACATTTTCAAAACGTTTGGCTCTAATTTTTTTTTTTTGATGGTTTTCACTAGGTTTGGTCCACTGAACCTTGATCTGTCTTCAACAGAACTTCTGTTCTGCCACCACATTAAGGCAGGCCCAAAACCAAAGTAGAAGAGGCTCCCTACCACCCTTGATCCTGATTCTTCTCTCTCTAAATCAGCCCCTGAACCAATGACAGTATGGTTTCCTCCAAGTACAAATTGAATAATGCCATTTTTTGAAGCCTATTTGGCTTCCTTTTTTGTCCAGTCCCCATCTCTCCTTCCCTCCAATTCTGATTTTCGGTCCCACCCCTTGAAGAGACTGCTCTCTTCCTCCCTTCACTCAACAAGTATTGATTGAGTGTCCTTTTTGTGGTAGGCTCAGGGATACATCTAGGAAAGGAGGAACTATTTTAGCCTTAGAAAACCTAAAGCCTAATATAGAAACAGACATATAAACAAATAATGTGCTAACTATGGCAAGTACTGTGAAGCAATAAGGTAAGGAAGAACTAAATTTGCCTAGGAAATCTCCAATGAGAGAACACTGAACTGAGTGCCGAAGAGAACTGGGAATTTGCCAGCAGAGTATGGGTACAGGGCATTCCAGAAAGAGCGAAGTGGAAAATTACAGAGGCAGCGACTAACAGGTAAGGCTGGTAAAGGTGACAATTGTGTATGCTCTCCTAGGGTGTCTAGACAATGAATAGCAATTAAGTGATCTTAGGCAAAGAGTAATTTTGATTTGAGAAAGACCACTCTCACAGCACTTTGGGAGTGGGGAAGGGAGAGGGTAGAGACAGGAAGTAGGAAGACTTAGAAAGATCTTGTAATTGTTTGGGTTAGAGGTGATAAATACTTGAAGTAAGGAGGGTCGGCAGAATAAAGTAGACTTTAAAAAATATTCAGGATGTCAAAACTGGAATTTAAGTGCTTCGAGCGCAGGGATGTTTGTTCACTGATGCGTGCCCAACACCTACAGCACTGCCTGCCACAAGTAAACACTCATAAATGTATGTTGGATTCCGGGAAGATGGCAGTTCACTGTAGTTTTGGACTCTTCCTGAATGTCCCTTAAAAACAGGCATACTAATTAAAATTGCAAAGTCAAATGCCCACAGATGCCTAAACCAGAACAAAAAGTACTTAATTGCCACCCAAATGTACTCCAAGTCTATGGAATGGGAACCACTGATAGCTAAAATCATCAGACGGTGTTATTATCTATGAGGGACGAAATAGGAGGAAGGACCTGGTGCTGCAAAGCTGAGAATCTGATAACAGAAATTCATACTTACTAGAAAGCTCAGCCAACCAATCTGCGACTATAGCAACCAAAACTGGAACAGCAATCTACAGAAACTAGTTATTGAATGAGTTTAAGGAGACTAGGGCAAGGGCAGATGATGTTGGGATGGGATGGGATGGGATTGACGATAACTGAGAATAACCTACAAATTCTCTTTCCCAGGACAACTACCTGTACAGAAAAGAAGGCACTAGGAATAGAATCCATACTGATCAGGACAGAACAGTTGGGACAAAGAAAAGAGAAGTTACAGCAAAAAAGACAAAATTAAAAACACATGATTATAGAAGTCCTAGAACAAAAGGAAAATACCAAGTACAACTGGAGAATTAAAGAAATAATAATAATGAAAAAAATCATGATAGCTTAAACATGACATATCAGAATACTTGGTCCAAATGTTTTTATCAGAGGACATTTTATAGCATTCAATTTTTAAGACAAACATATAACTCAAAAAAGTGGGACAAAGAAAACCTGAATTAAATAAAACAGAAAGAAGAAATTAATGATTAAAACGAAATTTAAAAGTTGAAAAATAAGGGGCGCCTGGGTGGCTTAGTGGGTTAAAACCTCTGCCTTTGGCTCAGGTCATGATCTCAGGGTCCTGGGATGGAGTCCCATATCTAGCTGCCTGCTCAGCAGGGAGCCTGCTTCCTCCTCTGTCTCTGCCTGCCTCTGCCTACCTGTAATCTCTCTCTCTGTCAAATAAATAAATAATCGTAAAAAAAAAAGTTGGAAAATAGTAAAACTAAGCAATCCAAAAGCCAGTTCTACGAAAACAGAAAAAAGTCACTAATTAACAGGACTAAGGGACAAATGAAGAAAACAAACACTATTTGAGGCAGAATAATCCTCAAAAGTGAGAAAAATTTTAAGTATCATAAAAGTTTACTTTGTATGCCTGTTAAAATACTTTTTAAAAATCTGAATTAAATGGATAGTTTTTTTTTTACTAAAAAACTAATATTAAGTCTAATAAGTTAAAAAGTTAAGAGATCAGTTCCCAGAGAAATGACAGGGAAAACAACAGAGAGCTACCCCACAAACAAAACCAAACCAAAACAAAGGCACTAAATCTGGAGATCTTCATAGGAAATTGTTTCCAACTTTTAAAGGATCAGATAATGAAAATGTTAGTTAAACTACCCCAGAAAAAAACTGGAGAAACTTTCACATTTGTTATAAGAGGAAATATATGATCAGTTCTCCAAACCTGACAAAGACAAGCATCAAAACATATACAACTACAGACTATTCTTCTGTGTAAAAATGGATGTAACAATCAAAGTGAAATGTTAGCAGACAAAATACAGTGGCACGTTAAAAAATAAGACACTTATTTAGGTTGCAAGGATGTTGATGAAATAAGCCATATAACGTAGCAAGAATAAAATCTTGCACAAAGTAAAGATGCCGCTATTGTTAGTCATGATCATTAGTCATCACAGACTGGACAAGTGAGATTATTAAAGGACATGAGGAAGAAATCAAGGAACGTCAATGCTTTACCAGCTGCTAGAGAACTAAGTTAGAACATTTGTATTTTCCAGTCTCAAAACTCACTACAAAGTTGCAGTAAACAAGACTGTGTGGTACTGGCATAAGGATAGACCTAAATCAATGGGAGAGAATTGAGAGTCCGAAGATAAAGCCTTATATTTATGGTCAATTTTATTTTCAAGACGGGTGCCAAGACAATTCAATGAGGAGAGAATGGTCTTTCCAACAATTGATGCTGGGATAAGTGGACTTCCACCAGCAGAATGACGTTGGACCCCTAGGGCCACCACATACAAAAACTGACTCAGGAAGTACCGAATACCTAAATGTAAGAGCTAAAACTATAAAGCTCTTGGTAGAAAACACACTTGTAAATCTCTGTGATCTTGGATCAGACAATAGTTTCTTAGAGATGTCTAAAGCATAAGCAACCAAAGAAATACAGAAAGAAATTTAACTATATCAAAATTTAAAAATTTGAGCTTCAAAGTGCACTACCAAGAAAGTGAAAAACCCACATATTAGGTGAAAATATTTGCAAATCATGATTTGATAAGTCTAGTGTACAGAGTATAAAAACTACAACTCCACAATTAAAAAACAACCCAATTTATAAAGGGGCAAATAATTTGGGGTTTTTTTTCAACTTTTCAATAGCCAAATATCTTTCATTGGTAATGTTTATTCAGCTTATGTTTTGCAGAACAGACATGAGAAGAGGAAAAATGTCCACAAAATAGTGAGAGAAAACAAAATGCCAGGACCCTCTCACCCATTCATTTCCTCTGAAAAAATCCACGGAGAGATCATTCCTGTATTACAGATGATGATACTGTGGTTCAGAGAGGTTCACGGGCCTCCTGACTTTGACCGCTGCCAAGTTCCTCACCCACGTGGTGTTGTAGTAATTGTCCACGCTTTCCTGCCTGACCACAGTCGTGATAAACTGTCATGTGTCACCAAAGCCCAGTGCACTTCAGCTCCACTTCCCACACCATCACCGTCACTCCGGCTCCTCTGTGGGATCCTCATGCGTCAGTCACCAGTCCCAAGCACCAGGAGGGCTGCCTGGTCCCTCCAGAGCTGTGGGAGGCCCATGGTGGGACCCAGAACCAGAGAAAAGCTCAGTGGCGGTGGGAGCCCGGGGATGGAGGGAGTCGGGGGTGCGGATCTTGGGTATCCCAGCGGACAGCTGGGCATTCCCCCTCCACCTCTGGGTCTTCAAGGAGAAGGTGATGGTCAGGTGATCAATGGGGACCCCATGGGTGGCCTGGCAGCACTGCCCACCCACCCAAAGGCACATGAAAAGATGTTCAACATGATTAGTCCTTAGGAAATATCAACCAAAACCACAGTGGATGGCCCTTCACACCCACCAGAATGGCTTAGATCAAAAAGAGGGACAATATAGCATGTGCTGTAGATGTAGAGAAATTAGTCTTCATACACTGCTGATGGGAAAAACTGGTGTGGTCACCTTGGAGAGCCATTTAGCAGTTCCTCACAAAGTTAGGCTCAGAGTTTTGTACAACCCACAAATAAAACCCTTAGGTATGTACACAAAAGAACTGAAAACACATAGGCACACAAAAGCTTGTTCACAGATGGTCACAAGAACACTATCCATATTAACCAAAAGTGGAAACAACTCAAATACCCATCAGTTTATGAATGGGTAAACAAAATGTGGTGTATCCATACAACAGAATATTAGTCAACCATAACAAGGACACATTGATTTATGGTGCAACATAGACAAAGCTTGAAAACATTACATTCGGTGAAAGAAGCCAGATACAAAAGGCCACATATTTGCTTACATGAAATCTCAAAATGGGTCACTCATTGGAGACAAAAAGTAGATTAGTCTTGCCAAGGGCTGGGGGAAGTGGTTAACTGGGATTGACTGCTAATGGTTATAAGACGTCTTTTGGGGGTAATGAAAGTATTCTGGATTTAGATGGTTGTACAACTGGGTAAATATACCAAAACCCACTGAATTGTACACTTCTAAAAAGTGAATTTTATAGTATGTGGTTTATAGCTCAACGGAATAAATAAAATCCAGCAGACCACAAAGAGCTAGAAAATGGATTAAAAGAGAATTGTCAAAAATTTAGTAAATTTTTAATAACTCTAGAATCCAGGTGGCAGGTGAATGGTTGTACCCTTTACAAGTCCTTTGACCTTTTCTCTATGTTTAAAATTCTTACCAAAGAATGTGTATGAAGTAATTGACTAGAAACAATTAAAAAAAAAAAGAGTGAAAACAAATAAACAAATAAGATGAGGTCATCACAGTCAGTGCAACAGAGAGCCTTCAAGGAATTCAGAAATTAGGAAGAGAACTTTATGCAAAGCCAACTCAATGCACTGAATCCATACTGCCCACATGGATTAGGCAGCGGAGAAGCTGGAGACACTGAGCTAGGCTGCTGGACTTGGCCTAGGGCCTTGCTTCCGTGTCATTAATTCACCTTTAAACTAGACCCTCATAAAACCCTCCCCAGTCTCCCTGCAACCTCCTGTTCCCATCCTACCTTCATGCTCTCCTTTCTCATTCTCTAAGTATTCATTCAGTATCTTGACCATGTCTTATCACTACAAATGCCACATATTTTAATTATTTGTATATATGTCTTTCACTCCTAAAAGACCAAGATCCTCAAGGGTTGTTGTCATTTCCTCTTGATCTGTGGATCTGCCCCTCCAGGTCCAGTCTGGCTTCTGCCACTTCGTTAGTACTAAAGATAAACAGCGTTTGAGGATAAAGCTATCTAAGAGGAGCCATTCAACTGTATGGCAACAGTGAATCAAATTAATTTAAAGTGCAGAATTGGGAAAATTATCAAATGTACTTATAAAAATGGCAGTTATAATATATCCGACAATAACATTAATAGCATTTTTGTTGAAATACAAACTGTCTAGAGACAAGTGGAAAAAATAATTTATTGCAGATTCTCTTACACATGAACATGGAACATTTATACATATATAGATGTGCTGATATGAAATGCTAAATTTAAAGACAAACATTTGTACACAAAAGTAGTTGCACTATATTTTATAAAGGTAGGTATTAATAAATTATCAGAGATACTTAAAAACAATAGGCCAATTATTTCAATAGGAACGCATTCGATGTCAAAATTAAAGTAACTTTTCTGAACATGATGGCCTGGATATAATCACATTCTTCCAAGCTAAGAAAAAGAAGCTCATTTCTGGAAATAAAAGGCCAGAAATGACTCTTTCAGGAGTATCCCAGCGGTGTCTCCAATTTTATCCTCGGGTGTGATTAGATGCCTAACATTTATCCCAAGCTAATGTAATTGCTCAGTGTGAAACAGTACAGCTTTTTATAAGAGCTGCATGTGGTTAATGAGATTTAATACAAGGGATATAGTATGAATGACAGAATTTTAGAGGAATTATAATGCCACATTATATATGATGAGTGAGCAACCAAATATTTTGGAACAGAAATGTGCATCCTAGTTTTGAAGGAAAGAGAGCACAATTCAAAAGAGTCACTCTTTTCTTAGCATGGTACATTAATTCTTATTTTGGGAATCTGAAAATAAATGGCATTTTTCCCCTAAAACTGAGAACTCACTCCTTTAGAAAATGATTTCTATAATGATGTACACCAGCACGATATAAACTTTGTTATATGTAATTATAGTCATTAAAATATACATAGACCTATACATGGAACACTAAACAGATTTGGTAAGCCATGATATGATATATACACATGACCAAATACTGTTCAGTGTCACTTAATTAAGTTCAACAAATATTTATTGGGTGCCTACCACTTGCAAATTACCATGTTCGGTGGCAGATCTTAAGACACAGGAAGCTCACATCATCCACACCTAAGCCAAACTTCAGGTAATATACTAAACCTTGAAAATAATCAAAAGCAGAGCTAAGGTTGAGTAACGAATCATGAAAGCTAGACGGGGGAGAAAGGCTTGGGATAACTGCAAAGGACAAAGCGCGATCTGTACCCACAGGGAATGCTGGCTCCTAGGCGAGGCGTGTGACCGGGGACGACGGGCGCCCGTTCTGCGGTCCTCTCCACCGCACAGCCTCGCATTCAGTCGTCATCCCGCGTTGTCTCCTGTCAAGAGGGGAGTACACAAGGATGCGTTTTCAGTGATAATAAAGCTGCTAGTATCCCCCAAATACATATATATTTTTTTCTTCAGACAAAAGCGTGATCTGCATTCAGATCTGTTTTTCTGTCCCTCCCCCAATTCTGCGTCAAACCGGACCAGCCACCTAAAATGAGCAACACTTGAGGTAGAGGTTCACTTATCAGAAGACCATCCGCAAGCATGCCAACACCACAAGTAAACTATTTAAGGTGAAAGAGCAGAAAGAAGATGAAGATAAATATTTTAAAAGTTGGCCTTCCATTCCTTTTAGGACTTAGCGCTACCAGCATTTTTAGGGGACGCGCGCCTACGGAAAAGAGAAATGCACTCCGCGCGCCTCGCCCGCCCCGTCTGAAGAACCAGGACATCGACGGGGGAACGAAGCACCGCGCTGGCTCCCGACGCAGCGCACTGGGCTCGGGCGCAGGGTGGGCACGGGCTGGCTGGGCGCGAGCCCCGTGGGAGTCGGGGCGCCGGGGCAGAGGGCCGGAGACGGGGGACCGCTGAGCGCGTGGCTGGCAGCTGGAGGACGACCTCCGCGCTAGCACAGCCTGAGCCTCCGCAACGCAATCGTTCGGGGTCGGGAAGCTCATAAATGGCTCCTCTTTGTAGGAAAAATCACACGGGACTGGGGCGCCTGAAGATCGCCAAACATTCCGCAGGGAGAGAGCTTGGCCCTCAGAAGGAGCCGAAGCTTCGCGATGAAGGAAGCTCCTAGAAATTGCAGCCCTGCCTGCCCGGGCGGTGATCTCAGAACGGCTCAGGGACCTAAGGAAGGAGCTGGGGAGCCCCCCTCAGCCCTCTCACCTCAGCCGTGGTCACCCCAGATTATGGAGGAAGAACAACAGCAGCAAAAAGGGGTCTTCCCCATCTGGGTGCTTTTGGTTTTAATTTCATTAGAGGACAAAAGCCGGCAGCAATAAGCATCCCCTAAGAAGTTTTTATTGTTCTAACTGGCTCATTAATGTTTCAGGATTTCGGCTACTTTCCTTGAGAGTTCAGTTCTGTAAACAAGAGTTCTTTTTAAATGAAACCTACTCAGTGATTATAATTTAGCTGTTTTATTTATTTATTTATCTTTTTATTTTTAGCTCTCTGTATTTATATTCTGTCTTTAAAAAAAGAAGTTGCATGCTGATTAGTCATACCTCTGTTCCCGTATTTTTTCTGGAAAGAAACCAAACTTGCATTGGCTCTTTTTTGCCCTTCATGGACACGGGGCCTCGGTGCTCCAGATGGAACTGTGGATCTGAGTTTTCCGGTGTCATGAGACATCTGAAAGACAGGGGACAGGGAAGACGGAGAGACGTATAGACGTATGGTTGTGCAGAGAAAGTGATATAAACCTAAGTTAAAAATCAGACAGTCATGACCCACACTACAGTTGTATTTAAAGGTAACACATGATTTTAGTAACAACGATCATATAGGGAATTCCTAAGCTGGTGTGGAATCATTAAAAATGGGAGTAATGATCCAATCTTCTCAAATAAAAAATAAACAATCCTATGAGCTTAAGTGATGACTATTTAAAACTAATAAAACCACTGAGCGTTAAGCCACACGTAAAGAGATGTTCTTCTCGCAAATCAGTCCATACTAAGACATGTCTTCTTACCTGTAAGTATATTCAGACACATTGATTTTTCCTTTTTCTCCAGTGGTTTCTGTTCTGCTTGTGAGGTTAACAGTGTTTCCAAAAAGGCAGTATCGAGGCATCCTCTGTCCTATCACACCGGTAACAACCTCTCCAGTGTGTATCCCTATTGTTATCTGCAGAAATCCAAACTTTGTTTCCATAAGTTCAACCACCAAAACACTAATTTTTGATTACTTTATATTACAGAATGTAGAGTCATCATATAAAAATCTTAAGAATTCTCTAGAAGAACTCCAAGTGTATTACAGCATATTTATAAAATAAAAGAACTCCAAGTGTATTTATAAAAATAAAAAACCCTCACAGAAATCTGTCTTCCAAAAGAAACATTCTTTTTCTAAAGTCTGAAGATTTCAAAAATATGACTCTGGCAACTTATATGAGATACAGGAAAGAGATATTTAAAAATAAGCCAGAAAGGACAGGAAGTGTTATCTCATCCTCATGCTATCAGTACAGGGAATAGACTAGGTAATTTCAAATAGGTGCACAGATTTCCCATCTCTATGACAAAAATGGAATACAATGGGTTTGGAAAAGATTATAGTCTGTGTTCTCAAGGTGTCTTTCCTTATGCATAATTAATGATTGCCCACAATAGTCTATTACTGCTATTATAATATCTATTTTATTTACTAACCTGAACAGATTCGCCATCCACTTGAACCTGACCAGCAATTTCCATCATGTCCAAGGCCAGGTGGCAAATGGATCGTGCATGGTGGATGCATGGCTCTGGTAAACCACTCACTGTCATATACTTGTCACCAACTGTCTCCACCTAACACAGCACATATAATTCACATGTTCACTGGTTAGAATAAACATTATCGTTTCATTCGCTGCCCTTATAGATAAACGATGTTTTTTCAAGGCTACCAGTAACTTTAAACTTTCCTTCTCTGAATTCTTTAAAAAATTCTAATGCATTCAACTCCAACAAGATAAAATCTTGTAATTATTTCAAATTTACGCATATGGCACTTGAGATCTTTGATTACAGGCAGGTACAGACACCGCATTACTCTCTCCCTAGTAATTCCTGGTTTTTCACCCCAGATACTCTTACAATTCAATAGGACATTTAATTACCACTAACTCCCTAAAATAATGATGGTTTGAGGCACAAGAGCCACTGCCCAAAGCCCAGTGATTTATCATGTTCATTAACCATTTATATTTTGATGTGCTCACAAAGTGTTACATTGAACCTCAGAAAACCACTATTAAATCAATAGTCTTTGTGGCACTCCTATTACTCCAGATGCCTGGAGATGGTTTAGTTAACATTCTTGCTTTTATGAAGCAATAATCCCCTGACTTCATTTTTCCAATAGTATATTTGTTTTTAATTGAAACAAAGAGCAGAAATATCTTATAAATGTTTATCTTCAAGTTGACGTTATCTAAAAGCAGACCTGAGTCCCCAGTACCCTTCTCCTGCTCTCCCACTTCTTTCCCATACAAACCATTTAAATATTTCAGTAAAAATGTCTCCTGCAGAGCACTACAACAAATGTTATATTTATATCACGTGTCATAAACAACCTGCGCAGGTTCATTAACGTAAGTGCAAATGAGCTGCTGACCATTTCATTTTCACTAGAGGATCATCAGCGCTGTTTTTTTTTTTTGGTTGCCAGGATGAGAAAGTTTTATAACAAGAGGGAATTATTTAAGATAATGGTAAACAGTGAATGCACGGAGGCTGGCTGCTGCATGGCTACAGGGCTAGCGTCGGAGAAGGTGCCCACGGTGCCTCTGAGTAGAGGGTCTCAGAATTCAGACTCTGAAGAGCCCCGCATTAGGATATGATCTGGACTTGCCTTATAAACAAATGGATTTTTCCGGGAGTCAGTCAATGTGTCAAATCTGGTGTAGAGGTCATTGAGGAGGTTGACAATCTTCATGGCCCCTTCCCCAGATGCATGCTTGCTACAGAAAGCATTGAAGCCAACAATGCCACTGAAGAGGATGGTCACATTGTCGTATCTTTTGGCAGGCACTGGGCGTTTGTGTCTCAGCTCGTTGGCAACAGACGGAGGGAGGACAGAATACAGCAACCTGTTCAGTTCAGCGGGGTGGGGAAAAAGCCACAGTAAGAAATGGTGGGAAGAGCTTTAGTGCTTCTACTCTCCCTCCTAGAGCTTTGATGTCATGTGTACTGTGAAATACTGGAGCCATAACAGGACACCCATTACTGGCCATATATGTAAGGGAGGGATCAAAGATACCATAATTTATTGGTTTTAATCACATACAACATCTCCAAATCCAAACCAGCTCACACCAAATGAAAAAGCCAAACAAATAAACAGGCAAAGCGGAAGACTGGTAATAGGAAATCAAAATTTCATCTGTGGTACTGAATTCTGACCTGTCATTACAGTTCACAGTTTGATAGCTGTCATCACTAGCACTTAAAACGCTGCCTGAGTAGCATAATACCAGGGCCACATTTATCTCTTAGGAATAAGAAATCTACCTGAATTTGTGTAAATAATATTAAAAGAAGTAGATTCCTGGGCACCTAGGTGGCTCAGTTGGTTAAGAGTCTGCCTTCGGTTCATGATCCCAGGGTCCTGGGATGGAGCCCCACATTGGGCTCCCTGCTCGGCGGGGAGTCTGCTTCTCCCTCTCCCTCTGCCCTTACCCCCTCATGCTCTCTCTCTCTCAGTTACCTTCTCTGTCAAATAAATAAATAAAAATCTTAAAAAAAATAAATAAAATTTCTCCCCAATCTCATTAATGACTCACTCCTCCATGGAAGAAACCGATAAAACAGATGAAGCCTGGACTAGGCAAGAAAAGACTGTATTTCCATAGGCAATACGGAGATTACTTTGATAACTTCAGGGATTACGCTGAGGGACAAGTGTGGTAAACATAATAGGAAGAGGATGAGGGCCAAGGGATGACAGGAGAGAAGCAGAAATTAGGGCGATCGATGTCTCTTGGTATGAGAACCCAGAAGAACAAATGAGGGCTCTCTGCCTTTTTCTTCCCTGTAGCCAGAGGGCATATCATGTTAAGTTTAATCTTACAGGCTTCATAAAATATGTTATTTTCAGGGATGAAGTACCACTCACCAATAAAATATACAGTTTGAATTGCTTTTCAAACAGTGGGAGGAATTTGAGCTGCTTGCCCTGTAATACTTTCTGAAATTTGCAAAATACCCAGATAGACTAAGGAGTCCACTTAGGATCACAAGGAAAATGAACAGGTCTCAAATGTCAAGACAAGTGAATTAACAGGGCGCCTGTTTGGCTCAGTCGGTTAACCCTCTGCCTTCGGCTCGGGTCATGATCTCAGGGTCCCCGGATCGAGCCCCACATCGGGCTCTCTGCTCAGTGGGGAGCCTGCTTCCTCCTCTCTCTCTGCCTGCTGCTCTGCCTACTTGTGATCTCTTGCTCTCTGTCAAATAAATAAATAAAATGTTAAAAAAAAAAGACAAGTGAATTAAGAAGCTAAGGATAAAGTTGGACATGAACTGGCATTCTCTATGTCATCCATGTTATTTATAAATAGTTAACTGATGTGTTTATATGTGGGCACAGCATTCATCCAAGGGCAGATACACATGTATCACTGGAAAGAAAAGTATAGAAAGTGGTGCTGTTATCTATATCTGGGTGTTCAAGAAGGATGAAATAGTTCTTATGGGAAGTAAGACAAATAAGTTCAATTTTCCAACAAGACAGTTGCCAATTATATAGCGTTAGAAATGAACACACAAGACCCTGGGTAAAATCCCTTATGAACATCCAGTGATTTAGTTCCTTTAACTAAGATATGCAAACAAGGCCAAGTAGTATGCACGCTGCATATTCAAATGAATTACTTGAAAATGAAATATTAACTTTTTTTTTTTTAAGTTTCTTTTCTCTCATGACAGGGAAAACTCTTGGTATGAAATGTATGAAATGATCAGATCACCAAATTTGTCAGTTTTTATATAACCATTTTGAGTCTAAAAGTTCCTATAAAGATACTAATATAGCATTTTAATTTATTAATATTCTATTAACTGTATTTTCTTCAGAAGCATACACAAAAGACATAATTTTACTCCTTAAGTTTTAATTTTATCATATACATTTTTGAAGTTATTGAAACTTAAGGAAGTATTATCTTTAATGCTACTTGTCCAATATTTCACAATTTAACACACCATTTATAGAAAAGTAGTAGTTTTAGATTTTTTTTTAAAGATTTCCTTATTTGAGAGAGAGAGAACACATGGGGGTGAGGGGCAAAAGGAAAGAGTCTTTCAAGCAGACTCCCCTTTGAGAACAGAGCCCGAAACGGGGCTCGATCTCATAATCCTAAGATCACAACCTGAGCTGAAACCAAGAGTCTGATGCTGAATTGACTGAGCCATTCAGGAGCCGCAGATTTTGTTATTTTGGTTAACATGTATCATTACAGATGTAACTGTTGTGATCAAAAGTGACATCACAATCTGTCAAATTCCTCTCTGCCAAGGACCTAAAATAACCCAGACTCTGAGAAACCTTTAAGACAATGACCAATTCTAACTACAATGTTCAACGTAACCCTCAGAACCCAGCCAGCCCCTGGCACACTGAGGTTGCTCAGTACATAGCTCTCACATGAAGGAATGAATGAATGGAGAGTTCCACTTGAAAGACATCTTTGAATTATTGTACTGATTTTCCGAGAGATATTTTGGCATCTGTTCTTTCAACATGGTTTGTAAAAATAGAAGACATATTTCCACTACCATAGGGCTGATTTATTTCTGTATGCATAATTTCTTTTAAAGTGACACGGAAGATCTTATTTACTACTTGGGAGCTACAGCAGGTTCCATGCCTCTTTGGTGTGGTGATCAGACTTAACCCTAGTGGACTCACACTATACGATGCCCTTTCTTTACCACGAGGTTACATTCTTACGTGTCTGTCTTTTTCTTCTCATCTTCCAAGGCTCTTAACGTGAGCTGCAGCCTGTCTGTGAGGATTTCCAGTTCCTGGGTCAGTTTGTATTCCTCTCTGAATTGTTCTCCCAAAAGAACAAGGTCACGTGTGGCATCGTGCAGAGGGATGTCACTTAGATACAGACCTCTCCGTGTCAGATCATCCAGATTCATCACACTGTTATACAGGGAAATGAGGCAAAATCAGTGCCAACTTGTCTACACGATGATCCCGAGCCCGGTAACTGTCAAGGAGTATAATCCTGTCATTTCCTACCATTCAATTCCTCCGACCCATTCAACAGGTCGGGCTAGAGACGAGAAAATTTGGAGAGTCACATTATGATTAAGACTTCATTCTTTTATACATTAAAAATCTATTAAAGAGCAGTGAACTTGACATATATTTTGCCAAATCACGCATTTTGATGCCATTGGCCTAAATTAAAAGATAAGGTAGGAAGAAAAAAAAAGGGGAGGATATAAGGTAGAAACCCATTCCATGCGCCCTGATCAGGTATTTAACACAAGGCTGTTATTCCCTGCTATCACTTTTCCCTCATTATAAAGAGATGAAGAAAAATTTCTTTTTACCCTCTGTAACAGGGATAATAGTGCTTCTTTTGAAAAACCAGTTCATTTTGACCTTAGGGATTCTTTGACTCTTGTAACTGGTTACTTTTCCCTTTTAGACATAATGATTAAAGTCTATAATCAGATTTATAACCTATCTTCCACATGTATTTTATGTATTTATGACTTCTTGACATGTATTTTACATGCTACTCTCCCATCTGGTTCTAATTTCTTCTACTACTCTTGTTTTCTTTGAAAATTTTTCTCATTTTTGAAACATTATTTAATCTTGCTAGATTTTATGCATCTCTCTAACCTAAGTTATTTTTTTTACCTAAGTTATTTTTAGAGTAGCATACTAATATTACTGATTCATCAATAATCTGGTGACTGCTTTTTAAAACTTTATTTTTTGGTTAGAGTGTCTTAAGTTTATGTTATTGGTTTGAATTTTTTAAATACAAAGTAATTACTTCTGGGCATTCCCAGTAAGAATTTCTCTAAAATGACGTAATAAGTTTTGACTTTACTGAAGAATTTTGGACTGATAAAATGTCTCCTTGTGGGCGCCTGGGTGGCTCAGTGGGTTAAAGCCTCTGCTTTCGGCCCAGGTCATGATCTCAGGGTCCTGGGATCGAGGCCCGCATCGGGCTCTCTGCTCAGCAGGGAGCCTGCTTCCCCCCTCTCTCTGCCTGCCTCTCTGCCTCCTTGTGATCTCTCTCCCTCTGTGAAATAAATAAATAAAATCTTTAAAAAAANAGTTTTGACTTTACTGAAGAATTTTGGACTGATAAAATGTCTCCTTGTTATCCACTCTCAGCAGAAATGTCCACGAATGAAAGCAAAAATTAGCATGTCAATATAGAAAAATAAAATGATCAAAGAGTTTACTAATGAAGCACATGGTCTCTTTAGATTTTGTTAAAATGCATACGTATGTTTAAGCTCACTTTCAGAATAGACCCATCTGAAAAGAGGCCAGATCATCTGACAAATGGTGGACAAGGCTTGCCCATGAGCAGAGAAAAAAAAAAGATTATAAGCTTAAAATAAAAATGACTGAAAATGTTCATATTGAGTTAGAAAACAATCAAACTATGTCTCACTTTTCTAAAAATTTGCTTATTTTAATCAACTATTAACATCTTCTTTCTAAAGTTAAGCTAAGTGTCTTGAAATTATTTACTTCACAAGTAAAACCACTTTTAGGTGATCTTTTTTAATGTGAGTACAAATCTTTCTGTCCATGTGGACAGGTACCATATGACAAATCATGAATGTGTCACTATGTGCATTTCTGCATATGGCAATTAACAAAGACTCCAAATTGTCTGCTTCTGTTTCCCAAGAGAACTTCATCTCCATTAACGAAACCGTACCAACTGAAAAGCTGTCATCCTACTAAAGCTCAGCTGGAGAAGAGGCAGAAGAAACAAACACTGGTGGACAGCAAATGAAATAGAGTAGGTCAATGGACGTGACTAAAAAATATAAAGAATTTATGTTGTCTAGTACTGCCTCTTTTATTTTTATGATACATATTCTCAGGAAAGAAGTCACTAGTCTTACATAGTCTTTAAGAGCTTATTAAAGGAAGCTGTACAAAGTTCCGTTTTTCAGAGATTTTAAGGCAGTATTTTTAAATAAAAAGTGACATGGTGGACTTTAAATTTTTTAGCCAATAGCTCACCAAAACATGCTTGATTGACTGTATTACTAAATGTGCATAGTTTTCAGTTATACAAAATTATAAATACACAAAATATCACCTAACAAGTTCGTTACCTTTTTCTATTTTTCTAAGTAAATGCAGATGTATTTTTCTTATTGTGAGTTCCCATGCATCTTTTAGTAAAATGGTTTGTCAAATTGGAAAAACAGCTTCCTACAGTTTTACTTTCCTCTGATGCTTATTACAAATAACATAATTTACATAAATCTCAGTGTATTGGTATATTTTGAATAGTGAATCCTGATTAAAGTTGCTAAATATTTTTGATACAAAGTAGTTCAAATTCAGAAATATTTTTAAAAAGTAATTTCTCAGTGCCAAACATACCCATGTATTCATGCCATCATATTAGATGCTCTACAGAATTGTTTTTCCTATGTGACACTCCTTGGGAAGGTATAAGCTAGAGAATTAGATACCTGCAGATTTGATTTTTCAATGATCGAATGGCATAGACACTCAGCAAGCTGATTAAGACAGGACAAAATAAAAGAATACATGATTTCTCCTGAGCTTATTACAACTGTTAAATGAAATTATCCTTGTTCTAGAGAGGTATATAAACAAAGGTTGTAAAGTCTAATTACACTTAGAACATGTAGACATGATTAAGTAAAATGTTATCGAATTTCTCTGTTAGCTAAAGATGGGTACTTATAACCATTATAATTAATTTAAAAATTATTACCTTGGTGAACACAGAAAAAGTATGCTATCTGCTTCAGGTAAGTAGATCATTTGACCCTTGAGACGTAAGCAGCTGATCTCAGTCCCAGTCAGTTCATCCTCACATTCTAATTTCTCAACATCCAACAATCCTTCCTTGAAAAGGCAAGACACAACCATTAACTAGAACCTTTCTCCCTAACAATTCAGCAAAAAAGGACAGGCATGCTTCATTTCCTACCAAACCATGAGGAAGAATAAATGCACCAAGGAGATGAGGAAGAGCATTTCACCAAAATGATACCAGGTGCTAAGCAAAGTTGGCTACCAGGCAAACACTGCAGAAAAGTGAGTTGACTGGCTCCTTTGAGCCCAGAAAGACAATAGCTGTACTACTGTTGGCATACTTGTCTAAAGCTTTCATGAATCGTACTTCTGATTCTCCAATATGGCTACAACATATAATACTAAGTTCTAGCAAAGAATGAACCCAGTGTCTCCATTCCCCACCCCTGCATTCACGGAGCAACAGGGAATAGTTTCAAATACATAAATTATAGTGGGTGTAAGGCCTACGCGAGGGCTAGAGGAAGGACAGAATGTGTACTCCATGACACTTTGGCTGCACCAATCTGAAGAACAGAAACTATGAGACCTGGGTGCTACCTAAATATCAACTGGATGAATATGTTGTCACTTTTATTTTCCCACAAAAATGGCATGAAGAATAATAGACAATTTAAGGAAGAATTAAATCAGGGCTTTGGTTGACATTTTAAAAAAACGTTCTTTATCAGTTTTGATTTCTAAAATAGCACAGGGTAGTTTAAGGGAGTAAAAGATGTTTATTTTATTACATGAAACTGAGCTGTCCCAATGAGGCAGTTTCAAAACTTATTTTTGTTAATTCCGATCAGTTGATGAGAGTTCCACTGCCCCTGAGGCAAACCAAGAATCAGTAACATTGTCTTTGAAATAGGACTCCCTCTGAAGTTTTGGTTGGGATCTGTCTGTAGTTTCTCCATATCACAGAATGGTAGAGTAGCTAACTTTCCCTCAGGGCCACTTCTAATTTGTAACATCCCTTACTCACTCACACGGAAAGAAATAGTATCTTGATTACCTTGCTTCTCAGTACGAAAACAGTATTGATGTGTGAAAGGATCCCATGGAAACTAATGTCGATATGAGGACGAACGAGAGAGAAGACAGACAACAGGCTGCAGTTCCCAGGCTGGAGCTAAGACGTAGATGAATGGAAAAGAACACATGATTAGCTGAAATAATTCTTATGATTTGAGATTAGATTAAGCCAGCTCAATAAGACTTAAAAATAGAAAACCATAATCATTTGGTAAGGGAATTGCCTCAACTATGGGCTCTTCTCTTGACCTATGTCACTCAGCAATCAAACGGGCATCAATCATATCATTGTGTGAACACGAAACCAAATACAGCTTCAAAGTACTCATATTCAAATATAAGCTAACGTAAGTAAGGGAAGCATTTTCAAAGACGAAAGAATAGAAACGTATCCTTTAAAAAGGTAGTGTGAGGGGGCGCCTGGGTGGCTCAGTCATTAAGCGTCTGCCTTCGGCACAGGTCATGATCTCAGGATCCTGGGATGGAGCCCTGCATCAGGCTCCCTGCTCAGCAGGAAGCCTGCTTCTCCCTCTCTCACTCCCCCGACTTGTGTTCCCTCTCTCTCTGTCTCTGTCAGATGAATGGATAAATCTTATAAATCAATCAATCAATCAATCAATCAATACAAACAAACGTAGTGTGAGCTATCAGATGCCTGTGGCTTAGGACAAAATTTAAGTAGCAAAACCACCAGCAAACACTCATGGCTTATTAAGAGACAGCTAATAATGACGATAACAGTTAATTGCTTAGAGATACTGGACCAAATGTTCTTTAAGCACTGTCTCCTCACACTGCAATGAAGGGGAAATAGGCAGAGAAAGACGAGGTAATGGGCTCACATTCACACAGTGAAAGAGAGGCAGGGCCAACACAGGAGCTCACACTGCATACTACCCTGCTTCTGGATGGATAGGTCCACAACAGATCCCATCTACGCTAATCCGCAACTAGTAAGTCTCTTCAACTCCAAGTGGGAAGTATCTCTAACGTGTTGAGTACAACTTCAAAAGTTAGTTAGGTGAGAGAAAAAAGTAGAAAGGATTTTTCAAACAGGTCTGAACAACACAAGTCAAACATAGACTCTCATCATCACCCCAACGGTTGTCCTTCGAGGTTCGGTCTGCTCAACCCGGGAGAACCTATCACTTCCCTCTTTAGTGTTTGTGAAATTCCCTTCTTTTCCCTGAAAATGTCAATGATTGACTTTGAAAGCTATTTTCACTCAGGATATAGTGACTCAATGAATAAATAAGTGAAAGATTCTTGTTACCAGGAAATCACCCATTTTCTAGTTTAAAAAAAAAAAAGCATTCCCATATAATTTTCCTACTATGCCTATAAGTGACTGAAACAGAAAAATAAATAAATAAGTAGTTCTCCCAGGGAAAGTTGCAGTATGCTGAAATATTACTTAGCTCACATTTGAAAAACTTATGATGTATGATGTGCTGGACATTACATGATATACACTCGAATGTGTTGAATGAATAAGTGGCCATGTGGAACAATGGTGCCTTCATAGGCCTTTTGTCTCAGGCCTCAAGGAAGTGTGAGGTCCTTTTACCTGGGGAAGCACTCTGTATATGGCATTGCCACACTGAGTAACCACTAGGTCCCGGTCAAATATTATGTGAAAAGGAAAAGCTTTGCAGAAGGTATAGGGGCTGATGCGTGATTCCTGGGTACCATTTTCTTCAAATCTATCAAGATCTTCATAGAAGTCTTCTTCTTTTGATTCTTTTTCTTCAATTAAAAATTGAGTATGATCACATTCTTCATTTCTTTGCTGAATAACCTGGATTTCAAAGGGGGGAGATGGTGTTCATTTCAGTTTGGTGAAAATATCTAAACACTTAAGGAACTGGTTATAATAATTGCATTTAGAGGGTTAATTAGAAAATATGAATATATGCTTGTCTTAAATAGGAAACTATTTCTGGACATTGTCTTGTGCAATGTGAAAACTGAATAATTATTTATAATAAAATTGCAAATCTGGTATCTGTCCTTTAGTAGCCCAGACAGCCCCTTGGGTAGAATTACAAGAAAAGCAACCCCCTGACTTGTAAGCCAGGTACACTTGGTTCAGTGAACGACCTACAAACCATATAAAGTGGCTCTATTTAGTATGATAAAAAATGATATTCGCAGAGGAAAATTAAATAATAGAAATACACATTTTAAAATATATACAATGTAAGGGCACCTGGGTGGCTCAGTCAGTTAAGCACCTGACACTTGCTTTCTGCTCAGATCATGGTCTCTGGATCATGAAATTGAGCCCCATATTGGGCTCTGAACTCAGTGAGGAGTCTGCTTAAGATTCTCTCTCCCTCTGCCCCTCCCCCTGCTCCCACTAAATAAATAAATAAATAAATAACACCTTCTAAAAATACATGCAATGTCATTTTCATCCATCAGTGGGCAATTACACAAAATGCCAAATTGGGTAAGACACAGAAAAAGAGTCATCTCAAATACCACTAGTAGGAGGGATCTTGATTAAACTTTCTGAAGGATAAATTGATAATATAGAAGTAATCCCAAAAAAGTTATATATTCTCTGATTTAATTACAAATCTAGGAACTCATTCTAAGGAAGTAATCATAATAGTAAAGTTCTGTAATTTAAAGAAATATACATTTCTAAAATATTTGGGATGCCTGGCTGGCTCAGTCGGTTAAGTGTCTGCCTTGGGTTCATGTCATGATCCCATATCGGGCTCCCTGCTCAGCGGGGAGCCTGCTTCTCCCTCTGATGCTCCCCCTGCTTGTGTGCCCTCGCACTCTCTGACAAATGAATAAATAAAATCTTTATAAATAAATAATTAAAATACAATAAAATATTATTCATGGGCAGATACATTATTAAGGCATAGAGTTTTTTTTTTTTTTTTTGAGTTCAAGAAACTACAAAAAATGCATCCCCTTAGAATGGGAAATACTGTATCTCAACTGTGGCCAGATCCAAATGGGAAGTAGTTGGGGCAACAGTTCTTCAGTTATAGCTAAATGAAGGCAGAATGTTTTTTTTGTTCAGGGGTTCACCGCAGCACACTCTGAGACTACAGAACGAATCACAGTTAACATGGACACTATTGTATATGTTCTTTCAAATACAGTTTCCTGATGGAATCGGAACATTACTACTATCAGTGTCACACTAATCTACTACACTGGCTAAATATTAGTATTCTTATTTATGATTTCAGCATTCTGCCCCACCAAGGTTGATTTCTCCAAAGTTTCATAAACGAAATAAGAGTCAATCTTAAAATTCAAGCCTAATTTTGATGTTGTGCTCTGATTCCATTTTAGCTATAGGAACTGAATTATATGCAATCTAAATTTACTAATTAATTCCTCAATTCTGCTCTTTTGCTTTGATTAAATTGTCAAAATGAGTTGCTCTCCGATCACATTTTTAACCTGTCCTTGGTATATTACTTCTTGACAAGGTATAATAGTCCTTAAGTAGTTCAATTGTCTAGTAGCTCCAGACCTGTTAAGCTTACAGATTCAACATAAGAATACTTTGGGAAATTAAAACAGTGCCCTCGACAAAAATTAAATATACAAAACATAACTAAAAGTGCAAATATATCAGAATTCTGTGATGGAGTACTTGAATCAATAAAGGCCGTAAGGCAACCTAAATAATGTATAAAGCTATATAATTAAACCATGTAATTAAGTAAAAACTTGAATTTTATATAGAGTGTGCTAATGGCTGTCCACCTTCCATGACAAATACGCCGATAACCATAGCAACTGCTGTATCCAAGTATGCTTTATGTTTCTTTCCTGAAGTTTCTATGTGCTTGTCTCTTGCTCAAGTTGCCTAAATAAAAACCAAAACCAAGCGTAGTTAGTTAGACACAGTGGGAGTAAAGCCCCTAATCCCTTAGTACAGATGTAGTGTTAGTTTGGTGTCAGGATTAGAAATGAATGGGACCTAATATTTTGACTAAATTCCAGTGAGATTCCTAATCATGGATAAATTTTGATTCTTTGCCCAAGATTTTAATTTCACTTTTAAATGTCTCTGGATTTGATAATGTCACGTTACATGGAGTCCCACTCTCTAGTTGTAGAAAAACTAAGGCTGCACCTCGGAATCACCAACCAGTGCCCCATGAAGCATCGACACCAACTCCTGAAAGAAAGAAAACCACAAAGCCTAACATGACATCACTAGATGAACTATATGGGACACCTTTCCAATATCATCAGTTTAAATGCTACAATTTTTATTTGGCATAATACGCTACTTAAAATTTGAGTGTCACATCTGCACGAGAACGTAACTCTGACATCTAGGAAATATCCATAAAGAAAAAAAGATATCCCCCTCCCAAATGTTCTCAAACTTGGGGCAACTGAAAAATGGCTCTCAAGGCTGAACGTGCTGAGTGCACATAAAAGCAGCTGACCAGGAGTCAAAGGGTTACAAAGAGTCGAACGACGGTTCTTTTTATTGCACAGAGCTAAGTGCATGTATTATCAATAGCAACACAACTTTTACAGTAGAAGACCTGGCTTCTTTCACCCTGTAATCTAATTAAAAAAAAAAAAACAGCAAAATTTTTAGATCACCAAATGAGAGTTCAACTCTATTTTGGGGACAGACCAAAAAAATCTACAGCGAAGAAATGAACAGCAAAACAATATCTAATTTTATATTCTTTTAGAATTTGACTCTCCACATTATGGGTTTTTTGGTATGCTGAAGGCTGCAGCTTAGCCAGTCACATAGCCTTCTGCTGCCCAGCTGGTACTCACAGGAGATGCAAATTGTTTTATGTTGCCTTAAGCAATGTATAATTGGGAAGAGCTACCTGCCACCACAAGGAAAAAATACCCTGTAGGATGACTTCCAAAGCCAAATATAGAATATTGCTGGTGCGGCACTGTTAGGGCTCAAATATACCTCTGATGAGGTCGACTAGCAGTGATAACTAAAGGTAAATTCATGGAGTATCATGTTTAATATTCTATATGTCAGATGTGTTCAGAAGAGTCTCCATCACTGACCATTACCTTCATGTCTATTTCGGTGCCATGTATCTGTTGAGCTACTGTTTTGATGATCCCAATGACAATATCCTGAAGACCTTCTCTCTCCGAGTAGTAGTGCAGAATGAGTCCTTTGCCCTTTTCTGCATCAGTGCACCTAAAGGAAGGAGCACGCATACCTGGGTAGATAGTAGCGAGGTGGTCATGCAGAGCATCAAGGTTCTGCAATAAAGAGGAAATGGGATCAATAAATGATGCTCCACAATGGCAGCTGACACTGAGAAAACAAGGTAAGGAAACAAGGCTTGAGTCTGAGGTTAGTTGGCAGAATGACCGAGTGAACATTCACATAGCACAACCTTCCCTTGTGCACCAAGACAACCATAAGGTAAGAGCCATAGAGAACTTAAAGCTAAAGTAGTATGATTAAGACAAATATCCGAGACTATTAACAGTTAATACACTTTAAAGAAGGATAAATAAGTGGTATGTAAAAAGAATGACTGAAGCAAAAAACCCCCCACAGAATTATGGGGTAAAGCAAAGATATGCATGTTTATAGGAGCTTGGGGAAGTTGTATGTTATGATAAATATGGATGCCTGAAGTGATCACATATTACTCTCTGTTTACACCACAATCCTAAAAGGTATTAATGCAAAAAACTGTATCAGTCATAAGCATATGAAACAAGTATATTATTTTGTTAGGTAATATTTTAGAATTAAAAGCATTTTATAAATTAAAGTGGTAGGATTGTTTCATATTCACGAGTAGCCTCCAATCAAGATACAGCGTCACAGCTGACCTGTGAAATAATTATCTTTTGGAACAGAATCTTGGAAAACGAATTCGTTTACCAATAAACATTTTCTGTATTTGTAGCTTTGCTGTTAACATAGAACTTACCAAATTCCCCAGCATCCTGTATTACGAATACACAAAACCTATTTATACAAAGATCACCAGGAGAAATGGTGCAAACTGTATGGTTTTGTTTTGTTTTTTTTTTTGGTCCAACATGGTTTTTCAAATAACAGTTCATAATGTGTTAGCATGTTTGTGTTACACATATGTAGTAGGATACACACAGCACAGCACGGTAGAAGAATTAAGAGTGAGGTAGCTTTAGAATTAGACTTTGATTTAAAACATGACATTGGGGCACCTGGGTGGCTCAGTGGGTTAAAGCCCCTGCTTTCGGCTCAGGTCATGATCTCAGGGTCCTGGGATCGAGGCCCACATCGGGCTCTCTGCTCCGCAGGGAGCCTGCTTCCTCATCTCTCTCTGCCTGCCTCTCTGCCTACTTGTAATCTCTCTCCCTGTATCAAATAAATAAATAAATAAAATCTTTAAAAAAAAATAAAAAATAAAAAAAAAAATAAAACATGACATTGTCCTCAGCCCTATAACAGCAGGCAATTGAACTGTCAATACCTGAATGAGCAAGGAAACAATTATCCCCTAGAGACTACATAAAGGAACATGGTCCTGCTGACACCTTCATTATAGTCTAGTGAGACCTGATTGGACTTTGACTTAAAAAATACAGAATAAATCTGTGTTGTTTGGGCATTTATATTTATGGTAATTTGTTATGGTAGCAATAAAAACTAATACACCAAGCAAATAGTAATCTATCAATAACTGGTCATTATCACTAAAAAAAATGGGTAAAATAAAATATTTTCAGAATCCCATGAGCATAAAAGAATGCATCAAAAAAGAAGGTGCTGGAGATAGGCCAAAACTGAACTATGGTTCAGGTTCCAAATGTCTCAAAGAAGCCAATTTAGGGAAACAGAGGAATCCAGTAAGATATTAGGGTGTCAGTACAAGGTGCCTCCGTGGGCGCTCAAATTTGAGAAATACTCCACCAAGGTACCGATGGCACTGTGGTTTAGTTTTCTGACCCTTCCATTCAAAGATTCAGTCGTCTATATTACTCTCTATGCATGATATATTATGAACTGTATGAGGTACCAGCTGGGGGCAGGGTAGAGGGTCAGATACAAATCTGCATGACATGGACCTTGATGTTAAGCATTTCATGGTTCATACCACAAACAAATGTGCAGAGTGGCTTCTGAGGCATAAATAATGGAGCCAATAGCTCAGACTGAAATAATGGTGTCCAAAGACTTCAAAGTGAAGAGAAGTCCTGAGCTAGGTCATGAAAGGTTGACATTCTGATTCAGAGAAATGTTTCAACAGTAGTCTTCACAACTGGGTGAATTTGGTTTCTTTTTCAATTGCCTTCATGCCTAGGGATTTTTGTTTTCTTCCTCAAAATTACACCTGCTATAATCAAATCAGGCCAGCTCTTAGAAATTTCAGTTCATCCTGATTGCCTCTAGAGGTTGCTATTGCCCTATAAACGGAATCCAATATGGCAGACATTAAGTATTGGACAGTTTATAGAGACTGCAAGCCTAAAACTATTTTACTTGGTTGAGTCATAGGAAGTTCTTCCCATAAGTTTTCCTCATGAAAATTCTTCCCTGGAAAGGGAAGACGTGAAGACCTTTATAACTCTTCCAGATCCCTTTTACCACTACCAGTGTTGCAAGAAAATGTGAGAGAAAATCTGGTGAGAAGAAACATCATGAACAAAGTTTGATACTTATTTCCATTTCTCACAAAGTAAAAATTGAGCTTATTGCTACATTTAAGAAACGTCCTGATGTAGTCAGGCCCGGGTACCATGCTGTGGCTGATTTCAAAGAAAAAAGAAATTGAGTCTAATGAGAACTTGACATATGTATCTTAATTTCTTTACATTTTTCCTCTGCAAAATGTTCAAATATATCATAAATCAATATGCCAACATCACTTCCATACTCACATATTTTCATCTTGTATCATACTATATCATTAGCACATTTCTATATGCAACTAAAGAGATGGCATGAGACAGTAATGACTGGCACCATTTACATTATTAGCAGCACCACTGCTGCCCACAAAGGTCAGAGATTGGCCAGGATGGCCCAAGACCACTTTCCATGAGTCACACAAAGGTAAACACTGCCGCTTAAATGTGGGCCCATTTTAATTTAATAAAAATACTGATAATATTAAGATATTAAAATTAATAATTAAATATTGCTTACATTTATCACTTTAAAGCAAGTGGGATACCAAAACACACCAGGTCAGAAAGTTCATCTTTTAAGTTTTTGCAGTAACCAACTCTCCAGAGGTTTACTGTTTTATTGAATTTGCTATTAATTAAATGAACAAGTAAAGTGCTTTCCTGGAGCATAAAAGATTTAACACCACTTAATCTAAGATTGATTTTCTTTACATGGTATCTAACATAAAAAATACTCTTGGGATTTCTTTAGTTACAGCTCTCCTTACTTGGTTTTACTCTCTCAAAATTCGGGTGAAGACCACAGCCTGTCTACTGTTAGAAATGGACTTCATGATTAAAAATTAAGTTGATTTCAGGGCGCCTGGGTGGCTCAGTGGTTTAACCCTCTGCCTTCGGCTCAGGTCATGATCTCAGGTCCTGGGATGGAGGCCCGCACCAGGCTCTCTGCTCAGCAGGGAGCCTGCTTTCCCCTCTCTCCCTCTGCCTGCCTCTCTGCCTACTTGTGATCTCTCTCTGTCAAATAAATAAATAAAATCTTTTTTAAAAAAAAAATTAAATTGATTTCATCTAAGTATATTTCTATTGCTAAAAATGAGCCTTCTTCAGAGTTAGGCTGTATTTGTCTGCAGCAAGCCGAAAGACCACAAAAAAGATTCTCAAAAAAAGCCAAGGGACAACTCTGTCCACCTTTTATAATATGATCTATATACAGTTAATTATTCATCTCCATGATGGTAGCAATGTATTCTGGAGAACAAGAATTTCATATTAAAACTGGTATTGTTTTATTTCTAAATATACCATGGGGATAAGTATACAAAAAAAGACCTGAATGGCCAGTTACAGAGAAGTATACGTACACAAAAGAGACATAAAAAAATGTAAACACATATATTTCAGCACAATAGATTCCCAGCAAACAAGAAAGCAAAGCTTAAGTCTGCTCTGACTTCATTCTTCTGAGCTTTATAAAGTCAGAGAACAAGACAGGGATAGAGAGCAGGTCCATTTATCTATTTTCTCTCAAGATGCCAGAAAGGAGTCAGGTTTTCATTTCACTTCCTATGTTCTAATATCATTTTACTGCATTTTCTACAAGCAAAACTAATATACTTTTTCTACTCAGGAATTCTGCTAATTCATAAGTCCAATTCATCTTGTCACCTACCATTTATCATTTATAGAAGAAAAATGAGTGCTGGCATCCTGGGAAACTGTGCTGGAGTTCTGGATTTAGTAAAATCCACAGATTTAGGAAGCAAACGAGACTTTTTTATTCCTTTGAGAAATACTTTTTTTTTTTTAAAGATTTTATTTATTTATTTGACACAGAGAGAGAGAGATTACAAGTAGGCAGAGAGGCAGGCAGAGAGAGGAGGAAGCAGGCTCCCTGCGAAGCAGAGAGCCCGATGCGGGCCTCGATCCC
Organism: Ailurus styani; assembly: GCA_002007465.1. Lineage (NCBI taxonomy): Eukaryota > Metazoa > Chordata > Mammalia > Carnivora > Ailuridae > Ailurus > Ailurus styani. The sequence goes on from LNAC01000281.1 coordinate 836,704, forward strand.
AGGACCCTGAGATCATGACCCGAGCCAAAGTCAGAGGCTTTAACCCACTGAGCCACCCAGGTGCCGGCTTTGAGAAATACTTTGAAGTTCCATATTTTCAAAGATCTTGGAATGGTTCAAAGTAAATGCAAGTTGTCTCTGTAACATGCACAGTAAAAATAAGTTCATACATAATTACAGAGGCAGAGTTTTCAGGAATTAACTACCTCATTTCCCTGCTTCCTCAGCATCTAATGAAAAATCTCTAAATGATCCACATGTTAAGTGGGTGGAGTAAGTCCATGTCTTGAAAGTTCTCAGAGAGATTTTTCAGTCTCCAAGTAGCCTTATCCTAGTGAATGGGGAGAAGGGAGTTGCCTGTGTTATTGGAGAACATGACCAAGGTTTCGATTAGAAAGAAACCTTAAAATTCAGTCATTTCAAACCTCTCTTTTTTAAAGAAGGAAGATGAGATAAAGGATTTCTTATCTTTTTACCTCTTATACTTGTAGAAAAACATGACCAACACCAGCATTTGTGTATAAGCAGCATGGAATTTGAAATATATTTTGTCAAGTTTTTTTTATAAGAAATAAGTCATTTTAGAATTTGAACATGAAAAAAATGAAACAAGCAGGACCTAAATAAAGATGAAAACCCAACCCATATAATGGGAAGCACCAAGAGTGGGGTGTGAATAGCATGAGATCAGAACAAGTAGGAAGTTGGAAGTAAGAAGAAGTAGAAGATCAGAACAAGTAAGAAGCTTTCATCACATTCCTCCTGCCTTGTCATCTCGGAGCTACTTTATGGTAAATAGGCTTCCAACTGAAAAGATAGAGAATCTTTTTAAGAAGAAATAATGTAAGGCCCATTTAAAAAGAAATTGTATAAGAGTCACTAAAATTATTTCACGGGTAATATTGTAAAAACTACATATAATTATCATTACCATCCTCTCAAGAAAAATAAGTTAAAGAAAAAAGGCAAATAGTTGTAGAATAACCTGTGTTATTCTACTTATTATATTGCTTTTAAATTCATGTTTAAAAAAATATCCCATTGACATACTGCTATTGACAATATTCTGTAAAATTGTGAAAATATATGTCAGTTATTCCAAGAAAAAACAGTCTTAAAATTCTAAAATATTCGTCTTCCCTTGTAAGTCCGTACTTATCCATTTTAAAATTGCAGGTTATAGAAACTGGCATTTTGGATGTTGAGAGAAACAGGTCCTTTTGAAATTCAAAAGTTAAAAATAAAATGAATGGTGCATTTTTGCCTAAGAAATATTATAAATAATTTAGGGAAGTATTAGAATTTCACAGCTGTTCAGGAAAATCCTCATATTTCCCAAAATAACACTTCACACAAACATTTAAGAATTTTAGATCCGTCATCAATCCCAGACTGCTCCTGGTGGGCTGGCCAAATCACTGCTGTACTTTAAAAGCCAAAACCTCGAGTCAACCTGAATTTGAAGGAAATTCCATGGCAGGCTGCACCGAGGTGCTGGTAGAGGAACATTCATGAATGAATGAGCGAAGTTGCCACCATACCAAAATTAGCGGAAAGAACCAGCCTTTCCAGCAAATGGTAAGGGAATATTTGCTTGCTATTCAACTGAGATTCCGCTGCATATGTAAGCAGACTCATAATTTAAATCCTGACTAATCTCTAAGATTGCACATTGCTCATTTAGTTTTCATTAGTCAACCTGGCAGCTTTCCATGCTCATTTAAATTTCATTTTATCTCTGTAAAAGTATTGGGAGGTAAAGAATATACAACGTAATAGTAATATAACATCAGTGAGAATGAATGGGTTGCCCTGCTGTGGATTGACCTGGGTTTCATTCCCCGAGGCTGTATATCATTCTTATCTTATCAAACATGGCGGCTCAAAACTCCTGACTCATCCATAGTGTGTGTGTAAGTGTACGCATATGTACTAACAGAGACATAAAAAATGAAGAAAACAATTCCCAGAGTAATGTTCCAATTATGCATTACTGCATGTAAAAGCACCCCAAACTTATTAGCTTAAAACAATAAGATATTATTATCCCTAGTGATTCTGTAAATTTTCTGGACTCAGGAAATTCTTGGGTTTCAGTAGATGAAGCTGGGGATGGTGTCATCATCATACTCTATCAGGCTGTTTTCCCAGGACAGGGTCACCGGAAGGGCTGGTGGTAGTTGTTGACCCTTTGCTGGAGTTCAGCAAGCACTGCTGTCTGAGAGCCCATGCATGACCTCTGCACGTGCCTTACGCTTCTCACTTCAAAACACTGGGTTCCAGGAGGGAGCATTCCAAGAGCAACCATTCCAAAATCCTCGGGGGGGAAGCTTTAAGACTTCTTATGAACAAGCCTAGGAAGTATCAAAATGTTACTGCTGCCACGTTCTATTGGTCAAATAATCACTAAAGCCAACTACGATTCAAGGGAAGGCAAATTCCACGTCGTGAAGGGAGCAGCAAAATCATATCTCAGGGAAGCGTGTGAGATAGTACGTATTAATGTGGTGATTTTTGGAAAAACACAATCGGCAATAATGCAAATAGGAAATGGAAGTAAGATGAGCGTGTATTAAGGTGGAAATACTGTCAAATCGGACATTCCTTGGTTGTTTTTTTTTTTCTTTCTTTTTTTAAATGAAGGTTTCAAACCCTACATAGTTTCTGCACTGTTTTCATCAATACGCTAGAGGCTTCAAATAGAAATTTACTACAATAGCAGCATGAAACTGCACATTTTATTCCTAATTTACAATTAAGAAAGTGGCAGGACAAAAGAAAAATTCTTGCTGAAACATGGTCTTATCTGTAAGACAACATATCCAAGTAAAATATATAAAATTCAAAACTCAAAATCAAAATGTCTTCCTGTTTTTCTTTGTCTCTCTTTGAAAAATCATATTTCCATTTACCAAATCAACTAAAGGATAATAATAAATTTGAAGGTTTGTCTACTTTTTTTTTTTTTTTAAGAGAACAAGAGAGAGAGAAGTGATTGGGGAGGGGTAGAGGGAGAGGGAAAGAAAATCTTAAGCAGGATCTATACCCAGGGCAGAGCCCAATGTGGGGCTTGATCTCACTGTTGTACATTAATTAATAAATAGCAATTTGCCATGTCCACATGAGATAGAAATTGGTCTAGTGTGTGTCTATTATTATATATTTAAAACTATAATTCATTTCTAAAAAAGCTATATAGTCTCATCAAAAGAATAATAATAATAAAATAAAAATAAGTTGTTATCTTTAGTAAAAGAATTAATCTTGAGCTGTTGATGTATTGGCTTCCTCTTTTTGTACAAACAACAACTCTTCATTCCTCAATCTTCAAAATGAGATTTATTCGTTCCCAGATACAGATTGTATCTGTGGAGATACTGTCACTAAGAGATTGTACATGGTCTCTGGCTCCATGAAGTTTACATTCCAGCCCAACAAACAGGAAATGATAATAAAGTGTGAGAAATACGAGAAATAAGTGTACCGTGAAAACATGGGAAATGCCAATTACCCTGACCTGACTCAGAAAGGGCAGAGATTGGAGAGGTAATTTTACCAACAGGATAAACAGGATTTTTTTCACCTGGAAGAAGTAATTTCACCCACAGATATACAGGATTTATTTAGGTGAAAGTCTCAGTACCAGTGTTTCAGACAAAGGGAAGAGCAGGTGCAAAAGCTCAGAGGATAGAAAGAGCAAGATAAAAACAAAGATTCCGACAGAATTGTTATTTGGCCAGGCTGCAGGAGAGGAAGAGAAAGGCTAGACAGCGGATGTAAGTAGTTCCAATCATTTTAATTATGCTCTACCTTTTCTAGTGAGTAATTGGGAATCACTGAAGGGTTTAAGCAGGAAAATGATATAATGAAATAGATTTGCATTTCAGAAAAAAAAAAAAACAGTAACATTAAAGAATGGAGAAGAGATTGGAAGAGACCTGAAGGGAGGGAGGCTGGGAAACAACCCAATCTCTGAAAAGTAACAGTAAAATTGTAGAGGAAATGGAAAAAAAGTGGTAGGATTCTCAAAATACAGCATTTAGGAAACAGACTCTAAGGCTTTGATGATTTATTACAATCAGGGGTGCAAAAGAAAGGTTTTTAAACTCTCTCTGAAATGAGACCCAGTTTACCTTACTCTTCAGTGAAGGATTAAAGTCTATGAAAAAGAATGTTTCATTCATTTATATACGAAAAATGTGAATTTGTATATGAGAACGAGGATCTTAAGACAATTTATGAAAATCAGGTGCTTTATTCTGTAATCACTTATACAGAAAAAATATTCATTTGATTTTTACGTAAATAGCCTAATCATAAGATAAATACCTAAGTATTTTAATTCATTCAATTTGCCCGTAAGATATGCTATTTGAAAAACAGGGGAAAAAAGAATTAGATAAAAAATATCCAATATTAATGAAAACTTCACAGGATTCTAACTTTCTAGTTTCTTCATCATTCACACTCACAGTGAAGGAAACACAAAATCATATGTAATTTAAAGACATATTAACTTAAAGTTGCATATTGACTTGGAAGAAAAAGGACTTAGGGCTACTTAAAGTAACGCCATCCAATGGAAACAGAAGGTGATAAAAGTCACTAGAGCAAGGCACAGATATATAATGTTCAAGTTTTTAGTGGCAATGGTTAGAAAAGAAGAAAAGAAACAGGTGAAATTAATGTTCATGATATATTTTTATAAAACCCAATGTATCCAAAATAAGTATCATCTCAACATGGAATTTATATAAAATATTTATCGGCAATTTTATATTCTTTTTGTACTGCCTTTGCAATCTGTTCTGTATTTTACCCACCGCCCAACACATTGCAAATACTTAGTAGCCATATACTTAGTGGGTAGTGGCCATCCCATTTGGACGCTGTAGCTCAGAACCTAGGGAAACCCATCAAGAGGCTGCTTGCTCTCTTACTGTACTGTTACAAATTGAGTGGATGGTCACAATGAGCAAAGGTTAAAACACATTTTTGTAAAATCCTTTGGATAGTTGTTCTGTTATGGAGACGTGGCCACTGAGAACAAAAGTTAAAGTTAAGACAGAGGAACTGTTGGGCGCCTGGGTGGCTTCAGTTTGGGTAATTTCTGTTTCCCTATCTTCAGTTATGATGAGTCATCTTTGACAGTGGAAGCAGTTTCTCCACCTCCAGTAAAAGAGACTTCTTGGGGCACTTGGGTGGCTCAGTTGTTAAGCGTCTGCCTTTGGCTCAGGTCATGATCCCAGGGTCCTGGGATGGAGTCCTGCATCAGGCTCCCTGCTCAGCGGGCAACCTATTTCTCCCTCTCCCACTTCCCTTGCTTGTGTTCCCTCCATTTCTCTCTCTCTCTGTCAAATAAGTAAATAAAATTAAAAAAAAAAAAAAGGCAAAGGAACTGCAAATTGCAACTTTGCCAATAAGGTGACAGGAGTCAATGAAAGTAGTAAAAAACGGGAAATTTATTCAAAAATCCAAAGTCGCAATAAACTTTAAATATCAGACTTTAATTCCTTTAAAATAACTCATTTAAATACAACCTGTTAAAGCTTAATTTAAAAATCTCCTAGCAGCAATATCACTTGGAATTGGCAGGTTTTTTTTTTCTTTTGACACCAGTAGTTCTATAAATCCATGGCAGGGCATTGCAAACCAGTTTCCATCTTGATTTAATGCTGTCTTAAGTTTATAAGAAAAATGTCACTATGTAAACAACAGACATTTTGATTAAACACTACAGTTCTTATTTTGGCTGTTAAATCAATAATGCAGCTGGATTGAAAGTAGTTTACATTCCCTCAAAACTGGGCTTCAGTTCAGCTAGTATTGCACTGACATCATTTTCCAGCAAGATCTGGCCGCTTTCAGCGGCCAGTTTAGAAATAATCCTTTACAAACAACCACATAATTTTCAACCTTAACACATTTCAAGAAGAGGGGCTTACAAATGCCTGTGCTTAAAATAGGGCAGTCAATCCAAAAATAGTCTCTCATCTAATGGGTAATTTACTAGTAACAACTTTTAAAGGTAATTTAAACAAGCATAGAAGACAAAGGCCTTTGGGGACATTATTTCTTTCACTTCACCTGAAACTGACTTGGGGAGCACTCTCCTATTCTCTTTGCTACAGTAGCTTAATTAATATGTAACTGGGAGCAAAGCTTCTCAAATTTATTTTGATGGCCAAGCACCTGAAAGCCACGGTGCTTTCTCCTAAACTTTGAGCCCACGGAGAACGTCACGGCCGCTGCCATAGTATTTAATTACACTATACAAACTAAGAATACCTTAAAAGAGAAAATAAGACCACGTTACATACCTAAAGCATAATAAAACCACAACTACTACTAGCACATATAAGCCATGAAAAAGGGGGCAGTTAAACAGATCACAATAGGCCATGTTGAGATTTTCAGAGAACATTAATTTACAACTTGAATATTCAAGGTCAGCAACCAAAAGTTAAAGAAAAAAATAGGAAACAAAAATGCTAAAATGTATTCAAGACCACCCAATAACCATTAACTTTATGGGATTCACTGTGATTCCATTTCAGCAGCAAGACACTGTCATCCAGCTGGTTGAACAGAAAGTATTCCAGAGCCTCTGTTTGAGAATCACCAACTCAGAGCTTTGAACTACGGAACTTCAGATGGCTTACCTGTAGAAATTCTCTGACGTTAGATCCCAGGACACGCAAGATTGTATCATAACCAGACTCTTGACAAAAGACAAAAAACATCTTCCCGAACATTTGGAGGATTTCCCCAGCGTTGAGATCTATTTATAGGTTTGGGAGAACAACAACAATAAAACATGTTACAGGTAGAGTATCGTTAATGGGAAGAATGAAAATAGGTGCATAATTAAAAAATTAAACTATCCTCAATTTTTGTGCAAGTAGTCACTGATCACAAGAAAAAATTCTGGCCTGAACAACACAATGAAATCTGTGAAGAGAAAATTTTGACATGTCGACAACGTAGATGTGTACCTACGTGCACAACAGTTTCTTGGCTATCACAACAAACTACTTAATTTTAAACCCATATTTAATGTATTAACTTATTTTTTCTGAAAAACAGAGAAAAAAATCATCAGGAATGCACATGACAGTATTTTGATGAAAAATGGTTTTCTTCATGTAAATATGCATAGTTAATAAGTTGGGTACGTATAACGTGCACACCAATAACCTGCTTTTTTCCTTAATGTTCAATTATTAACAGTTCTTAAAATCTTTACATTTTTTTCTGTAATATCGATTTTAATTGCCATCTCATTAACTTAGGGACACAGCAATTTATTTAATCAATCCACTCTTATCAAAAATATAGACTTTTCTAGTTTTTGATAATACAAGTTATCCTGTAATGTAAATATACATAAATCTTAATGCAAATAGATCTAATAATTCCTTTAGGAAAAATTCCTAAAGGTTTTGTACATTTTTTAAGAGACTTTGACTAAAGATGCAAAATTATTCTCTACAATTATTCTCTATTGTCTTAATTTAGCATCAGATTACAATGTGTGCAACTTCTTCTTTGACTCTACTTTTGACTACACTAGGTGCTTAATTTTAAAAATTACCAAATCCGTATGAATAAAATTTCATATTTGTTTCAGTTTTGATACTAATGAGGCCGAAAATTTTTATTATTAACAATTTACCATTCTTTCTTTGTAATTCTAGTATTCTGTAATAGATATTTACTCTTCTAGTTATTAGTGGCAAAGCTAAGAAGTTTCTTTCTATTCTACCCAAACTGGAGCCTAGTTGTAAATTAAGCACATGAGAATAACTTTGAGTAAACCTTTTTTTTCCACGAAGCTGTTTTTGAACTTTGCCTACTTTGCATGAACTTTCCCTGATGCAGACCTCAGTTTCTTGTTTCTTTTACCAATAGTTAATGGAAAACAAGATTGCGAGAGAGATTCAGGAACAATATTTTCTGCATACTACACTTTCATAATTACTGTGTTGTTGACACCACAACTGAAGTTATTACTACATGAAGTGTCAATAAATTTTTGCTACCCCAACACACGGTTTTCTGTGAGGGGCTGCAGAGAGCTTCTCCACTCTCTAAAGAGCTTGTAAAGGAAAACTAGGACTCAGGAAAGCCTGAGCCTTCCCTCCACCATTGTGCAGTGTACAACCCGTATAACTATGTAACGGGATCTTGGTTCATGTATTCCCTTGGGCTTCTATGTGTAACTTAGCCAAAGAAGGAAAGTCACATTCAACTTACTGAGGACTTTGCTTGCAGCAGCAACCAAATCATAAGTTTTAGAATCATCATATATTATTCTGACAAGAAATTGTCCTTCTTCATCTAACTGTGCCTCTTTTCTGGAAAACAAAAACAAGAGCCAGGGGCAAATGCTGAAATAAAAGAATAGCTATTATAGATAAAACTACCGTATAAACAGTAGTTTATGGGATGTTTCCGGCAAATTTGTTTAAATCAATGCCATGTGCCCAAAAGTCTAATGAGTAAGAATAAATCATTTCACATTCCCAATTGAAATTCCCCAAATTAAAATGATATATTTAAGCACAGTTTAGCAAGACTAACATTTATATAGTACTCTAATGCTCAGTACAATGCCGAATATTAACTATAATCAAGAAATAACTTTTGGTTAAACAAAGAGTCAGCAAATATTTGTTGAGTCCCTATATGTGCCAGGCAGTCCCAGGCATTAGAGATCGAGCCTTTAGCAAAATAAACAAAAATACCTGACCTCTTGCAATATACACATTCTAGGAGGGGAGACAGACCGGGCATAAAACTAATAAGTAACATATAATGGTAAGTGATTTGAAGAAAAATAAAGACAGGCAGTCAGGTAGGGAGCTTGAATACAAAAGCCAAGAAGTCTCACCGAGATACTGACAATTGAGTAGAGCCTGAAGGAAGCTCTGGGAGTGAGCCATGAGCCATGTGGGGAAAGGGCTGGGCAGGAGCGGCCTGGGACACTGGAGGACCAGCAGAGGCCGGCATGGCTGAAACGGGGTTGGGGGCAGAGCAGCTATAAGGGAATGGGTCAGAGTGGTAACAAGGGGCCTGGGACATTCGGATGACTATGGCATTTGCTTGAAAGAGATGGATGGTTTGGGCCCTTGTGATATGAGTGAGAGGAACTGACCTAGGTTAAAGGAATCAATCCTGCTGTTGCACTGAGACTAGCCCAGAAGGGGTTAGGACAGAGCAAGGAGACCAGTGAGGAGGCTACTGCCAACACTCAAGTGAGAGAGGCTGGTAACTTGATTCAGGGTGGAAGCAGTACGAGGAGAGAGAAGTGGTCCAAACTGAATATATTCTGAAGGCAAATTCAACAAGATTTGCTGATGGATTGGAAACAGGTTGTGAGAGGAGGATAAGACACACCGATGATACTGAGGTTTTGGCCAGATGCAACTGGAAGGATATTGTCACCAAAGGCTATACTGGGAAAGGCTGTTGGAAGTGGAGTGGAGCAGGGGTGGGTTAGATCAAGGCTTGTGGTTTAGGGGCGCCTGGGTGACTCAGTTGGGTAAGTGTCCAACTCTTGATTTCAGCTCAGGTCTTGATCTCAGGGTCGTAAGTTCAAGCCCCACATTGGGCTCCACGCCCAGCATGGAGCCTACTTAAAAAAAAAAAGTTATATTTTAAACATATCAGGTTTGAGGTGCCAAGTAGACTGATAAAATCTCATAACATATCCTTAGCTTATTAAACACAGTCGCTCAAAATATACACAGTATTCATGAAAGGAAATTATACTTACCATTTTTAATAGCTGTCATGATCATAGAAATATTTTTATTTTGATAAGATTTGGATTATTTTCTCAAATAAGTGTCCAAAGGAGAAACCTATTATTCAAAAGGTTGCCTGCTGTAGAAGAGAACTGACAAGTTCGCAGATATCTTTCCCAATCTTAAATTCACAAAAATAGGTGCAGCTTGGAAATCAATCTGACTCTCAGTCCAATTCATCTAAATCCCCATGGGCTGCCAGGAGAACTCAAGACAAACCAGCCACTGTCATCACGTGAACTTGCAACACAGTAGCTCGAATAGCTACTGATGAAATGCTGCAGGCCATAGTCCCTTTCTTCCTCTCTCTCTCTCTCTCTCTCTCTCCCTCTCACAGAAGCTGTGTTTCACTGCTACTGTCTGTGGCTAGAATACCAGCGTCTGCTCAAGGGGAAAATTCCAAATGGTGGCATGTTAGGTCCAGGGGAAATGGAGATATTCTTAAAAAGTACCCTGTATTTTTAAAAGCATACCATTTATTTGCTTGCAGTTGTGCATATCATTGCATGTATAAAAAAAAAAAAAAAAAGGCCTGATTCTGGTAGGCACAGAGATCTGAATTTCAGAGCCCCAAATTTACCAGCTAAATGAACTTGGACAACTCACACAAAGCACATGAGCATTAAACCCCCACTTTTTAAAAACAAGAGCCATAACATAACCCAGCTTCCACACTGTAAGAGATACAGTGTATGAGTATGTTCTAAGCTATTGTATATATCTATATATCTATTTATAAATATATATATATAACTAATGACCATAGTGCTTCCCATGTGTAGGTATTCAAAATATTAAAGAGCTGTATATAAGATGGGAAGTCTTCCTTTTGCTGAACAGAGCTATTAAATGAAGAGAACACATGTTCCAAACCTCGTCTTTTTAATACCAAAAGTCAAAGAAATACCCCCAAATTATGAAGATATAATGTGCGAACACTGACTTATCTTTTGATACAGCTGTTATGTATCTTGTACATTCTAATTTCTAATTGTATAAAAATATAAAATATAGGCAGGGAAACCTTTCAAAGAATCCTCCACTATCCCCATAACCACTGCTAATATTATATTTGAGTTGTTCAGGCTTGAATATACTTGTATGTATGACACACATCACAATTATAGTGCCTTAAAATCTCCTCTTTTGACTTAGTATTTGATGACTATCTCTTTATTTCATTAAATACATTTCTATACTTTGCATAAAATTGCATTGTATAGGCATATTGAAGTTTTAGTAGCTATTTAGATTGCTTTATTTTTTGCAAGTATAAGCAATGTTGTGATGAGTATCTTGGTAACTAATAATTGTACTTCTATGTAAAATGAAATTAATTCCTAGAAATGGGATTGATGATTTGAAAGATATGGATAGCCTAATTTTTCTCATTTTGCCACTAACATTTTATTACAGAATAGCACTGGGTCAACAGATTAGAATTTTGAAGTCTCTAATTTAGGGCATTCTAATAAAATATAAATACATTTTAATTAAATAGATAATAAAGTATAAATTATGTTCTCAATCTGCCATATTGTCTCTCTTCCAACTGGGATAAATCAGATAACATAAATTTCTATAATAAACTCAGTTCCTGGGGTGCCTGGGTGGCTCAGTTGTTAAGTGTCTGCCTTCAGCTCAGGTCATGATCCCAGGGTCCTGGGATTGAGGTCCACATCGGGCTCCCTGCTCAATGGGGAAAGCTGCTTCTCCCTCTCCCACTCCCCCTGCTTCTGTTCCCTCTCTCGCTGTGTCTCTGTCAAATAAATAAATAAAATCTTAAAAAAAACTTAAAAATAAAAAAAAATAAACTCAGTTCCTCAGAAATACCAATCCATAACAATAGTTAAATGAATGAGGTAAAAACAGAATGCTCAAATCCTTCTGCATAAAATAGAAGAATGGCCATTTCCCTAGAAATCCCCTAACCATGAGTCAATGCATTCCTTCTTTCCTTTCTCTTGTTTTAGTAAAATAAGCTCCCTTATCTTTTAAGCTTTACTTCCTGAAAAGATCAGCCCAACATGCTCCCTGGAGGGAGGTTGAAATATAAATTAAAGAGTAGTACATTGAAGGAAATAACCATCTTTGAAAAATGTCACACTAAATTCTAATGAATTATTTAAAATACTTAGGATTCCTTATTTACATTTATCTTAGAAATCTTTCAGAATTTGGGTGGCTCTTTAATTACTCTTCCCCTACTTCACCCTGAAAAAAGGTATTTTGCCACAAATATCTGAGCACCTATTATGCTCCAGGCACTTTTCTAAGTACTTTTAATATATCAGTGAAGGAAATAAAGATCCCTGCCTTCAAAGAGCTTACATTTTAACTGGTAGAAACAATGAGCAATAAATATGTACAGAAATGTTATAACCTACCATAAGGTGATGAATGCTATAAAACAAAGTAGATGAGGATAAAGGGATGAGAGTAGGGATGTAGGAAGAAGGGGAAGGATGCAATATTAAATATAGAGATTATGAGAGGCTTCCTTGGAGAATTTCCCAGCAAGATTTTAGGAGGTAAATTGATCTCCATGACTTAATCTTTCTGGACCCATGTTCCTTTTTTCTGTAAATCATTCATCTTTTTTCCATCTTCAGGGGAAAGGAGAATTTACAGTGCAAAGGAGTAGTATGCAAAAGAATTAATTTCAGGCAATATGGTTAATGAAGCTACTAGAAAGGCTTTCTCAGTGTATCTCAATTCTCAATACTACTGTTCTTCTAACTTCTGGACAAATTTATATTTGTTCAGGCTTTATGCTATCAAATGGTTTAGCCTCTAGAAGGTGCACAGATATGATAATAAGCATCTCTCAAATACATCTGGAAAATATATCTGCCACTATTTTTTGAGGGAAGCTTCAGTGGATATCCTGCTGACATGGTACTCTTCCTTCGCTCCCCCTGGAAAACCATAGAGGGTGATCAGCAAAGAAAAGCTGGGAAGTAAGCTAATATTCAGATTACATAAATGATTTCTACGGTTCAGGTAACATTAGCTCACCTCATAATCCTCCATAAGTTTCTAGCTTTTTTTCTTAAAAGCAAAAGTAAAGGATGTGTCAAATACATAGATAAATTTCTAACAATATTTAAGGTTTATCTTCTTGACAGTTTCTTTTGTGCTTAAATTATCCAAATTCAGTCAAGTACATTAACCAAATTTTCTATACTTTCAGAATATCTCTTCTGAGAATTGTCTAAATTGTTGTGTACACAAAGCAAGTTATGTAATTCCCTGTCATTTAAATTATACTTAGTTTACGTGTGGAAAAAACAACAGGTTGCTCTCGGAAACAATTTTACATTTTCTCAAAAATGAAAGATTTGGAACATACTTTTTTTGCCAATAACTTTCAAATGACAGCCAATACCATATGAAACCAGGAATACACTGGATTAACATATATTCAGTAGTGCTCATCTATCAAATGGCAACCAATAGAACTATTATCATCTTATATCTGAGTTTGTGTTATTATATCCTGCTGCTTCCTATTATTTTAAATATCTCTTGGAAAACCCCAAGAGAATACAGTCTCCTCCTCTTTCCAAATAGTATCACTTGCAGTAATTTGTGTTATCTTTACCTACATACTCAAGACATGTATTTGGGCTAAGCATTACATCTTTCTACTTGGTGCATTATTCGATAAAAGTCAGCAGACGGGAAGACATATTGAGAGATTTATTTTTAAAGTGGCTTAAATGAGGCTGGATGAAGTGGGAAAAAGAAAAAGGCACTTTCTTGGGTTAACAAGTAAACCTAGATGGAGAGAAACCCATCTGGTTTCATCTGTACCACAAGTCATCGTGTATTCTCACACAGCATGCAAAAGCGGCCCCTAAGCTATTTCCATAAGTGGCTGTGCTAAGCTTGGGCCAGTTTACCTCTCAGTGTTTCCATTACTTCACCTGTAAAATAGAAGAAGAGCAGTACTTACCTGGAGTCCTGTTGGTTGGCAGATTTAGTCTACGTAACGGGCCTAGAATAGTGTTTCCCACCCACTTAACGCCCAATACAGCCAACTGGCAATAGTCTAGTTGTTGAAGAAGAGGAAAGAGGATGGGCAAGAGGAAGAAGACAAAATGGCAAGTGGAGGAAGAGAAGGAAGGAAATGACAATCAAATATTGGGAATTTGTATTCAGCATCAAAAGAGTCAAACTAACGGTGCACTTAATTTGTTGATTTGATGGTAAGTTCTCTTAATTCAAATAGCCAAGAACAAACAAATCCTGTCTCCCCCTAAGGACTTTTTATTTTTTTTAAGATTTTTTATTTATTTATTTGACAGAGAGAGACAGTGAGAGAGGGAACATAAGCAGGGGGAGTGGGAGAGGGAGAAGCAGGCTTCCCGCCAAACAGGGAGCCCGATGCGGGGCTCGATCCCAGGACACTTGGATCATGACCTGGGCTGAAGGCAGATGCTTAACGACTGAGCCACCCAGATGCCCCCCACCAAGGACTTTTAAAAATAAAGACAAAGCTTTCATCTGGAGATGGAAAGAGAAATCATCATATTCCATGTATTTGTGGCCACAATAAGTGTTTAAAAATTAAGTAGGCGTGCATGAACAATTTTCCTAGTAGCAATTTCCTACTTACTTTTAATGATGGCTATTTGTTGGAGTTTAAATTCATCATTTATTTACACTAATTACCTTTCCCCAAAGGACCAGTAGGTATTTTTACTGTGGTGTTCTGTGGTTTTGGCTTTTGACTTTTGCTTTTTTAGTCATTGGTGCCAAACCCAAGTGCTGGAATAAAACATGTGCTCAATAAATGTATGAATGTTTTAAAAGAAGTGAATGTATTAATTAAACCCATTTCCCTCACACGTTTCTAAACTGCCTACTAAAATTCAAACAATCAAACATTACTGGCAAAAGTGAGCAGTTTTCAAACTACTATTTACTTTTTACTTTTTATTTATTTTAAAGATCTTATTTATTATTTATTTATTTGACACAGAGAGCACAAGCAGAGGGAGCAGCAGAGAGAGGGAGAGAGAGAAAAAGGCTCCCCGCTGAACAGGGAGCCTGATGTGGGACTCTTGATACCAGGACTCTGGGATCATGACCTGAGCCAAAGGCCGAGGTTTAATGCACTGAGCTGCCCAGATGCCCACTATTTAATTTTTAAAGACTAGGTATACAATTTGTCAAAAATATCCATTTAGCATTTCTCATTAACTCCATACTTAAGGAGATAATCCTTAACTATGAAATGTGAATGTACAAAAAACTGAATTCATTTTCTGACACTGAATTCCTGCTGTTACAAACTTCTCAGATAAGTTTGGTACACTAGAAGGACCCAACTTTTAAGTAAAGACGTTTCTCACAGAAGTAAGAAAGCAGGTGTTCTGTGATAGTAGACCCTGAATACAGGGATCTTAAAAATAAAGTCTCAAAATAGGGTCTGATCTTAGAAGGAAAAGGTCAGCACACATCAAACAATCAATCTGACCAATTATCTTTAAAAACCATTATCACAGAGGCGCCTGGGTGGCTCAGTGGGTTAAAGCCTCTGCCTTCGGCTCAGGTCATGACCTCAGGGTCCTGGGATCGAGCCCTGCATCGGGCTCTCTGCTCGGCAGAACGGAAGCCTGCTTCCTCCTCTCTCTCTGCCTGCCTCTCTACCTACTTGTGATCTCTCTCTCTCTCTGTCAAATAAATAAATAAAATCTTAAAAAAAAAAAAACTTAAAAAAAAAAACCTGGGCGCCTGGGTGGCTCAGTGGGTTAAAGCCTCTGCCTTCAGCTCAGGTCATGATCTCAGGGTCCTGGAATCGAGGCCCGCATCGGGCTCCCTGCTCAGTGGGAAGCCTGCTTCCTCCTCTCTCTCCGCCTGCCTCTCTGCCTACTTGTGATCTGATCTCTCTCTCTCTCTCTATGTCAAATACATAAATAAAATCTTTAAAAAAAAAAAACCATTATCACAGAACAAGTTTAATTAGAAGACAGAATGTAGATATCATCTTGACAATAAGCCCCAAGATGGGTCTATTTCAGTGTATTGGAAGGACATCATAAATGCTGAGTTGTGTCCAACCAGTACTTAAATTGAAAGCTCCTACTTGTAAAACAGAGATAACTATATATAATATCTAAAAAGTTAAAAATTCACATTTTTTTTTTCTGAGTGCTTGTGAAGTATTAATGACCTCTCCATTTTCAGTAATGGATTCCCACTAAGTCTGAATCAAGAAGAAACTGGATTGAGGCAGCTGCCAAGGGGAGAAGCAAGGGGGAGAGACGGGCTCTTTAAATGCAGCAACGATGACAGCTTCCTGCTTGGAGTCTCAGTTAATAAAGGTCCCTTCTTAAGCCAATGTGTTCACTCATCCAAGTACTGTAAATAGTAACAGTAAATGCTGTCAAGAGTGACAGAGATTGAGGCAAAGTGACATCACTCTTGATATATAATTGCACTTTTTTTCTTTTTACAGGTGGCCACAAGGGTCTCATTAGTAACTGCCCGAATTCTGAAGACACATCCATAAACATCTCCTGCGAACCATTTTCAGTAGCTTCATCAGACAAATGAATTCACTTAGGTCTTTGTGCATGCACTTCATCATGAACTCACCTTGCGAGCATGCTGAGTCACAGCTCTTCTAAAAATAAATAGGTTGCTCAAAATTTCTGAGGCTCTGGTTTTCTTTAGCACATGTGCTAGTTAGTGGTGAATAAAACCACCTCTAAAAATGTCATAGCCAAAATCACCTGTCTGTGAGCTTGAAAAGCCCAGGGAAACAAAAACAGAGATGAGTAGTACTAATACACATGCAAACTGCCCAGGCCCATGGTAAACTGGCTGCCTTGGGAAGGTCATAGGTCCTTCTCTTTAGAGGAAAGCACATAATATGATCACTGCAAGCCTATCTCGGTTCAGATTGCTGCTGTGGTGATTACATTAACGGCTGAGGGATTTGAAACAGGGTTTTAAAGTTGTGAAGCCTCAGTTCCCTTACTTATAAAAATGAGGACAATGAAACAACTCTATTTCATCTGGTGGTTGTGAGGATTAGGTGAGACAATGAGTATAAAGCACTTTTCAATCGTGGGGACTGTGACCGAGGAAACCTATGGTAAGTGTGTTCTCTATGAGCTGTTATGTTCAAAACTGACATGATGACATGATGATCACTCTCATCTGGCTTTTACATTTAATGTCAGTATAACAAACATTTATCTACAGTTTATAACAGTGACTAAACATCACCATATCTTCCCAGCTTTTAGACACCTGCTAAAGGATTCAATCTTGTCCTGAATCCAATCCAGTAGCTGGTTTCTGGTATATGAAATTGTTCATTAAACAGTGTTTTCAATCTTTTATTATATCCATACACATAGGGAGATGACACAAAAGAACTCCGACTCTTCCAAAAGGAGATGCTCCATCTTCTGCCTTGGCTGACATTAAAAAAAAAAAAAGAAGTCCATTTCAAAGTTTAATTGTGTTAAATACTGGTTATAAATGTCATCATTCTGACATAATAAATCCTGGTTAAAGAAAAAAAATCTGTGAATGTGCATGTGTTCTACTCCCTGGAAATTAAAAATGTGAAGGATTATATATAAATGTAATATATATAAACACAGACAGACATACACACATACACATGGGGAAGAGAGAGCGAACGAGAAGAAGAAAAAGACAACAATATACCAGGCTCTTTCCTAGGTAATTGTTAAAAAAGCTAGAATCTGGGCGCCGGGGTGGCTCAGTGGGTTGAAGCCGCTGCCTTTGGCTCAGGTCATGATCTCAGGGTCCTGGGATCGAGGCCCACATCGGGCTCTCTGATCAGCAGGGAGCCTGCTTCCTCCTCTCTCCTCTCTCTGCCTGCCTCTCTGCCTGCTTGTAATCTCTCTCTCTCTGTCAAATGAATAAATAAAATCTTTAAAAAAAAAAGCTAGAATCTAATAAGACAAAACAAACATTAATGAATAATAGAAAACATAAACCCTGGTATGTATTATGAAGAAAAATCACAGTTTCGGAAGTGAGAGAAACCTTCCTTTAGGAAGTCACATTTGTTTTGCCATCTCAAAGCTGAGACACATTTCTATTTCTGGGGAGGAGAGGGGGAGAGTGAAGAGAAAGAGAATCTGCTAAACACAGGTGTTCTCCTAATACATAAAATTCAAAGTCTTCGGGAACTGAAAACTGGCCCACGAGGCTGGTGTGCTGAGAGAAAGCAGGGTACGTGCTCTGAAAGGTCCCCATGTTTGAGTGATCTGAAAATCGATCCCAAAGCACTTCGATAAAGCAACAATTTAAATTTTCTTGATTTGACAATGAATGGCAAGGAGATGAGAAAATATGCAATGGATCTAAAACCACAGTAACAAAGAGGTACAAAAAATACTTCTGTATGTTTGCCTTTTACCTGGAATAGAGACTTCTATAACCTCAATATCTTTTGACTGAAAAAAGATATTGTGTCCACTTTACTGGACACAAAAACACCGTTTTCCCACTGTTTCCTCTTTAATGAACAATGAAGCAAAGCAGCAGATGGAAAAGCTGTAAATACTCATGTCTTCTGAGTTGTCACTCTCTGAACTGGACCAGTTATACAGATTTCTTAAAGTGCGTTTTCCTGTTAACGTCTCCAAGGTATCGACTCATAACTATTGCTTTTCAACACACTGAAGAGAAACATGTGCTCAAGTCCCTCATCCTGCGGAGCGGCGAGAGAGTGGAAAGGACGAGGACGTCATTCCTCATGAGCAGTAGCAATGCCTCGTTAGCATCGCCCACAGCTATGTCTGGATAGGTCAAAAGGGAGAACACAGATTTTCTCATTTTTGCTCTGGGTCTGATGTCAATGAGCAAAGCTCCTTCTCTGAAATACCTAACTAAATAATACGTATTGATGATTTTTTTTTTCCAATTCTCAAAACAAAGACCTAGCTTGATTTCAGGGGGATACTTCAAATCATCAGAGAAAAACCCTGAGATCAGGCTATGACCTATCCTATCACCTACATATCATGTTGCTCTCCAGACATGGTCCAGGTTCGAGGAGAGTCCTATGTGAAGAGCTCACTGGCAGATATGTGAAGGGGTTTACACGTGGATATCTACTTCCTCCTTAAGAATAACTTCAAATGCTAGTGAGCTTATCAACCAACGGACGGTGCCTACCTCCATCTTTCAGGCTAACTAGCAGGTCTTCCTACAGAAAAGGGTCTCGATCCTAACAATTATCTAATTTACCTATTTTTATCTGTATATTATTTTTTTTTAAGATTTTATTTGACAGAGAGAGACACAGCGAGAGAGGGAACACAAGCAGGGGGAGTAGGAGACGGAGAAGAAGGCTTCCTGTTGAGCAGGGAGCCCGATGCGGGGCTCCCTCCCAGGACTCTGGGATCATGACCTGAGCCAAACGTTTAACGACTGAGCCACTCAGGCGCCCCTGTATGTTATTTTTTTAAATTTGTTCTGAGGAAGTTTCTAGGTATGACCATTAATATGGTTTCATTTTTGTATGTGTATTACATTAGCTCCTATTTCTATCTTAAGAGAAGCATTTCTATCCTCTGGCACCAGAAGACCAGGGTTGGAGTCCTGACCTTTTAGCTTCCTGTATATAATCCCCTAGGACAGTTCTTTAAACTCTTGGAAATTCAGCTTTATCACCAAAAACAAACAAACAACAAACAATATTGCACTCACTTATATGTGGAATCTACAAAGCATAAACTCAGAGAAATGGAAGTGGTAGTTACCAGGTGTGACGGTGGGGAAAATGGGGAGCTGTTATGCAAAGGGTAAGACAGCCAGTTGTAAGATTAACAGCCCATTAGAACTAATAACATTGTATCATATACTTGAATGTTGCTAAGAGAGTAGATCTTTTTTTTTAATTTTATTGTTATTATTATTATTATTATTATTATTATTATTATTATTTGCCCCAGGGGTACAGATCTGTGAATCATCATAAGAGAGTAGATCTTAAATATTCTTACCACAAGAAGGAAATGGTAACTGTGTGACTGAAGTGGTAGGTAGTACTATGGTGACAATCATTTCACACTTAATAAATGTATCTAATCAACACATCTTATGCCTTAAACCTTCACAATGTTATGTGTCAATTATATCTCAATAAAGCATGAAAAAACTGAGCTGGAAAAGTCTTTTAGTGTTCTGGGCTCTAGCCTTCATCAGGCTCCTTGCTCAGCGGGGAGCTTGTTTCTCCCTCTGCCTGCTATCCTCCCTGCTTGTGCGCTCTCTGTCTTTCTATCTCTCTCTCCCTGTCAAATAAATAAATGAAATCTTGAAAAAATAAAATAAAACAAATAAAATATGGCAAAGCACAGTGCCTTGTTTTGCTTGTTTTAATTTTTTTTCATAAAATGCATATGCTACATTTTCAAACAATAAATAGGGATTAGGGGAGGGGGACTAGAAAAATATAATGTCAGATTGATTCCAAAGTGGAACCAGCATCATGAAAGTAACAATCTTCCCATAATCTGCAGAATGGAGAGAGTGGGTGGGACTAGTCAGACACAGAGAACCCAGTTATGGGCCCGTTAGAGAAGCACAAAGAAAAGTGCTACGAGCCAGAATGAAAGAAGAGGAAAGTCTAAGAGGCACTTAAAATACAAACAACTGGTACCAGTTGCACAGAATGGACAGAAGAGAAAAACAAGTGAAAATGACAAGGAAGTTACTACTTATCCTAGAGTGATGAAGGAACATTTAGTCTATGTAGACCTCAGTGAGCTGCTGTTGCTTAAAGGAGAACTTTCTTTCAGGTGAGCTGGGGAAGCCAAAAGTCGAAAAATGTTGGTTCTAGAGTGAAATTAATAGTAGCTACCAATGGGGCACCTGGGTGGCTCAGTTGGTTAAGCAACTGCCTTCAGCTCAAGTAATGATCCTGGAATCCCGGATCAAGTCCCACAACAGGCTCTCTGCTCAGCAGGAAGTCTGCTTCTCCCTCTGATCTCTCCCCTCTCATGCTCTCTCTCTCAAATAAATAAATAAAAACTCTTTAAAAAAATAGTAGCTACCATTTATTAAACAGTCACTTTTTAAAAACTGTGTTAAGCATTTTCAGACATTTTTCAACATGTTACAACAACTCATACAATAGGCATTATGTTTTTCCTTACTCCAGGAGGCTCGGAAAATTTAGGCAACTTGAAGAAGTCACATTACTAGCTTATAGGAAAGCACTTGCCTATATGAACCATAACAATTAATTTGTTTTTAGCAAATACAACAGATAACATTAATTTCAAATCTGGAAGATCAGCATGTTTCTATGCTTGAGTTACAAGCATAAATCTTTCCATTTCTGAGTTACCAACAGAAAAATCAAGAAAAAATAAGACAAAAATATCCTGATAACTCTTACAAGCGTCAGTAGTGTGATAAGATTTTATATAGAGGAAAGGAGTATATCTTATTTTTCTACCCTCAGTCCCTAAAACACTACACTATGCTCATTAAAAGTAAGTTTAACTAGAGAATGAGAAAAGGAATAAATCAATGAAGGAAAAAGTACGCTGCCCTGCTGTGGGTAAATCAAATAAAACCATACAAAACATATATGAATTCTTCATTCAAGGAAGATGACTGACAGCCTTCTAGAGGAATTTGCTCCAACATGTAGCAACTAACAGTGTTATTACATCATTTTCAAATCTCATAATAAAATTTTGATCCAAACAACTATCTCATACCTTTTAGTAAGACGGAGAAGGGCTAAGCCATGTACTGTATAGCACTATGGAGTTTCAAATCTATTTTTAATTTATTCCTTGGCCTGCTCAACTCAAGGCAAAATAGTTTTTAGAAAAGTATTGTGTTTATTTGCTTTTGATAAACTTCTAATCATCTTAGATTTTTTCAGTTTTTTTAATCCATCTTTATGTTTTAGTGAAGTTAAACCAATCTAAAATTGAATTGAATTAATTTGATACAATAATTAGTTTCGCCAGGGATGATGGAAGAAAAACAGATATGATTAAATCAAGTAGTTAGGTACTTTTCTAATATCTGTGTCCTGACTTCATGTTTTCTCTGAAATGATGATTGATTTTTTTTTTATCCCCTTGTGACCATGGCTTCTAGAAAGGACCATCTGAAAACAGAAAAGAAACCAACAAAACAAGATTTAAAGCAGATTCCGAGGTCCCTTTTTCTTTTTCATATGTATTAATGGTCTAGATCAGAGGTCAGCAAACTACAGCACATGGGTTAAATCCAGCCCACGGCCTGGATTGTCTGGTCTGAGAGCAAAGAATCATTTTTACATTTTAGACAGTCACATTTTAACAGTTATGTCCGTACCTACATAATATTCTCAATATTGACTTTTGGCCTGTTGCACCTGGATTATTTACTATCTGGCCCTTTAAGAGAATGTTTGCTGACCCTTAGTCTAGACAATTTTTTTTCATAAAAGGAGGAATTTAAAGCCTCTGTGAAATGGTTATATGATTGGTAAAAGTGTAAGTGGATACAGAGTTTACAATGAAGCATTTTTGGCTCCTACCACTTAGAATTTGCTGTCTGGAATCTGTTACTTAGGGTTTTATTTGTCATTAAATATTTGGGATCCTTTCTCATGAAGAATGGATGGCCATTTCCTGCTAAACCAAAAAAAAGTGTTATATAAAGTTTTATAAATATCAATTTATATAGTTTCTCACAGGCCAAAAAAGGAAGATAGAGATATTTGATACTGAGACCGGGAAAAAAAAAAAAATATATATATATATATATATATCACACATTTAGTTTCTCATAAGAGGTTAAAACAGAAAGTATCTTGTATATTGAACTATTGGTTGCAGTGATCCTTCCTTCCTGGAGTAGAGGATGAAATTGAAAGGAGGCATCAGAATCCCCCAAGGAGCATTTTCAAATTATGCTCCTCCAAACTCTCCTCTCCTGTCCTTAGACAGTGGGATTCTCTTTGCTGTGCTAAGCAAATGCTTTTCCAAGGAGGGCAAAGTAACCCCTCAAGGGTACTGACTGGGTTGGGAACCAATGAGCTGCTTCAATCCCTCTCAACACAGAAAATTGAACGATGTTCTCTATTCCAGATTATAGACGGTACCCAAGACAATAAGGCCCCCAAAGAAGGGATGCTCAGACAAAAAAAGGATCAAAATTAACACCTGCATTACAGCACTAGTTTAACTAAAACAGTATTCGCCTTGCCGGGGTACATAATTGTTGCAGGGTACATATGAAAAAGACCTATAAGATTTGTTTCATTTTACCAGAAAAAAAGATTTTGAATGATTTAAGTGATTAAGACTTGAACAGATTAAGAATACCATTCAAAAATACTTAGAGATAAGTTAGTGAGTTAAAAGAGATTGATGTTTAATTAAAAATTAATACACTTTCTAAAAGTAGAATGTAACAATATTCTTAGCCTACTCTGACAGAGTTAAGTTCTCACACCAGTGGAATTTGAGTATTTTTTAATATTTTGACCTTCTCTGGGGAAAATGTGGCCAATACAAACAAACCACTTGATAATTTCACTTTTGAAAATTTCTGATACATTTCTCTATAAAGTATAATTTTTCATCTTTGTATTTAACTGTGATTTAAGTTGATAAAAGGTGGGATATACATTCTAAATCTGGTTAAAACACATAATAACTATTTAACCATAATAGCTATCTTTTATTGTGCTCTCAAATTTTCAAATATATTATCATAGCATATTCGTCCAGAAATTTGGAGATTTCTGTATTATGGATGACAAAATGTGGGAGATATGCATGATGTTTTCATAAATTCACAAAGTGGCTTAAAGATAATCCCATACTTAAGTTACACTGTCCAAAATCTTGCTTTTGACATCTGCTTTCTCCGTAACTCTAACAAACAAAATAAAAATTATGAAGGTATTAGTAAAGCAGACAGATTCAAATCCCAAAGTGAGTTTTAGTGCCTGAATGCTCATTTGATTCAATCCATAATTTCCAAATCCCCACTTCTCTTTATAATATGTAGATATGTCCTGTAGATAACATAAACGGTACAGACCCAAAGAAGGGAAAAGTCGCCTTCTAGTGCTTCATCGTTAATCCTGGCCATTTCCATAGAAACAGACATTTAAAAGAAAACATCATGTAACTGCATAATAAGACTTGTTAGAATTGATTGCCAACAATCGCAATGCATTTAGAAAAAAATCGCATAAAAACACCACCTACTTGATAAAACAAAATGAAATCAGTGAGGTCAGGAAATGAAAGTAAAGAATAACAACGCGTTCTCCTCCGCCCACCCAGGTAACCATTCCCTCTCCCTCCATTTCAATGTGACAGATCGTCGTCCAGGTATGAAAAGCCATGTACATGGTTTTGGTGTAACTAGTTGGTTGTGCTCATCTATACAAGTTCAGTGCAAATTTCATGAGATTAAGAGAAGACAAAGAGAGAGAATTTCCTTAGATCGAAATGTTCAACGTGCCCGGGGAGGAGGACTTATCATTCCAACAGGCTCAAAGTCTCAGGTGGCTGTGGTATTTCGGTCCACATTCAAAGTCCTGCCAGCACTAAACTAAAACTAGGATGCTCTCCTACAAGGCAGCCTTCACCACAGTAGAAGCCAAAAAAAGGGGAGGGGGAGATTTTGAGAAAATGAAAGAAAAATGCATTCCAATTTTACTTTACTTCAAATGACTAAATGCACTTGATTCAGTTGCTCCAGAGAAGGGAGTTTTAGCCCACTAAAAAGGCTTAAGTATTTTATGTGTCTGCGAGGTGTGTAAATTCTAAACGAGCCAAGGTTTCCTGTTTGTTTCTAAGGCCTCGGGCTCTTTGCACGTCGCGGAGGCCTTAGTGGTCCCCGGGGCCCCTCTCCGCGTGGGAGTCGCCCAGCTTGCAGAGGCTCGGAGCCGCCGCCCGGGAGCTGGCAGAGCGTTCCCACGCTCGGGCCCGCTCGGGAGGCCGCGCTGACCCCAGGGGCTCCTTCCCCTGGCTTTCGCCCTCGCGGCCCCGCCCCAGCCGCCCCTCCTCTCCGGGTCCGCGCTCCGGAGCGTGGGAGCGCAGCTGCAGCCGCGAGCGGCGGGCGGAGGCATCTCCGAGGATGCGCGCCCGAGACCCAGGCAGGAAGCGGAGGATGCAATGAGGCGCGGGGGACCGCGCGGGGGCCGCCCCGGGATGCCCCCACCCCCACCCCAACTCGCGCGCGCACTCGCGCGCACACACGCACACGCAGCGCGCGTCGCCAGAGCGGGGCCCGAGCGAGAGGGGCCCGTCACTTACTTGATGTCTTCCCACACCTCCGGCCCGTAATTGCGGATCACTAGCAGCTCCAGCGCGTGATTCACAAATCCGTACTGCGGGGACAGGGGAAACCTGAGCGTCAGGGACCAGCGGTAGATGCGAAGGGGCTCGGGGGGCGAGGTGGCAGCATTAGCTGCCACAGCTCTGGTTTAACCTTGTCGCCTGCCCCCTGGCTCCGCTCTGTTCGGGGTCCTCGGTGCCAAAGAGAGGCATCAGAGGCGCGCCACCTCCACCCCAGTAAAAGGCGGATCCCCTCCACCACCGTCCGCCCCGTCGCCATGCCACCTCCTCACCCCTCCGCTCACCTGTCACCGCTCCGAGGCGGGCTGAGCATCCGGGAAAGTGTGGCAAAGGGGACGCGACCCCGGTACCTCCCCCGCCATTGGCCCTCAGCCCCCCACACCGCTGGGGTCCGCCTGAGCCGAAAAGCCCCCGCGCCTCAGCCGCAAGTCCCTTTCCCGAGCCCGGGAGGTCGCGGCGCGATGCCGAGCGGCGGACCCTTCCCTAAGGAGCGAAGGCACTGACCGCGCCCGTCGCGACTCCCAGGGTTCCCAGCACCCCTGCCCAGGACAGAGGCAAAAGAGCGAGACTGCTCCCGCGACCGGCGGTGCGCTCCCCGGCCCCCGCGCCGAGCTCGGGCGGCGAGGCCGGTTCCCTTGGCCAGCCAAGCCCCGCGCGGCGCGGCACAGCGTGAGCTTCCCGGCCCGACCCGGCTGGAGGCGCTCACCATGGTGTCTGCGACCCGAGCCGAGGAGGGAGCCCCCACGCAGAGGTACGGCCGCAGGGACCGGGGTGACGGCTGCAGCAGCGACAGCGCAACAGGACCGCGGCGGCAGCACAGAGCTGGAAGCCGCGCCGCAGCCTCGGCCCGCCCTGATTGCCACCTCCTCGCAGCCAATGGAGGGTCCCGCCGCTGGAGGCTGGTCGTCGCCTCCCAGTTTTCAACCAGTCAGCGGCAGAGGAGGGAATTCGGATGCTCTCGGCGCTGCTGCGCTCCAGTGCCTTCCAGCCCCCGCCCCAGTGACAAGGCTCTCATTTGAGGCCATTACATGACGACGGAGAAGCCCCACGCTTGTTTCTTGCATGAATTCTGGAGGAGGAAGGAGGCAGCGGTTGTGGTCCCACCAAATGTATTCTTACCCAAGGGTCTGCCTTCAGGGGTGGCAAAAACTAAGGATAAGTGTGTGTGTGTGTGTGTGTGTGTGTGTGTGTGTGCGCGCGCGCGCGCGCGTGGGGGGGTGGAGGGTGGGGGGGTGTGGTGTGTGTGTGCGCGCATTGCAACAGATAAGCCCTAAAAAGGAATACGCCCTCATGGTCAGCATCCTCACGTTCATCATCCTCTTGCAGATAAACATTTCCTTTGTGGCTTGATTCCTCAACAGCTTTTGTCCAACTGAAAGCTAATAATACTGAGCTGAACACATATTACTTGTAGTTAATGAGACTAGTTGAGTGAGCCAGCTAAAATATTCAGTCTGTCTGGTGAGTGTAATAATAAAGTTTGGTGAGCATCCTGTCGTACTCAGCTTTGTGCATCACTAAACTTCCCTACAAGATTCAGTGTTCTGTGCTGGATCCTGGTGGAACGCCTGACCCTATACCATAGACAAGAGCCATGGCAGTTTTTAACTGTCCAGAACTGACTTCCGTTCCTCTTTCTCAGAGGTAACAGATGAGCTGGAAAAACAACAACAACAACAAACAAAACAAAAAACAAACAACAACAACAACAACAAAAAACCCAGCACAAAACGAGCAACCTTCTCATTAAACTATCTACATTAAACGGTCTACATTCTACCAAGCACATAGGTTCATTAGTTCTCTGAGCCCCACCACGGGGGAAAGATGAGCAGAACAGCAGTTTTCTGTTGATTAAAACTCTGCCTGAGGTTCATGGATATGGTTAACTAGTGTTAGGTCCAAAGTGAGGAAGAGGGCGCCTGGGTGGCTCAGTGGGTTAAAAGCCTCTGCTTTCGGCTCAGGTCATGATCTCAGCGTCCTGGGATCGAGGCCCGCATCGGGCTCTCTGCTCAGCAGGGAGCCTGCTTCCTTCTCTCCCTGTCTCTCTGCCTACTTGTGATCTCCCTCTCTGTGTCAAATAAATAAATAAAATCTTAAAAAAAAAAAAGTGAGGAAGAGAAAGCAAGCATTGCTTTAGGTCGCCAGTCTCAAGTGGACCTCAGAAGCCAGGATACTAGTCTGTAATGTGAATAGTTTACTGTGAGAACAATTTCAGTATGGTAGAGAAAATGTCAAAGCAAGAAAACTGTACTGGCATTGGTACCCAGAGATCTATGTTGAAGTGTAATTGATAAAGAAATAATTATATAGAAAATAAAACAACAAATAACTTATAAAAAAGAACTAATTTTATCAATGATGATCAAATAAGTTAGATTCATACAATGGAACACTTTACACAATAAATAAAATACTAAACCATATGTATCATTGACTATTCATTTTTAACCATTAAAGTAGCCTATTACTCTTTACAACTCTTAAAACGATAGATACGTAACAATACAGAAAAGCATATTATTAAATAAAGAAATGCCACGTGAATGTAATGACCTTAGATTTTTTCATGGTTATATAAGATAAAATGCTATTTGGATAAAAAGACCGCACACATATGTTGTTGTGAGCATAACCTTGGGAAAATACATAGGAAAACTTCGGTATGCCTATTGTCTATAATTTGAACCAGCGGTTGGAGAGACAAAGGCTTTTACGTTTTGTATTATGACCTCCTGTACCTTTTGATATTTTTCTATGAATGTGTAATAATTTTTTAACTTGTTGAAAAGAATTTTTATCCTATCTTGACCTATGTTCTTTTGACCAGCAGTAGACCTCTGTTGCGTCTCAGTCTGGAGTTTGCTGTGGTGTCCTCTACCTTAGACTTTTCATAGACAAAAGATGAAGAGAAGAAACTGCTCTCTACCTATGAAAAACAAGAAAAATCCACCTGGAGAGAGATATAGGAAGAAATGAAGGATGAGTGACCTTGTCAACTTTTGTTGTCGCTCTCTGAAGTTCAGACATTCCCCCATCATTGCTCTTCTGTCTGGTACCTTTTTGCACTGATTGCCCCTCTGTCCAACACCTATTTGCATTCGTAAATATATTTTACCATTTTATTTTCTAATTGTTTCATATTCACTCTCATATCCACTCTTCCAAATTCACACTGCTTCTGCAACACCTGCCCATTGTTGCTGCCATCATTTACGACAAAGGAACGAGGTAATACAGTCACAAGTAGTCTATGTGGTATTCTCAGAAACAATGTATTACTTTTGTAGGAACCAAGGGCGGGCACCCCAAGAGGGGCTACTTAGGTATGCAGACTATTTTTTTTTTTAAGATTTTATTTATTTTATTTGACACAGAGAGAGATTACAAGTAGGCAGAGAGGCAGGCAGAGAGACAGGGAGAGGAGGAAGCAGGCTCCCTGCTGAGCAGAGAGCCCGATGCGGGCCTCGATCCCAGGACGCTGAGATCATGACCTGAGCCGAAAGCAGAGGCTTTAACCCACTGAGCCACCCAGGAGCCCTGCAGACTATTTTTTTAAAGGTTGCTTGTTTTTTGTAATTTTTATTTTATTTATTTTTTAAGTAAACTCTACCCCCAACATGGAGCTGGAACTCAGAACTCTGAGATTAAGAGTCAAATGCTTTACTGAGCCAGTGGGGTGCCTCTGGTAAGCAGACTGTTTTGAGACAAAGGCAGTCTGAGACCACACAAACTCAAGAGAAATGTTACTCCTCCCTTAACTGCATAAAAGAATCTAAATTGAGAGTTGTTTTTTGTTTTGTTGTTTTGTTGTTGTTGTTGTTTCAGAATAAGGGTGACCAGCAGAGATAAATTTTATCTGAGTGACCCATCCGTATGGAAGGAAAAACATCGAGTTATGAAATGCCTGCTTTTCTTATTTCCCTGTGAATTGCATTTCTTCTGTTAAAAAACAAAATTAAACCAAGTAAATGTGAAGCTCTAATTGCCTTTACTAAAGAATTCATGAATCAGGCAGCACCCCCTCTAGTAAGTGGAGAGGCACTCCAAGAGTTGTTCAAGATGAAAGGCTTTCCTAGAAGAATGCTGGGGGGCAAGGTTATCAAGCAAAAGAAAAGGATTGTTCCAGGTGCGGGTGGTTTCTGGGGGGGGGAGGGGAGGACAAGAGGTCTCATGCAGCTTATCTCATCTTTCTTTGGGGGATGGAGAGGACCCAGGTGGCAAACTCAGTGACACAGATGGAAAATTCTACATTTCTGGGGGGATATTGAAACTGCAGTAGAATTAGGTATTGAGCACTGGTTTGGGAACTCTGATGAAGTCACACAATTTGGGGCCTGTGTTTGTCTTTTTTTTTTTTTAAAGATTATTTATTTATTTGACAGAGATTACAAGTAGGCAGAGAGGCAAGCAGAGAGAGGAGGAAGCAGGCTCCCTGCTGAGCAGAGAGCCCGATGCGGGCCTCGATCCCAGGACCCTGGGATCATGACCTGAGCCGAAGGCAGAGGCTTTAACCCACTGAGCCTTTTAATACTTTCCTCTAAAGTCCCAGACCCCTACCCCCTTCTCCTTAGTTCAGGAAGACATACATACCTCATTTTGCCCGACAGTCTCTGTGATTTCCGTGACTATGTGGATTGCCGGTTGCTTCACAATTACATTTTATTATATCTTGTGAATCTCTCCATTAATCCAGGTAGAAAAACTCTTGAAGGGAACAGGAATTCTTGCTCCAGGACCACTGGCATAGTGGGCAGGATCCTTTCACTCCCCGGACACGGCGTGCCCTGGACATACCATGTCAGCCCCCTGGAATCCATCTGCAGAGTCCAGTGGAGCAAGAGTGGAGAGAGTTGTTTTTCTCTCTTCCTAAATTTAGATTAGCCAGAGAAAATATCTGTGGAAGTAGTTCCTCGGGCTTAAGAACTCTTTGGTTACTGATCCCTTTCCTCCCAGAGATCATCTTTGTTTTCTTTTGTCTGTGTCTTTCATGTGGTTTATCAAAGGGACTTGAAATGTGTGAGCATGAGGTAAAGGCTGTTGCCCATGGACAACCGTGGAAGCCAAAGCTACAAAACTGGTGGGTAGGAGTCAAGGCTTTAGCGGGTAGAGCGCTTGCCCCCAAACTCAAAGACGTCCATGATAAGATAAGTTGGTCAGAGATGGGTCGACACTAGGCCATCCACTACCTTCTAGAAAACTCCCATGCAGTCAGATGCACTATAAAACAGCACCTGGCCCCAACCTCACGACACGTATCTCCTAGGTATGAGTGTGGCGCCAAGAGACCCAAGGCTTAGATAAAGCTGTTACGGTACATATTCCACAAAGGAGTTTTTCTTTCATCTTGTTCTATGACCTCAAAGCTTGGTTTTGTGATCAGTGAGAATATTCTCTCTGGTCCCCACCATTCTGGGAGTGCACTTACTAGGGTGCACTTTGATGATGGTCTAATAGACTGGGTTTTTGAGTCTTTTTGTCCTGCTGTGCCAACTCTTAGGGGAGTTTTTCATGAGAGGTAAGAGCCCATAGGAACCCTTGTCGTCTCAACCTTTACTGTTCATTCGTCCTGGAAAGTTTCTTCTCACTAACACCAGTCTGGTGTCACAGATTACTGGGCCTGTGACTGGAGACATCTCATGTTTTCATGGGAGACAAGATATACACCATCCTTGTTGTCTTATTGTATAATGGTTAGCCTTAGAGACTCCCTTGACAAGATAAAAGAACAGAAATTAGACTTAGGACAAAGATAAATGTCCTCATCCAATGTAAAATCCCCTTCTTAAAATCCAATCTCCTTTCCCTAGAAGATTTACAGAGATCACTCTGACCCAATCTCTAGGTGTAAAGTATACAGGTTGTTCATGTAAATGCTGAAAGCCAGAAATTAATTTAACAAAAGCACCCAGACTGGCCACAGGGCTTGCTTTGTGCCTACCTTCCAGGGCTCTTGTAATCAGGCTCTGCCAATTTCAGACGTTATTACTATGCAATATCCTTTCTAGGGGTATCCTAGACCCCCACTGCCAAAGAATTTGTGTCCCCTGGACAGCAGCAGATCTTTTAAATTATAAAGGCCTTTTACCTCTACTTTCAAAAGATTCTACCAAATTTAGAAAGATTATTTGACTATCTTCACAACCTTCCTTTCAGAGAGGAAACAAGATGACCAAAATTTTTCAGAGGCCCTCCTACAAATGATCAGTTGAAGGCCAATAATCTAGAACCGATAGAAGCCAAGATTTAATTGTGTATCTAGAAAAAAAAAAAAGCTTTTGTTAAAATGCATTGCACAGGCTTTACAAAGGCATAGATCTTTTGGTTCCTATTTTATTTAAAATTTCTCCCTGATATAAAGAAGCAAATTTAGTCAAAAGGACTAGCTTGTCCCTTGATATTTAGGCTGTAATCCAGTTCTTTGGGGAATTAGAAACAAGTGTTTTTGTCTTACAGATTTCTGCAATACAAGAAATGCAACTTTGGAAGAAAGTCAAAAACCCACCTATCTTTACCAATCACTAAAGCTCACCTATTCCTATCAAAATGTTTGTGCATATTATAAAAGATCAGGATATTGGAACAAATTATTTGTACTTTTAAAAAAGGATAGGGGCGCCTGGGTGGCTCAGTGGGTTAAGCCTCTGCCTTTGGCTCAGGTCATGATATTAGGGTCCTGGGATTGAGCCCCGCATCGGGCTCTCTGCTCAGCAGGGAGCCTGCTTCCCCCTTCCCCTCTGTCTGCCTCTCTGCCTACTTGTGATCTCTCTCTCTCTGTCAAATAAATAAATAAAATCTTAAAAAAAATAAATAAAAATACAAAAGGATAAATTTTAAATAGCAATTACCCTGAAACTCCAGGAAAAAAAAGTATTACATTCTTTTTCTGTCCCTTCAAATTATAATTATTATTATATCTTTGGAATGTAAACACAACTCACAGTCGCCTGAGGCTGAAGAAAGAAAAAAAAAAAAAAGAGGGGAGAGGCCTTTTTAAAATACAAACTACAAAGTCTAGCACCTTTGATGGGCAGATATGTTCCAAATACCTACCTTGGAAAAATCTTGGTCTCTTTGTGCCTTTGTGATGTAAATTTTCTCTTTCCCTCTTTTGTTTTAAAGAGTTTATTTATTTATTTGAGAGAGAGACCGCACAAGAGCAGGGGGGAGGGTCAGAGGGAGAGGGAGAATCAGGCTCCTGGCTGAGCAGGGAACCTGATGTGGAGCTCACTTGATCCCCAGATCCTGGGTTCATGACCTGAGCTAAAGGCAGACGTTTAACCTACTGAGCCACACCGGTGCCCCTGTGATGTAAGTTTTCTACCTCCACATTCTCTAGGAACTAGGAGCCATTCTTTGAAATGCAAATTTAAGGGAGAAGTTTTTCATCAGAAAAAAAAAAAAGAGGACAGTATTTGAAAATTGAGCCTATAATGTCCTCTCCACAAATATTAGTAAAAACAAAAGCTGTTAAGATTTTTGTTTGCATCTTGTCTGTGTATTTTTAAAATGTGTGTCCACATATTATAAATGCGAGATATTTTTTCTTTTCTTTTTTTTTTTTT
>LNAC01000281.1:869516-934916 GCA_002007465.1 Ailurus styani
GAGCCCGATGCGGGCCTCGATCCCAGGACCCTGAGATCATGACCTGAGCTGAAAGCAGGGGCTTTAACCCACTGAGCCACCCAGGCGCCCGAGATATTTTTTTCTATCTCCGGATGGTGTTGTTAAAATTAATTTGTAAAAGGGCTCTATTTAATCAGTTAGAAGGCAAGCCCTTGCAAGGATTGGGTATTCTAAAACTCAGAAAGAGCTAACCCAGATGTTTTCAGGTACACGTGATCTGGGAAAATATTCAATATTAAAGATAATTTAGGGCGCCTGGGTGGCTCAGTGGGTTAAAGCCTCTGCTTTCGGCTCAGGTCATGATCTCAGGGTCCTGGGATCGAGGCCCGCATCGGGCTCTCTGCTCAACTGGGAGCCTGCTTCCCCCTCTCTCTCTGCCTGCCTCTCTGCCTCCTTGTGATCTCTCTCCCTCTGTGAAATAAATAAATAAAATCTTTAAAAAATAAATAAAAATAAAGATAATTTAATGCTGTTGGTTTAATTAAGATATACATGCCTGTCTTTAGAATTAACAATATTAAATATAAAACTTTTATTCTGCTTGTGGTGACTGAATGTCAGATAAGGTCATGATGATGAAGTTTTAGCAAGTAAGTGAGGTTCGGAGCCGATGGCCAGCTCTTATGACGTCTTTGACGCAAAAAGGTGATTTTATTAAAGCACAGGGCCAGCACCCCGTGGGCAGAAAAAGCGCCCCCAGGGTCCTAAGGAGTGGCTATTAAGTACCTATGAGTTGGGAGGAGGATGTAAGGAAAAGGGGAGGTTTCAAAAGAACTTTCATATGCTAAAGACAACCTACAAGATACCAGAGGCCTTGCCAGTATCAAGTTCCGGTTGTTTTTTACCCTCTAGCAAGGCATTAACATTAAGGTATTTGGGAGATTTGGGGAAGGATGTCACCTGGCCCACCCTGGAGTGGGGGGTGGGGGAAGGTTGCGTGGTTTCAGTTTCTGCTTTGTCTTCAGCCAACCTTCTGTTCCCTCATCAATGATATCCCTGTTGCAAATTTTTGTAAATCTTAGAATGGCTGACTGTGTCTAGTGCCTCATGAAGTTTTATTGGTAGTCTCAACATAATTTTTAAGAACAAATAAACTAAATAGATGTAAATAAATGAAAAGTTTTTTGGATAAACTTTTAAATAACGCCCAAAATGTTTGGTAATCTAAAACTTTTAAGTTCTGCTAAGTTAAATGATGAGTCAAATTAAATTATTGAGTATCTAGGTCATTTACAAATAAGATAAAATAAGTAAGCATAAAGTACTTAAACCTAGGTTTATTTACCTTTGTGATTTCAGTACAAAAAAAGTATTAAGAATAAGACGATGGTTCTGGGGGGCGTGCCTGGGTAACTTAGTCTTTAAGCTTCTGCCTTTAGCTCAGGTCATGATCCCAGGGTCCTGGAATCAAGCCCCACATCAGGCTCTTTGCTCAGTGGGAAGTCTGCTTCTCCCTCTCCCATTCCCCTTGCTTGCGTTCCCTCTTTCGCTGTGACTCTATGTCAAATAAATAAATAAAATCTTAAAAAAAAAAATAAAAAATGATATGGTTCTGTTTGGGGGAAAAGAAAGTGGTTTTGTCCTAAAGTGAGGCTGGTTATTTGAGGAAGGAAGACTGAGGACAAAGTCTGAATGTAAACAGGTTGCAGGTTTGTGGAGAGGGAATCTTTAGAGAGGAGTTAGGTGTGTGGTCAATGCTTGCTAAGATTAAGATAAATTTAAGAAAGCAAATGAGTTCCAATATCAAAAGTACACTAGTGCAGCGGCGTCTGAGTGGCACAGTCAGTTAAGCATCCGACTCTTGGTTTCTGCTCAGGTCATGATCTCAGGGTCCTGAGATCGAGCCCCACATGTGGCTGTGTGCTCAGCCCTGCATCTAAGTGGGTTTCTCTCTCCCTCTTCCTCTGCTCCACGTTCGCTAAAATAAACAAATAAATCTTAAAAAAAAAAAAAACTGTACCCGTGCAAAATATTTGTGTTCTTTTTTTTTTTTAAAGATTTTATTTATTTATTTGACACAGAGAGAGAGATTACAAGTAGGCAGAGAGGCAGGCAGAGAGACGGGGAGAGGAGGAAGCAGGCACTCTGCTGAGCAGAGAGCACGATGCGGGCCTCGATCCCAGGACCCTGAGATCATGACCTGAGCCGAAAGCAGAGGCTTTAACCCACTGAGCCACCCAGGCGCACTTGTGTTCTTTTTCTTAAAATGACAAAGATTTCTTGATTATTGGTTTGGTCTTAATAAGAAAATATAAACCAAAGTTTTTCTTTACATTTTAAGTTATCTACCTAAAGAAAAAAGATATCATGTTTTGCCAAAATAATTTGCTATATTCATTATATATAATTTATTGTTATATGTATGCCCTTGATTAAATAGGAAAACTGAGTGTTAATATCATGGGACTTGAATAAACTAAGGAAGATAATTATAAATTTTAAAACTTTTTTATTGTAACACTGCTGACTTCTTAAAAATGCTTTGTTTTTCTCTATTTAAGAAAACTTTTTCTTTTAAGCGCAGTGGCAGTGATTTGATAAAATATACCTTTGTGAATAAATTGAAACATTTATATTGCTCCCTACCTGAACCCTCCAGAACTCAAAAACTCTCAGGTAGTATTCTTAATTTTTGTTTTATTAACCTATAAGGTATTATTTGCCCCAGGGGTATGCGTCTGTGAATCACCAGTCTTACATAATTTACAGCACTCACCATAGTACAAACCCTCCCCAATGTCCATAACCCAGCCACCCTATCTCTACCCCCCACCCCCCAGCAGCCCTCAGTTTGTTTCATGAGATTAAGAGTCTCTTGTGGTTTTTCAGTATTCTTAAATTTTTGTGGCAAATATTTATCTGCATTAGTTCAATAAGAGTCCGTATTTCTCATGACAGGACACAACTAAACACATTGGTTATATTACCAAAACTTTGACTGGGGGGCGCCTGGGTGGCTCAGTGGGTTAAAGCCGCTGCCTTCGGCTCAGGTCATGATCCCAGGGTCCTGGGATCGAGGCCCACATCGGGCTCTCTGCTCGGCAGGGAGCCTGCTTCCTCCTCTCTCTCTGCCTGCCTCTCTGCCTACTTGTAATCTCTCTCTGTGTCAAATGAATAAATAAAATCTTAAAAAAAAAAAAAAAAAAAGCTTTGACTGGAATGTGGTGTTTGAGAGACACATGCATACATTCAGATATGACCAGCTTTGAGGAACTTGGGCTGGCTTTATGGAGCCAAAAAAGCCCCTTGGAAATAAGAGCCTGGTACCTTTCTTAAAGAATTCCCAGAGCCTTGCCAGGTGAGTAAAGAAGGTCATTCCTGGCAGGTGCAGGAAATAATAACTTTGAGTACCTTGAGAAGAAAGGAATTCACCCAAATCTATAGGTATTGTGGGCATAGTCTGATGGCAAGTATTTGGCTTGGGTTCTGGCCTTCAGAGGCTGTTAAAAGTTGAATCTAGAGATTTCTAATTAAAATTTCCAGTAAAGTTGTTTTTAAAGAGTCTACATGGTTCTTGCAGAACTTACTGATGTAATCAGGCCAAGTTTTGTTTTTGTTTTTTGAAACTAGACTTATTTTGCAAATTAGTGTTAATTTGGCTATCTTTGATAGAAATGAGAGCAATTTTAAAGAGAAAATTTGTTTCAATAATGCATTTTTGTAGATATTCAATTTGGATACTATTCATTATAAGCTGGACTAAACTCTGATTTATTTTAGTGTCCTCCAATGCCTGGCTACAATTCTTTAAACTAACATTTGATTTTTTTCCCCCATCTTTTTGACTTGGAATCCTTTGAGTGCTAGAACTACCCTTTTTCCTAGAGCCCTGCAAACTGAATATAAACAACTTGATGTAAATTCCAGAGAAATTGCCACAATAGTTGATGTATCATTGATCTTTGTGTCTATTGCTCTGTGGGCCACTCTAAAAGATCCCCAGACATTTAAACTATATACCAGGACAATCGGTCAGATAGCGACTGCCTGTCCTCACTCTCTCTGAAGATGCTTGGAGCCTGAGATCTAGAAATCTCAACTGGCTACCTTTGAGAACTGGTTTCTAATTTGATCCAATCATTAACTGCTGTTTTTCCTTTGTTTCCATAGAATACCTTTTATTTAATACCTGACTACTGGAACCAATAGACCTAACTTTGAGAACACAACTGCATCACTGCCTCCTGAAATGAACTTAACTGAACTGACCTATTGTCAAAAGTAATGGATTAGTTCAAGGACATGAAACAGTATGCCAGGTCACCTTCCTGGAAGTTTCGAAAGAGGGAACTGTAGGGGCCAAAAGCAGGCTGCCCCCAGATGAGCTACTTGGCATGCAGACTGTTCGAGCTGAAGACAATTAAGACCCTACAATTTCCTGAGAAATTTTTGCCCTTCCCTTAACTACATAGAGGAATCTAAGTAGAGGATTTTTTTCCAGATCTACGGTTAATAGCAGACATAAATGTTATCTGAGTGACCCATCAGTATAGCAGGGCAAACATCTAATTATGAAACATCTGTTCTTCTTATTACCCTGTGAATTGCATTCCCTTCAAGTTCCAGACCAATACCCCCCTCTCCTTAGTTCACGATGACAAATATGCCTCATTTTCCT
This sequence comes from Ailurus styani, assembly GCA_002007465.1. Taxonomy (NCBI): domain Eukaryota; kingdom Metazoa; phylum Chordata; class Mammalia; order Carnivora; family Ailuridae; genus Ailurus; species Ailurus styani. The sequence goes on from LNAC01000281.1 coordinate 874,156, forward strand.
GACTATCTTTGGAATTCCTATGTCTGTGTAGATTTCCTGTACATAGTTATTAAATTTGATTATCTCCTGTTAATCTGTCGCATGTCAATTTGACTCTTGGTCCAACTAGAAGGATCTTTGAAGGCTCTTGGTCCAACTAGAAGGATCTTTGAAGGGGAAAGGAATTCTTGCTCCCTGATACCCTCTTCTCTGTATACCCCATGCTGAGAAGAATTAATTATGTAGGATTAGGAAGAGCTTAAGAAATTGCTCAGCCAGCCCTAAAGTTAACACTATTTGAAGATCAGTTCAACTCATGAAAAATAAGTAAATAAAAAGGCAATATGTGGCCTTTGGAAATATCAGCTGAAATGACTCATAATAAGTTCATGGAATAAGTTAAATATTAAATGTATTGTAACCACGGTTTTCAAGGCTTTTCCAGAGATGTGAAAATGATAAACCTTAGGTTGGTGGTAAAAAGGAACACATTTTTGGAGGGTGTTCTCAGGTCTGTGCCTGTGTTTTTCAAGGTTTTGCTGTTTTGCCAGTTTTTCCTACCATGGAATCAGGGCTTCTAGTTTTGCATCATTTCATTGAGCAGCATGTTATTTAATTTCAACAATTCTGATCTGATTTATATTTGTATGCTTCTTAATCTGCATGGTTCAGAGCCCAATTAATATTTCCTCCATGGAGCCTCCATTACTTGAGCTACATGTGTCTAATCCAAAACATTTCACAGTTCTTAAAAGTCTCTAGATATTTCTCATCTATGTCCCATTTTGTGACTGAATATTACTAATACAAAAGGAAATAAGAGAGAATGAGCCACTAATTCATTTTAATACTTCTCTTTTTATCTTTTTCTTTATTGAAAAAAAAAACAACGATGAAGAAAGTCAGCTCTGAGAACATTATGGTAAAATAATTAATTGCATAGATTCTTCAGTCAGACTGCTTTTCTCCCGCCCATGATTTGGTAGTGGTGTAAACATTGGACAAGTCACTTGAGTTCTTTGAATACAGTTTCATCACTTATAAAATGGGAAAAATAGTAGGTCAATACACTCCAGTGTTGAGAAGATTAAAAATAGTACCTACCTCACAGGTTCACTGTGAATAGCAAATTGGTAACACAAATGTGATGCTTAAAATAAGAATGGCACCCATTAATCACCGAGAAACTATCAGCTAATATTTTTAAGGTTGTTGCTATTATTGCTGTTTTTACAATCAACCATTAATGTGACTAAGCCCTTTGGGTCCCCCTAAAGAATGTAGGCTTAGCCAGCCCTAAAGTTAACTGGCGTCCACTGGCAATGAAGGCATAGTGAAAAGAGCCAAAACACGACAATCAGAAAATCTAGATCAGCCTGGTCATTTACTGCTTGGCAAATTAATCTGAGTCCCAAATTCCCCATTTTACAATGATGATAACATTGCTTGGCCCACTTTCCTAAATTAAGGTACTAGGAGAATCAAATAAGACATGTTTGAAGGCTTCTCATAAGCCTTAAAGAGCTACCCTACTTTGTTACTGATTGTATGAAAGTAGCAATTGAATAAACCAGACTCATATAAGAAACACTGAATGACAATTGACTACTAGACAATCTCTTGGCTGTGTAGGGGCCAAGGACAGGTTGCCCCAAGATGGGTCACTTCGGTATAGACACTGTTTTTAGTTAAAAGCAAACAAAACCCAGCAGATTCAGAAAAAAGCTTTTTAAATGCCCCCTTAACTGCCTGCAGGTACCAGGAGAAGAGCTATTAATCAAGATTCCTCTTTATCTAAGATACTTATATGTGGAATAGTATGCAAACTATTTGTTTTGTCTTCCAAACATCTCCTTTCACCTTCCTCTTTTTTTTTTTTTTTTTTTAAAGATTTTATTTATTTCATAGAGGGAGAGAGATCACAAGGAGGCAGAGGCAGGCAGAGAGAGGGGGGGAAGCAGGCTCCCTGCCGAGCAGAGAGCCCGATGCGGGCCTCGATCCCAGGACGCTGAGATCATGACCTGAGCCGAAAGCAGAGGCTTTAACCCACTGAGCCACCCAGGCGCCCTCACCTTCCTCTTAATGGTCTTTCCCCTCTATATCCTCAGATTCTTACCTCTTTCCTTAGCTCATATAAACCTCATGTTGCCTCACTGTCTTTGGAATTTCATGTCTATGTTGATTCCTCATGTGTATGAAATTTAATTTGATTTCTTCCTGTTAATCTGATCTTTCATGTCAATTTGATTTTTGGTCCAGCTAGAAGGATCTTGAGGGCATAGGAAATTCTTTCTTCCCAACAGCTGCATCTGCCTTTCACATTCATATCTCTGTTCTTTTCTTTTTTGTTGAAAATAAAATCCAAACCTAACTAAATGTTACAATAATGTTATGCATTTTCTAACAAACACAACATGAGTAAAAATAATGAAAAGGAAATGAGTTGTCCATTGATCTGTTTACATAGAACATGAGCTTTTTTTTTTTTTTCTGAATGGGAACTTTATCAGCAACATAAAAAGTTAAAATTAACCCATGCCAATAAGATAATATAATACTCATTTCCATTGACATTTACAGCAAATCAATTTCATTGAATGTAATCATGAATATGTTTACCAAACACAAATGTTTAATAAAATGTCATTTAGAATGCATTTTTTTAAAAGATTTTTATTTATTTACTTGACACACAGAGAGAGATCACAAGTAGGCAGAGAGGCTGGCAGAGAGAGAGGAGGAAGCAGGCTCCCTGCCCATCAGGGGCCGGGGCGGGGCTCGATCCCAGGACCCTGAGATCATGACCTGAGCTGAAGGCAGAGGCTTTAACCCACTGAGCCACCCAGGCGCCCCTAGAATGCGTTTTGAAGGATCTTTATGACTTCTGGTGTTTCTATATGATAGCTCCCCACATAGCAAAGAATGTCAAACTGGAATTCAGAAACAAAAATTCCTAAACTGTTTTAACCAGACTCAAAGAGCTGGTAATGAGGTTTCACTTGAGAAGCATCCATACCCTACTGAAAAGATTAGAATGTGAAACAACATTTGCTCTACTAGAATGATTTTAAAGCTGTTTAGTTAAAAAAATATCTTGCCTCTAAATTTAACCTTTGCAGTTTATCAAGTACTTTCATACACATAATCCCCTTGTCTATGAGGGAGATGATTTTAGATGTGGGAACCCAAGGCCCAGAGGAGTTAAGGACTCATACAAGTATAAGGGCCATGGCTCTACTCATTGACCCCAAAGGCAAATCAATAGATTCCAAAGCTAGAGCTCTTTCCTTATGACATCATTCTTTTCCTTTATGTGTCTGGAGAAATCAACAGTTGGTGCTTGTTTATTATAATGCATGATAGAATTAAAAAATCAAAGAGAAGTTATCTGCAATGAGCTATGTAAATTGGAAGGAATTGACATAAACCTCACTTTTCTTGTCTTTGAAACAAAGATATTATAGATAGTAACTTTTATACCTTCTGTATGGTTTTGGTGAGGATCAAATGAGTAGATGCACGTGAATGCATTTTATGTACAATACAACTTAATGCACATTGGATTTGCTATCTTTATTATATGATTTTCTGTCTGAATTACATGAATTGTAAACATGCTTGTGAGAAAATACCAAAAAGGAGATATGAGAACAGGCTACATAAGACTCCTGGTCTTTGGCCCTACTATAGCAAGCTGCCAAACTGTCTAAACCTGTGAAAGTAAGGCAGTTGAGAAGAAACGATATGATAATGTATGTAAATGACATATTACAGTGTTTGACACACAGTATATACTGCTCACATGTTAATTTACATTCCACTTAAGAAATACATTGATAAAAATATAAATAGTCCATTTTAACATGAAGTAAGATAACACTCGAATTTTAAATGACATTATAGAGAATAGAAGCCATGCTTTCCCGATTCCTTCCTCTATCACTCCAGCCCCATCGATAGGAGCCAAAGTCAGCAGAATAAAGCTGCTCTACATTCTATTACCCTAAGCGAAGGAAAATCAAGCCACCCACAGCTATGTTTTTCAATTTTATCTTCCAAAATAATGTGCATTCGTTTTATTGAACTGATCTTCCTTCTTTCCTTCCCCACTCTCCCTCCCTCCCTTCCTTCCTTCCTTCCTTCCTTCCTTCCTTCCTTCCTTCCTTCCTTCCTCTCTTTCTCTCTCTTTCTTTCTCTCTCTCTCTCTCTCTCTTTCTTTCTTTCTTTCTTTCTTTCTCTTCCTTCCCTCTTTCCTTCTTTCCTTCCTTCCTCCCTTCCTTCCTTCCTTCCTTTCTTCTTTCCTTCCTTCCTTCCTTCTTCCTTCCTACCTCCCTTCCTTCCTTCCTTCCTTCCTTCCTTCCTTCCTTCCTTCCTTCCTTCGTTCCTTCATTCCTTCCTTCCTTCCTTCTTTCCATCTTCTCCCCTCCTGCCCTGTGCCCTGTGGACACCTTGATTTTAGGAATTCTGACCTTCAGAACTCTAAGGTAATAACTTTTTTCTTAAGCCACTAACTTTTTGGTAATTTGTTAGAGCAGCAATAAGAAGCTAATAAAATTTTCTCAGTATCTTCTGAGTCAAATTTTGAGATCTCTTGAAGACCTTGTTAAGGACTGAATATTTATATCCTTTAGAATCCGTATGTTGAAAATTTTTCCAGTTCCCAATGTGATGGTATTAGGGCCCTTGGTAGGTGATTAGGTTTAGATGAAGTCATAAGGGTGGGGTCTCTAAGAGGCAATTAGTGTCCTTATAAGAAGAGGAAGAGGCCAGCCATGTGAGGACACAGCAAGAAGGCAGACATCTACAAACAAAGAAGAGGGTCCTTTTCAAGAAATTAATTTGTCAGCAGCCTAATCTTAGACTGCCTAGCCTCTAGAACTGTGAAAACCAAATGTCTGATATTTAAGCCGCCGGTCTACGGTATTTTGTTATAATAGCCCAAGCTGACTTATATAGAACTATAAGTTTTCTTTCTTTTCTTTTTCCTTCTTAAATTTTTATTTAAATTCTAGCTAGTTAACATAAAATGCAATATTGGTTTCGGGGTAGAATTCAGTGATTCAACACTTACATACAACACCCAGTACTCCTCATAACAAGTGCCCTCCTTAATGCCCATCACCCATCTAGCCCATCCCCAACTCACCTCCCTCCATCAACCATCAGTTTGTTCTCTATTGTTAAGAGTCTCTTATGAGTCCCCTCCTTTTTTTGTAAGTTATATTTCTATACTAATCTTGCAGAGATGTCAGTAATTGTAGTAAATCTCCCATTCTATACCATATATATCCTATTACTATGTGTTTTGGTCTCTTCTTCTCCTGTTGGCTATGTTGTGTTTCACTGAGAAAAGGATCATCCTGATATAACTTGTATATAATATAGGACCATGGGCTCCCTCCAATGGTTAGCCACAGCCTTCTTTGAAAGAATGATCTTTCCCCAGAATTAACTGACACAGAAATTGCTGGTCTGTCCATCAGTCAAAGTCCTGCATTGCAAGCAACAGAAACTACCTGTGGCTGATGTAAACACAAAAGGAAACATGAATAGTGAGTAATTCACAGAATCACAAAGAAGACTGGAAAAATAGTGGGAAAAACATTACATGTAATTCTATTCATTTCCTGCATGAAAAGTGATCTAAAAGATATTGATTTAAGTCAGTTGTATATATTACATTAGTATGTAGATTTGGGGAGGTTTCCTTTTTACAAGAAGAGAGAGAGCACTATTTAATAGTTTTTGACTTGGGGGACTAAAAAATTATCTTTGCTCTTTGTGCTGGTAGGTGCCTTACAGGGTCTGGAGGTTTTTTTTTTTCTGCCAGTCTTCTCAGAGATAGAAGGCTTCCTTCTGCCATTACCAAAATATTTGGTCTGTTTCCCAACACTAATTAATCTTTCTATTTTTTAAATTGCATTTGAACATCAGGAATATGTAGAGAGAGGTAGTTCATCCTGAGAGTTGAGAATGAGGTTTGAGAAAAAGCCAGCAGTGAAACTAGAAGTGTGGGAAAGGAAAAGGGGAGCAACATATGAAACTAATCATCTTGGGGATAGGAAAAAATTCTGGAGAAGAAGATGAGTCACATTTCAGTGATGAGTGTGTGAATAAAAATCAAAAGGTTATTTATCATGGATTACACTAAAGATACTGGTTATACATTTGAGAATAAATGCAGTGAAACCCCTGTAAACCAATTAATTGGCTTTTCTAGTCCTAGTTCTACCACTTTATCTTCTGGTTCATGGCTTCCCTATTACTCCTCGGCATAGATTCTTAGTAACTGTCATTTAGTCTTGGTCCCAGATGTAACCCGATGGTATTGTCTGGCATTTTAGGGTCTCTTTTACTCTAAACTCATTGAACCTACTGAGCCTTGGAGAGCTAGGAATAAAGCAAGATAGAAGGAATCCAAGGAAGCTGCATATTCCTTGCCTCAGTAAATATCACTATGGTCCAGGAAGCAGGGGAACTGTGGATTGATATGCTTACCAAGCAATCCATGTGGTTAGAGAAATATTAGTTGTTATTACATCTTGCCACCCATGGGTAAACCTTAACAGTTACCCCAACCCTTTGGGAAGAACTATAATAGGTTACTGGGATTGAACATCTGATAAAAATTTCTTGAGAATTTTGTGTAAAACACAGATCCCTGGGCCCCAATCCTACTATTGTATTTGTTAGGTCTGTGAATATTTCCCTGAGATTCTGCAATTTTAACAGCAACCCATTTCTCCAATGATTCTAAGGCAAGTTGTCCCCATTTAGAGGTCCACTGTCTGGGAGGGAACAAGCATGCAAGAACCGATTGGCCAGAACATTTGATTAAAGGAGAATGAAACCCTCCAGAGTCCTTTCATAGCCCATACTGTAACCAAAAAGTGGTGACACCCACTATCCACATAAATAATCTATGAGTCAGAGACATTTCCTTGCCTTTGCTAGGTGGTAACAGGACTCATTTTTAGGGTTTCTGTTTTAGGGTACCCTACCTCCCCTACCTGGAACCAGCCAGATTTATAATTAGGGTGTGTGTTTTTTGCTCTTCACTCAGATGCATTTCATTTTTCCCTGCAGATAAAGGGCTCTAGGCCCTGGTCCAGGAGATTCAGCAGATGATGGACCAAATCCAGAGAGCATCATCAATGGTTGTCCCATTCTGGGAGAGGGAAGAGAGGACATCATGTTCTTCCTGTCGAGGCTTAGATGCATTGCTGTATTAAGAGTCTATACCTTCATTGTCATCTACTCTCAGTGCTACATTGCTTCCAGACCTGAAGGTGGGCCCAAAACATTCAATCTCCTAACCATGTGGAACTGCCAAATAACTTGTGGCACAAAGTGCAGAACGCTGTCCTGTACTAAGTAGGTCCTCCATAAATCTTGGTGCCAGGAACTGTGCTGATCACACAGATGATCAATTTCTTCCCCTTCCTTGCAGTGAGACTGGCCATGTCACTTAGTTGAAGCTAACAAAATGTGAATAGAAGGGACACGTGTCACCTCCAAGCCCAAACATAACGACCAGCCACACAAGCATTCCCTTTCTTTCCCCATCCGTCCAGTGTGTGTCTATGCTAAGGGTGTTGCTGAAGATGAGAGGGTTGTCCGTCCGGGCCCTAAATGACTAGTGAAGAATTACTCCCCCCGCCACCGCCCCATTTTGTAAGACATAAACAGCTCATGTGGGCTACTAACATTCTGTGTTTTGTTTATTGGAGGGTTAGCCTACCTTAAATAATACAGTACTAGCTAAGGGCTTGCAGGCTGGATTGTTCACCCTAGTAATACTTATGCCTCCTGTACCATATACAGGCTTCCCAGGACAGGAAGCTGAGGAAATTACTTGCCCTATACACTGTTCATCAAATGGGTGTGAGACTACGCTTTACCCTTGTGTTAAGAATCCAGATTCCAGTTAAGGGGATTACTGCTTCCATAAACAGGAAGCCAAGGTGTAACATGGGACTTTATCTGGTCTTAAAATCATCAGGCAGAAACATCGTTATGAGTCATAATGTTCGAGTTATTGACACAACAACTCTCTGGGGACTGAACCCAAAAATATTAATGTCTGTACTTCTGGGCCAGTTCCAAGATGCAAGCCTACCACCTGTGCCATCTACAATAAAAATATAGACACACAGCTATCTCATATCAGAACTATGCGAGAACAGTACTAATGTAAATCTCACTTCATAGAAACTGTATTCTTGGCAACTACATCCAGTTCTGAAGACCATAAATGAAATTACTTTTAGATGTATCAAGGGTAGGTATTTAATGAAATCCTAATATGAGCTATGAATTATAAAGGAAAGACTCTTTTGACACAGTGAACATTCCATTTTATCATAATTTTCTTAAAGTAGGTTTGCTAGCCTAGTGAAATATGTGAGAGCCACAATCTCTAAAGCCCACTGGGTTGGGTAGGTAATATAAAATGAGAGATGGACTGGATACATTTAAGACAAGAGGGAGTGTTGGGGAATGCAGTAAGCCCGCGAATATTTTTCCAGCCCAAATGAGGCAGCTGCTACTCAGGGACAGCGTTTCATCAACAGGATAGATTGTGAGCCAGTAATGCTAAGTACACTGAAATTCCTTAGTGAGATCTGTGATCTAGATTTCTATGCAGAATCATCTAATTTTTAAATTTTAGCATTTTGTCCTAACCTTTTCCAACTTGCAAGGTAACAAGTTAGCCTGAAGAAGTTCCAAGGATGCTGGCAGAAGACTTCAGAATTTTGGGACAGTGGCTAAGGATGATATTACTCAAAGTAATGGCAACAACCAGTTTCTTGAGTCTCAATTCTCATAGGGTGATGCAGAGTGGGCCAGGAGGCACGTGAGCATGCAGTGGGTTATATTATAACCTAGGAACCTTGACTTTAGGGAATCTGAGTCTTTTATCCTGGACTGTAGGCATGCCTCCCTTTGCTCTAGAGGCAGATACTATCTATTTTCCAAGGTAGTTTGTTATACAAACGACCTTGGAAAAGGTAGTATGGAAAAAAGGCAGTCAGAACCTCTAGTTATAAGATGTGCTTAAGTAGGAGGTCCATGGAAAATTACCTCCCAACAATATTCATTGCTAGTTTCTATGCCATCTTGGCTTCTGGTGAATTTTATAATTATAACACCCTGATTAATCTGATTGAAAGAACTGAGTCCAAATATGTTCACTTTGGTTCATACAGCATTTAATTATAGCTAGTAACAACAGCACTCTGGGTAGCAGAAGGAAGCCACGCTGAATACTGACCTCAACCTTGCCCCAGAACCCCAGACCTAAACAGCTGAACAAACCCCATAAGCCACCAGGTCTAATTTAGAAGGCCAAGTGGTCTTCTCAAGTTTCTGTAGTGACCTCTCCACTTGGTCATGTTAGAGATTGCATGGACTCCAGCTTGACCTGCAAGGGGAAAGTCTAGGGCAATTTTATCATCATTCATAATCACCCAGACCAGTGAACTGAGGCTGGGTGTGAAGCCTTTGAGGGTCTACATGGTGACTTTGACTTCAGCTAAAGTTGGGGAAAATTTTATTGCACTATTCTAACTGTATGACTCCTGTCATGGGGACATCTGTTTCCAGTGTATGCACAGATAATCAGCCAGTTATCCCTCCAGAAGTCTTCCCTGAGTAGTCAAGTACGGTCTCGCTTTGGAGAGATCTCTGTACCCCTCTGCAGGTGTCTACTCTCAGCATTACAGTAAACACTTGAAGGTGCCATATGCCTTCGCTATTACTCCATATGCCTACAGTACAAATCACTGTGTTTTCAGAATGAAGGAAAATTAATACTGGGCTTCCACATGAGGAGCGCAGTCCCAGGTGGCATGTGGTGCCCCCCAGAAAGAAAATGGTTTTGTTTACCATTTTTGGGATCTTTCAAGTGGAATCTACTTTGGTCAGGAGAAACAGGTTGATAATGCCTCCTCTGCTGCTTCCCCCCAAAAAGCTAGTAGATAGTGGGTTCCAAGTTCAGTTTGAATACATGAGTCTAGTCTTTGTTTGTGGAAGCACTGAGTGCCATTGGCCCAACCTGCCCCATAGATCCATGCTATCAGCCAATGGTATTCATCAGGGCCTGAGCAGTAGCTACAGGAATGGGGTGGAAAAGACGGTTTGTGTAGGATATGCATGGGCTGGAGCCATCCTCTGTGTCTGATAGATTCGGTAATGTTAAGGGAATGGGGATTAATTCATGTTCAGAGCTGTCTCATAGGAAATGACAGGCCAGTAGTCAGCAGCATTTAAGGCATTGAAAACAGTATGGAGCCAAACTAAAGCATTTTCTTTCATGAGGAAGGATCCAGGGGTGACTCTGGATGATAAAGATCATTAATACACTTCCCTCGGCCACGTCTCCTGAGGATCGATGTGTTTGCTCCCCGGGAGCCAGAGTTTTTGCTCCTCCTTCATCACCATGACTCTGTATCCTATTTTAGTAGCTGTAACTTCAGCTTTTTGTATATCTTCCCCTAATTTCATCCAGACCATTCACCCGGAAAGGCTAGATGGTGAAAGACAAGGGCATTTTTAAATACAATTTAGAGAAATTGATTGAATTCTCCCCTTTGGCCTATGTGGGTACTCAGTAAAGATTATACTCAATCAAGAGGTCATCCTCTGATATAGGACCATGTTAACCCAACAAGGGAATGCAAGTGGCTAAACCCAAATTCGGTCTGAATTTTCTAGATCCCATGGTATCTGGCCTGCAAACCCAGAGGCTGGAAAGCAATGCTGGCCTGGGATTTCTGTTAGGAATATGAACAATATCATGCCCAGGAAAATTCAGAGCAAAGTCCTGAATTTTTAAAATAGGTTTATTTGGCAGCTCCTTATCCTTTTCATTCTGTTCATTACTCAAGAAGCAGCCTAGAGGAGATTATTCTTTTCTTGAGACAACTGCGTTCAGTAATCAAACTTCCTTATTAAGGTGTGTAAACCAAGAGGAGGTGATAGGAGTAAAGTCAAAAAAATTTTAGTCAAATTTTGAGAAGTTCGTTCTAGTGGTCAATGATACAAGTACTTGAGGATGTTAGGAAGCATGGAATTGAATAACTTGAGTATCAGCACATTGTTGAGTAGCTTTTGCAATAAAAAGTATACCATTTTAAGACTGTAAATATTTCAAGGAAGCTAAAACAATACAGAACTTATTTCCAAGGGCTACAATAATGTAATTGCAGTGAGCTGATGCAGCTGGAATGCAACACTGTGATCCAAAAAAAAGTTTCAACATTGGTGCTGCACCACTGATAGCTTCACAAAGGGGTCGAAGGTCTGAAACAGTTTGTTGTGCCTGGCCTGTGATGGTGAGCGTGTTGCTATGTTCACTACAATGATGGATCCAGGGTGGAGATGGTGGAAATGTGAATGGTGCGATTTCATTCAGTCTCTGTGTTCCATACCATATCTTTAGAGAATAGGTCCTTATCGCAGGTGTTTATATGATTCATTCAGCAACTGTGATTTGTAAAGATACCCCAGAGAGGGTTTGTCTGCTAATATGTAGTAATTCAAAGAGCTAGGACATTAGCAAAAACCCAGGTATCAGTAAAACTCTACCAGGGCACCATTGGGTTTTAGTTTAGTTGAACCATCAGTGAGTCAGGCCCAGACATGTAGGATACCTCTGTGGTTTAGCTGTGCTCTCAGCAGCAGAGTAAGATATGAAGTTTCCCTGTGGTGACAGCTGCTACTTTTCCATGGAAAGCTGGGGTTCGGCTAGCTGCATGCTTGAACATCCCGTTTCTATATACCAAGTGAAGCTTGTGAGAGCCATTCCCACCTTGCTAATCATTGAGACTGAGTTGGTCTACTCTGAAGTGGGAATATTAGGCTGGACAATCTCAAGACCCTCTTGGTAAGGCATTCAGTTTTGACAAGAACCTAGTGGCAAACCAATAGAGGCTTGATAGTAAGAGTTGTTGAGTAGCTCTGTCAAGGAGGAAACGAGTCTAAACTTCAAAGAGGATTTCTGAAGAAGGCTGACACCTCTTACCAGAGGCTGTAATCACCAAAACTATCAGAGGAGAGACTTGTAGCTCAAAGATGTGGTTCAAATTGCAGGGCACCAGATTACTAGAACTTACCTACATGCTGCTCTTATTGATTAGGAGAATTCCTTCTGGTATTTAGGGAACAAGGAAATACAAGCATATAATACATTAATTCCTAATATACATTCAAATATTGATGTGAACAATATTGCACTGAATTAGCCTAAAAGGCCCTAAACACAAGGCACATTTGCTTCCCTTCTCCACTATGATTCCTGCCTAAATCTCATTAATTGAATTCACCGCCCCATTCCAACAGGAACAGGTAGGATAGCGACTTGAGTACAACACAGGTATAAAATTTTTACTTCCTTCCTTACCCCTCCCCAAAGGCCCCCAACCCTCAAATACTTAGATAGGTCTTATGACCTTTGATTCTCTATGGGTGCAGGGAGACCTTGGTGTCACCCATAATTGTCTTTCTCCTTAAAGCTGCTGAGGTCAGAGTAGAGAAGAAAGGATGGGTAAAGGAGTAAAGAGGGCAAGAGCGGCTCTAATCCCTAAGCAAGGAGCATTTGCTTTCAGTTTGGAGCGCATAGCAGCAGCTCATGGCTTAACACAATTTGCTTCCAAAGTCTGACCTGCACAACACTTCAGCAGGTGGCAGTCCCTTGACTCAGCAGCCACAGCAACACTGTATTCCAACTGGGGACGTGGGGTGTGCTCACTTTCACTGACAAGCGATTGACGTGGACAGCGGCAACTTCTTTTTAAGGAGATCACTTTAATCTGGGGCAATTGTTGCACCATTACTAAGAAAGTATCCTTAAATTCTTGCCCAATTTAAGTGCAAAGTCTAGAGGAGTTTTCTGGGGCTACACGTTTGACTTCAATAATCGATGTGTCAGTCTCTCATTCTCCAGTAAGTCACTTTGATCAGCACTGTAAATCTAATTCAGGGTATTAAATACAGGCATCAGCCTATTAGTTGCTAAGATTGCTGAAACAAATATCTGGGCGGCCTAAAGAGCAGAAGTTTATTGTTTCCCAGGGCAGAAGACTAGAAGTGTCAAGGTGTCAAGGTGTCAGCGGGGTTGGTTCCTTATGAGACTATGAGAAACAATCTGTCCTATGGCCCTCACTTAGGTTGTAATTTTTCTTGTTAATAACTTGTATCCCTTGACTTCTAAAAACATCACCTCAATTTCTGCCTTCATCTTCATATAGCATTTTCCCTGTGTGTCTGTATCCAAATTTCCCCTTTTCATAAGGATATCAGTCATATTGGATTAGGGATCTACCTGCTCCAGCATGACTTCATCTTTTTTTTTTTTTAAAGATTTTATTTATTTATTTTACAGAGGGAGAGAGATCACAAGGAGGCAGAGAGGCAGGCAGAGAGAGAGAGGGGGAAGCAGGCTCCCCGCTGAGCAGGGAGCCCGATGCGGGCCTCGATCCCAGGACCCTGAGATCATGACCTGAGCCAAAAGCAGAGGCTTTAANAGCAGAGGATTTAACCCACTGAGCTACCCAGGCGCCCCAGTATGACTTCATCTTAACTAATTATATTTGCTCTGACCTTTTTCCCAAATAAGGTCACATTCTGATGTACTGGGACTAGGACTTCAACAGATGCATTTGGGGTAACACAATTCAACCTGTAACAATGTTTTATTATGGTTTCCCATGGGAGTTTGTCTGTTTCAGGGACATCTCCTCAAAAGAACCAAGCTCCCCTATGGCAGGCGAGACTACTGAAAAGAACTTCAAGAACTTTGACTGTCATCTCTGAGAAGAACTCAGGTTAGCATGAAAGCCTGTAGGAAGGGCTAAGCCTTAAAGACTTCCCAGCTGCTGCTATTCTTTCTTAACAAGCATTGTGCATCTGGCACACTCATCTCCCAAGTGAACTAGCTGAAATTTTAGTAATTCACCTGGTTCATGCTCATAGGGCATGCAGATTTCCTTCCTTTGCTTTGAATGTAAACGTACACCTCTCTAACTATTGTCTAAAGAGGGTCGTAAATTTCCTTTAGGCTAATAAGGTAGACTTGAGGCTGGCAGCCTAATGGGAGGAGTGGGAGGAGTGCAAGCAACAACCAAGCCACTGTTCAGGCAACTGGCTTTGAACCTTCTTTGCAATACTTGACATGCAAATTCCACCCTAATTCTTCCTTACCAACAGATAACAAAATGGAGGACTATTTATCACCCTGCTGAACATATGATTTGGTCTCCATACTTGTCACTGATTCCCAGAGACTCTTCCCTCAAATCCTGTTAATTAGCCCATGAGACCTTCATACTTCCTCTTCCAGGAAGTCATGTCTCTGTCAGCATCCCATTCTCATTGTCAAAATTGTCAATAACTATGAGGAGTGAGATTTTACTTCAGTTGCAAACTAACAAGTTAAACTGCCACAGTTTCATGAATGTTGGCAGAAGACACAAGATTCCTAGGTGAGAGATTAAAGACTTCATTTCTCACAACTATGATAGCAGACAGAGTGTATCAGCTCAATCTTGCACTTGTTCCCTGGGCCCCAATTTCCACAGGATAATGTGAAGAGAACCAAGTGACCTGATGCACAATGGGTTGCATTATAGGAAAGATGCCCTGAGTTTAGGAACACAAATTTTATACGTCACTAAATATGCCTGCCTTTTTGCTCAAGGGAAACTTCATCTTGATTTTCTAAGGCAGTTTCCTATACAAACATCCTGAAAAGATAGTGTAGACCAAAGGCAGTCTGTACTCCTGTTTCTCTACCAAACGCAAAGGCACTGATGCAAAATTGTTTTTTAGTAGAATGTAGCTGATACAAATTGTCCCCAGAGCTTGTGCTACTAACCATTACACTTGGATAGGCAGAATAGAGGTTTATTCTTAAGTTTAGGTTTTTTTTTTTTTTTAAGTTGACTTGGTGGGTGATTTGAAAAACTTGGATATGAATTTTGTTGAAAATAGGAGCTTTTCATATCTAAAGAAATGTATTTGGTTATGTTAGTAACTTTTTGAAAAGGGGTAATAGTTGTTGGTCCTGTTTTTCCACACTGTTGTGTTGGAAGTTTCTTAGATCTGTAGCAGCAAGACCTACATCCGAGCAAATGTGTTCGTGTGACTTGGAACAACATTGCTTTTACTTGACCTGACAGTTCATTTTTCCTTTTTAAATAGCACTCATTTTAAATTTTAAAGAGGTTTTTATTTAACACTTTTATTACAATATTTATGTGGCAGCAATATCTAACAAGGTTCTGAGACACAGGATAGCTTTTTGATAGACTTTGCAACTCTGCCAGAAGCTAAACTCAAAATAAATGTGTTATTTCAAGCGACTGTGAAAGCAATCATAAAAGGAGTGTTATTAGTATCAGGAAGGTTTTCAATGCAAGGTCCAACAGTGATTCTGTTTTACATAGAAGAAAAATGAGGAGCACCTGCGTGGCTTAGTCATTAAGCATCTGCCTTTGGCTGGGGTCATGATTCCAGGGTCTAGGGATCGAGTTCCGCATCAGGCTCTCTGCTTGGCGGGAAGCCTGGTTCTCCCTCTCCCACTCCCCCTTCTTGTGTTTCCTCTCTCACTGTCTCTCTCTCTCTGTCAAATAAATGAATAAAATTTTAAAAATAAATAAATAAATAAAACGAATTACTTAAAAATAAATAAAGAAATAAAAGGAATTACTTAAATTAGAATAAAAAATTGGGATACCTATAGCATTGCATGTTTACCAAAACCTGGGGGAAAATAGGTTGATATGTTAAATATTTGCTGAAAAGAAAACTTTAGTTGCCTATATGTGAAGCCCCATGAATCATTCCACAGAATGGGACCGAATAACCTAATTCCCTTTATTTTTCAAGAATCAAAAGTGGTTTCACATAAAGCAAAAGTCACTGATTTCTCTTAGTTATACACTTATTTTATTTTATCTTATTTTATTTTATAATTTTCATTTATTTATTTGACATAGAGAGAGCACAAACAGGTGGAGTAGCAGGTAGAGGGAGAAGCAGGGTCCCTGCTGAGCAAGGAGCCTGATGTGGGGCTCCATCCCAGGACCCTGAGATCACGACCTGAGCTGAAGGCAGACACTTAATGACTGAGCCACCCAGGCACTCCTACACTTCTCATTTTAAATATTATTCACATTTTTTCCTCTCTTGATAATAAGTTCTTAAGTTTGAGGGTTATGCTACCTCACTGGGGTGTTCTAGCAGTAGAATCCAGGGAGCCCCGAAACTCTGGAAATATCGATAAGTCTTAGGGTGTAAGGTCATATGCACATTTTAGGAAGGATGATGGTCTGTATCATTCTTCTTTTATCCAGTTTTCATAGTGATACATGACTCAGTGAAAATGAAGACCCACTAGCCTATTGCAGCCGTTTCCAAAGTAAAACATGAAGATGATTCACTGGGGCTAAGTGAAGAAAATACTAGAATTTTTATTTATGTTCATTTAAAAATAAACTTCACTACGATATCATAGTATATCAGATTGAGGGTAGCATATTTTATTTATAAATCATAAATATTGGTAATATCTACATTTATGCTTATGTATTTATAATATATTATCAGTGTGCTAAAGTATTTTACTAATAGTGTGCAGGAATCCAAAGATTGAAGAACATTGCTCTAGATGAGTGAATATCAAGTTGTCATAAGATTTTGCAAGGATCTTTAATTAACATGTGGGAGGAGGTGAAGGAACAGTGCATTCTCAAATACTAACATATTTTTATTCACTTCAACTTTCCAAGACACAATTTTTTGGGGGGAAGCAGGTAGCCTATTGTGATTGAACTGTGCCTAGATGCTGCATGTCCCTGCTTCACTGGGCATCACTATTAGTGAAAGCATAGAATTCCATGACCACTGTCACTATAACTTTACAGAAGGCTTCAGTTTTGCCCCTTTTATTCCCACTGTGTAATACACTGGATTGTCCAACTGCTGTAGGAGCATTTTTGTTTCACTTTGTTTTAATTTTCTCAGCGACTACCTCAGAGTTCCTTCTTCGATACAAATGGATTTGGCAACATTTCAGACTAAACAATCATCTTAGCAGATACTTTAAGGTTTGGACATTACACAAAGTCATTTTTCTGCCAAGCAAATTTCTTCACAGTCTATAAGGTTTATTTGCAATGTAATATTTTGACATTAAACACTAAAAAATTGAAAGGTAGCACAACCTTATCCAAAATCTTCTACCAGAATAGTTGAGAAGTCCAAGATCTGCCATTTAAATTTTGTCTTGATTTCTATCCCAGTGTTTAAATATAAAATATTAACATTTTCCTGAAATGAAGTTCATTATGATGATAAAAGAAACCAGGCTTTTAGAATATCACCTTTCTCCCTCCTTTTGCTTAGTATGCTTTTATTTTTTTTATTTTTATTTTTATTTTTTTATTTATTCATTTGACACAGAGAGAGAGAGATCACAAGTAGGCAGAGAGGCAGGCAGAGAGAGAGGAGAGAGGAAGAAGCAGGCTCCCCGCTGAGCAGAGAGCCCGACGCGGGCCTCGATCCCAGGACGCTGAGATCATGACCTGAGCCGAAGGCAGCAGCTTTAACCCACTGAGCCACCCAGGCGCCCTGCTTTTATTTTTTGAAATGAGAATCTATGCATTTATGATCCTATGCTATTTAAACAAATTTAATTATTTATTTATTTGTTTTTGCAGGCACTGAATAGAAGAAATGAGCACAGGTAGGGAAATAGCTTTGGATGAAAAAGTGTGTAGGTTGTGTGAACTAGCGTCAAAACAGATGCAGGTGTGACAGGTTAAGAACAAATCTGCTTCACAGGAAATATATAGATGGCGACAAAATGTAAAATGTTTGAAGTGGCTGAAAGTAAGAATACCAAATGAGTGCACATCATCATTATAATAAAAAGAGTTCTTAAAAGGAAGCCCCACTTTGTCTTAAATCTGGAAGCACACATACTAAGAGCAGAAGGAAACTGATTGCAACAAAGACGAAGAAGTACTAATTACTTCCGTTAGCTTATGCTTTTCAGGACAGGTGTGATTCTTCCTCTTCTCGCTAGGGAATGCAAAGATTTCCCAGGCTTTGCGAAGAATCCTAACCACAAATGTACATTTTAACACTGTAAACTTTGATTAAAGTACATTTTGGTGTTCTCCGCTTAAAAAAGAAGGCTGCCCCTGCTTTTAGCTTGTGTTTAGACCAGGGGATTGCACTTCTCTATGGTCTCTACAGCATGGCCTTCTTTCTTTTCGGAAGATGGTTAAGTCCGTTAACATAGGAATTGTAACACCCCTGGCCCTAGCTCCTTCCAGTGTCTGCCCTCCCATCTCACACACGCTTCATATCCCCAAGTCCTTCCACCCTGCAAATCTGCCTTCATTGAACTTTCCAGCTACAGCCAAGAGTGAAGTAGCACCAAGGTGTGCAATCAGACAAAATACACTTTATGCTTTATTGTTCAGGAAAGGTTAATGATCGTTCAAGCCACCCCAATGAGTATATGTGAGAGATTCCTTTTCACTTTTTAATAATGACTTATCCAGGTAAAATCCATGCACTTAAAACTACTACAATAATTCATTAACCCATTCTTTTTGGGACCATTAAATGTTGTTTTAACAGCGATTTGAAAGTTGCTTCAAAGCATTATATAGCCCCAGATTTCTTTGGGGCTTTGCATGTAAAGCTCCAGTTGGGCACCTTCCCATCTGGGGAGTCTCAGGGAGCCATGTCTAACCCTCAGACACTCCCCTTTATTCACCTCATTTGCTTGCTACACCCACCGTAGAACACCCTGTCCATTCTATGACTGTTTCTGACTTAACCATAGGACATGCTTGGAAGGGTCTGCCTGAGGATGATTGGAAATATGAGGGAGAAGAAATATGAAGGAAAAGTTAGTAAAACATTAAAGCAACTTTTCCTTCCTTCCCATCAAATGATCTGAAGGACTAATGGCCTTTACAGTAATATGAAATTCCAATACCGGACATACCAGCTTTATGTTCATACTTGTGTGTTCAAACCCAGGAAATAGCATGAATCATTTTCTTTTGAGATATAGAAGGAACAAGAAGCCAGGGATGGAAACATTAAGACCAGAACAGAAGAAACAGTTCCTGGAATTCCAGATATTAGGAGAAACAGGCTGATTAGGAAGCACTCTTGGGACACACATTTCTTTATGGAGTAGTTAACCGGGCAACAATATTCAGGACCCACAGCCCCCAACCCTGTCATAGACACTCTGTCCATTCTTTCCTCCATCCTCAATTCCACTCCTAACTTCAGAGCTGCAAGTTTGATCCCTTACTTTCCTTGAAAACTTACCCTCTACACTCTCTGTCCCTGCCTACCATCAGTGGTCTGGATTTGAAAATGTATCCATAATTGCTACCCTCCAAAGTGGATAAGCTAAAGGGAAAAAAGGGACTCCTGAATTTTTTTTAGCATCCACACTGTGAATTTTGAATACATCCTATCATGGAAATGTATGTTCATCGCAAGATCCATAAAGTATTCCATAATTAATGAGCTTTTGTAGGTTGGCCTAGGGTATCCAACACAGAAGATTTAATTTCTCTGTGAAATTACATTTTTGGTAACTTTTATTTAGATAAGATTTCAAACTTATAGAATAGTTACAGGAATAGTACAAGGAATTTCCATATAGCTTTTACTCAACGTTGTTTACATTTTTTCCCATTGGTTCTGTATGTGTGTATATCGAGAAAATATTTTTTGCGTTTTAATTAACTTACAAACTTAGAACACAAATTATTACTAAATTGGGGTCTGTTTAAAATTTTGATAAAGAAGACATTGTTTTATGCTTTTTAATTTCCTTTAATTCATATAATTTTTGCTGTAATAAGGGCCCAGTTCCAGAAAGAAAAATGTATTTAAGTCTTTATTTTTCTTTAAAACGTTTTTATTAACTTCATATAATTGTGAGATTATAACTCTATTTTTCCAAGGCCAATGGTACTTTCCAATAATAAGACTGGTATTTAATAAGATACAGTCAGTGCTTCAAGATGCTGGGATGTCATTTAGTAAATAAATTATTGTATCTGTCGTAGTAAACTTGGGATACTAGGGACCAATCAATAATGACTTTTTATTTCGGAGGTCACCAGGTTAGTGTACCTATGACTCTGCTGATACTGATTTAAAAATTATAATATTCATCTTTCTCCTGCTTTGAAATTGAGCTCTTTTTAAAATCAGATCTTTATCCCAAACCAAACTGTGTAGGTTATTTAGTTCTTCAGAGAGCTTAGACTAATATCATTAAAAATAGAAGTTCCAGCTCCAGAAAAATGTTTAAGAATTTTCTTAACGATGTCATACCATCATTTTCTTCATCAATACTAACATTCTCTTAAAAAAAGTATCATTGAGATCATTCAACTAGAATAAAAAAAATTCACAAATGTGTACTTTGAGAAAAAAACTTGATTCTTGGGACATATATACACACCAAAGTGTCCAACACAAATATTTAAAAATAAGCTATTAGCAAAAAGAACAAGTCTCATTTCCCACTTGTGAATTTAGATTTTCTCATTGGAACTTTGTACGGCTGAGCAAGGCAATGCAGGGTGTCTGCTGAAATAAATCCAAATTTCTGTGTGTGTGTGTGTGTGTGTGTGTTTAAATGTTTTACTTCTGGACATTATAGTATATCCAAAGTCCCTGGATTCTTAATTTACCCTCATGTTGCTTCTAATTAAATTAAATTAGATTGATATTATTGCATTTTAATATAGGCTATCACCCTAGTTTATCCCGAATGTCATGACATGAAAATGAATTAATAGGAATTAAATTGCTAATAAGAATTAAAATAGCCTTTACCAAAGTGCAGAATAGAAAACTGTCAAACAAAAGGCAGTATTTATTGATATGACACATTACGTTATGGCAGATATTTTTATAAAACAATCCTTGATATTTATAGAAGAACTACCTTATATTCATATTGCATCTAACCCATAATTGCTTATTTCCTTAAAAAAAAAGAACAAGAGAAAGTGCAACGGAAAAAATATTCAACCTATTTTGTTACATACACCAACAGTGGAATGAACAAATGTAATCTAAATGCAGAGCTGAAAGGTTCAAAGAGTTTATGGTATCAAAGACTCTAATTTCTATTTGGAAAGCTTTTTGGAGGCCACACTGTCACAAACGCACTTTCACAACCACAGCATTCCACCAGGACACAAGACTGTGGGTCACTCCATCAGGCCATGCAGGTCAGGACACCACAATTACCTGACAGATGTACAAGGTGCTGAATTGTGAATACAGGTAATAAGTGACGGGGATAGTAACAGGAATATCCCCCAGATGCCATTTTTGAGGCTTTTTTCCTTTTTTTTCCCCCTCTGAAACCTGAAGTGTCGAAGTGAATACATTTTTGTCATGTTAAGTGGAAGAAAAAGTAGATGGTGACTTAGCTCCTGAAATTTTAATACTGTTCTTAGTCATCTGCAATTGTAAAGTGCTTTCAGAGATTCCGCACATGCTCATAGGAGTCAAAACCCAAAGACTGATAAGCAGATATGTATTTTGCTAATCTATTCCTGAGGCTTTGCCTAAGAAATTGGCATTGCCGTCTTCGACATCTTTCTTCTGGAACCACGGTTTTGAATTTGTTACTGGTTGATAAGCTTCCAGAAAATGACAGATTCCAGGAATTTCACTGGGGAAGTTTGGTGGAAGTTCCTCCCTTGATCGAGGGGTGAACACAAAACCAGGGCAGTCTTTGAGTAATCTGAAAAGATTAAAATAAAAATATTAAAATCTAACACCGATGTAACTGTCTACGCAAGAAAAAACAACCTAACTATATCAATATAACTGACAATACAGATCTTCCTTGACTTATGACAGGGTTACATCTTCATAAGTTGAAAATGTCATAAATTGAAAACACCATAAGTTGAAAATGCATTTAATACACCTAACCTAAGAACATCATAGCTTGGCCTGGCCTGCTTTATTGTGCTCAGAACATTTACAGGAGCCTGCAGTTCGGCAAAATCTTCTAACACACGGGCTACTTTATAATAAACTGTTTAATAGCTCATGTAATTTACTCAATATTTTATTTAAAGTGAAAGACAGAATAGTTGTAAGTGTATCGGTTGTTTCTCCCCCTGATTGCGAACGAGAGTGTCATGTGGCTTATCACCAGCCGGAGAAAAGATCAAAATTCAAAGTTCAAACTGTGGTTTCTACTGAATGCATAGGGGTTTCCCACCACTGTAAAGTTGAAAAAGCATTAAGCTGAACCATTGAAAGCTGGGGACTGTCTGTATTAATAAACCAACTATTTTCAGTGTGATTGACAGAAATTTCCTAGTGATTTTAAAAACATCTTCACAGAAGAACAATGAGGAATCAATTCACAATAACCAAAGAAAATTCTACCAAATAATGTATTTCACTCATATTAGGAAAAATATATTTTTGTAAAGATAAAATCAATAATTCACATAACAGTAAATTCAGAGTAGTGAGAAAAAATGAAAAATAATCCAAAAGTCTAATAACAGCAAAAAAACCCAAGCTCATCCATAAACATAGTGTTATAGAATAAGGCTTCCTAAGTTGAAAGAGAAAAGACGTTGTCCGTTTATTGATTCATTTATTTTGTATATATTATGGAGAAGTAATCAAGGGCAAGAAGTTGTAAAAGAAAAGTTCTATATAAGATATATATATATCTTATATATATAAGCCTGGTGGCTCAGTTGTTAAGCATCTGCCTTCAGCTCAGGTCATGATCCCAGGGTCCTGGGATCGAGCCCCGCATTGAGCTTCCTGCTCAGTGGAAAGCCTGCTTCTCCCTCTCCCACTCCCCCTACTTGTGTTCCCTCTCGCTGTCTCTCTCTTTGACAAATAAATAAATAAAAATCTTAAAAAAAGATATATATATCTATATATCATATATATAATGTGATATATATCAGTATATATAATGTGATATACATATATATATGATGTGAAAATAACATTTGAATCTCTTAATAGAATTTTTATGAATTGTAGGTTAGTAAGATTAAAAGGAGATTTAATTATACAAATTGACACTCTTCTATCTGGTATTTGAAATATTGCTTCTTAAATTTATCTGTTTATCAAATTTTATTATTTGCTACTAACTACTTTTCCATTGCAGTAAACTCATTTTATTGTATTTGTTTATTTTTAGGGTTTTTTAAAGATTTTATTTATTTATTTATTTGACAGAGAGAGAGATCACAAGTAGGCAGGGAGGCAGGCAGAGAGAGGAGGAAGCAGGCTTCCTGCTGAGCAGAGAGCTGGATGCGGGGCTCAATCCCAGGACCCTGGGATCATGACCTGAGCCGAAGGCAGAGGCTTTAACCCACTGAGCCACCCAGGTGCCCCGATGTTTAGTTTTTTAAAAAGTTTTTATTTATATCCCAATTAGTTAACATACAGTGTAATAGTAGTTTCAGGTGTATAATATAGTAATTCAACACTTCCACACAACACCCAGTGCTCATCACAAGTGTACTCCTTAATCCCTGTCACCTATGTAACCCATTCTCCCACCCACCTCCTCTCTCGTAACCATCAGTTTGTTCTCTGTGGGTAAGGGGCTGTGTCTTGGCTTGCCTGATCTCTCTCTTTCTTTTCTCCTTTGCTCGTTTATTTTGTTTCTTAAATTTCACATATGAGTTAAATTCATTTTAAGTTCCAATCCTACTGATGAAATTACTTGCTCCTCTTTCTATTTGCTTCCCTAACTTTTCGTCAAATGCAAACTTTTTACATTTTTTTAAAAGATTTTATTTATTTATTCATGAGAGACACAGAGAGAGAGTCAGAGGTGGAGGGAGAAGCAGGCTCCCCGCTGAGCAGGGAGCCTGATGCCGGACTCGATCCCAGGACCCTGGGTTTATGACCTGAGCCAAAAGCAGATGTCCAACCATCTGAGCCACACACATGCCCCAAATGCAAATGTAGTAAGCATTTCTGTTATTCAGGCATATGTATTCAGGATGGAAAATGTTAACAGTTCTGGGCCCTAAACCAACATCCACAGAAAACCACTTATTATACATGCCCAACCAGACCATGGCTTCCAACTCATCAGCTTGTGATGTCATGCCTCAATGTAACAGAATGATGGTACTGCATTATATTTGGTACCGTGACACCCTTCTGCGTACTGAAGAGACCAACTGGATAGAAATTTAGGTTTCAAAAATGGCAGACCTCAAGTAGAAAAGAACATGTGAATATTCAATTAGCTAATTTAAAAAAACTCATCAAAAATATGCAATCTGCAAAATAATTAAGTGATGCTTTAGTCATGATCCATAAATATTTGAGTGCCTATTATTTAAGGCATAATATTTGGTAACATACAATAAGAACTTTCAGAATTCCATAGTATTAAAAGTGTAAGCTACAAAGTCTGGTAGATCTAGGCTAACTAGCAGCAAAGATGTCAGTTTTCTAGCCTTTAAGATGGAGTAGTAATAGTACAGTTCTCTTAAGACATCTGTGAAGATTAAACAGATTAAACGTGATTGGTTAACCATCAATTAGTTATCAGTTCACACTCATCATATTGGTAACATTTAGGGAATAGAAACCCTCATGTACTGTTGATGGGATATAAATTGGTAAGACCAATTTGGAAAGCTAATGGATGCCTGGTAAAGCTGAACTGGATCTAGCCTGTGATCTGGGAATCTGTGGGGTATATTCTAGATCTACATGGCTTATTCATACTCTAGAGTACATATATATCACAGGCACATACATGCTAGACCAGGCTCACACTGGCTTATGAGAGCCAACTGCTAAACATTCAGGAATTTCTATGAGCCAATTAAACCCTCTGTAGCTGAAACCTGTTGTGGTGGTACTATGTAAGCCATAGATTGGTAAATACTAAAAATCAAAGACTCTCCACTTTCCTCCTAATGCTGGTTTACCTGCACATCGCTGCAAGGAACAGCTTAAATAAATGAACTAGGTTTACAATTCATCAAAAAAAAAAAATCTCAAAAACATAACATGCAGCTGATTTAAGGAAAGTCGTGAAAGGATATGGAAAAGTTGAATGGGTATCTATTTTTCTCTGGTTTCGCTTTTCTGCCTGGAGTAACCTAAATGAGGGCTCCACTCTTGGCCTCTCTCTGGCCACTTTCTTTGCTGGTAGTGAGTTTGGGAGAAGCTGCTGAGCATGCTCTTCTCAGTGCCTTCCTGCCTCTCTTGGGGAGTGCGCCTGTCGGCGGGAAATGTATGTTCTCAGCTGCTCCTACAGACCCGAAGGGGCACAGAGTCCAGTATGTCAGACAGCAGGGGGGAGAGGGGGAGAATATTTTATTTTTTTATAAAACAGGGATCTGAAACAAAAATGACAAAATACTGACATTTATTAAATATTAGTATTGGCCACATGGGGGTCACATTTTCTTTGACTTTTCTTCCTGTGGGTTTAAAATGTTTAAAAATTACTTATAAAAATGCATAAACTATAGAGGTTTTATAAATAACAATATATAAAATTATAGGTAATTAAGATCTTTCTTTTTTCTGTCCACATCAACCCAGGCTTTCCTACTGAATATGGTAATTACGATCATAACCTTACATTTGAATTTATATAAAATATTCAGCACTTAGAATTGGTCTTAAAGTATACCGTTTCAATTTAAGTGCCTTGCTCATGAACACACTTCTGGAAAGCTCTGTGTTTAGGACTGTACGGCATGTCTTCTGAATACAAGTTCTATGCTTTTTAAAGAAACTTACAGAAAAACACAATTAGAGTGTCATGGAGTTAGAAACATTCATTAAATCATCTTTAAGAAAAAATCAGATTTTTTTTTTTTAAAGATTTGTTTATTTGAGAGAGACAGAGAGCGTGCAGGGAGGAGGGGGAGAGTGAGAAAAGAATCTTAGGCAGAGTCCGTGCTGGGCGTGGAGCCCGACGTGGGGCTCAATCTCAGGACTCTGAGATCACCACCATGAGATCACAACCTGAGCTGAAACTAAGAGTCAGATGCTTAACTGACTGTGCCACCCAGATGTCCCAAAAAGATCAGAATTTTTAAGGAAAACAGGTTGGAAAAATAACACCATTTAGATGAAAGTCTGATGGAGGTCAGACCCAAGAAAAGCAACAAAAGTCTCAGGGCAGATGACCACATAAAGTGGGAGTTTTCCTTTACTCTTTCTCAACCAGATACCATTTTCCCCAAATTGTCGCATTAACTCTCCTTTTTTCTGTCATCTCTCCGTATTCTCTTTCTTCTCTTTGTTCCTCCCCCTTACAGAATGGAAGTCCTGTTTTTCTGTTATTAGGTTCTCAGGTCTCTCTTGCAAATGGAGTTCCTGGGTGTAATTTCCCACCCAACCTGGGCAGTATCTACCACCATCTTTGTCTTTAATGATCACTGGATCACCACATAAAACTGCCTCAGTAATCCACTGACCTGAAATTTGGACAATATTTAGTCTCATCTTGGTTTTCTGCACTTAGTAAGATCAAACAAGAAGCAGAACACTATCCCCAAATACAAAACACCTCATGCCACTTAGAATTGAGGAATGTATAACTGTCATAACACAGCAACATTCTAAATTACTGATTAGAATTGGAAGTGAAAGGTAAGATTTGAAGTAAAGGATTTTTTGTGCATGTTGGGTACGTATTCTGTGTTTTAAATTTATAAGTGATTCGTAAGCGTATCAAGGAAGCTACATGTGATTTTTTTTTTTTTTGAGAAATGTCACCCCAGATTTCAATGTGGTACCAGTAAAGTTCTCCAAAGAAATAATTAGGTATTGAGTGCCTGGGTGACTCAGTGGGTTAAAGCCTCTGCCTTCACCTCAGGTCATGATCTCGGGGTCCTGGGATCAAGGCCCACATCGGGCTCCCCACTCAGCCAGGAGCCTGCTTCTTCCTCTCTCTCTGCCTGCCTCTCACCCTACTTGTGATCTCTCTCTCTCTCTGTCAAGTAAATAAATAAAATTAAAAAAAAAAAGAAATAATTAGGTTTAGGTTTTATATTTGTACAACTTCTAGTAGAGTCTACTGTTTGTCCCAAACTTTGACAGAACTGGAATTATGTCTCTATTTCACAATCCAGTTGTTAAATTTCACAAAGCATGGACTTTTGATTGAAATTTAAATTATCAATTCTTTTTTAAATTTTCCTATCATTTGGGAAAAAAACATAGTTTTTAAAAGAAAGCCTCTTAAAATGTGGCTAAACATATTTCACATTAAATACTTATTTCTTGCCTCAATAAAGCATTTTAACTACCACTTGCCCTTTAGAGAAGACATGAATATATCTTATATGAAAGTAAGAGGTAAGTAAATTGAAAAAGGAAAAAAAATAAACCATACCTTATTTGTCTACAAAAGATAGAAATAAATTTAGCAAATGCATTGATTGCTGAATACTGAAATCAGTATTGATTAAATTTTCATTATCATTTATATATGTGCATAAAAACATATACTCAGAAATAATAAAAAAACACAAAAGTGTGAATAGTTACTGCCTCTGGACAGTGACATTATGAGCTATTTTTTATTTCCTTTATAACTTTCTGATGTTGTAAATTTTCTGAAATGAGCATATGTTACTATTATAATAAAAATAATTTATTAAAAGGAAAGTGGTATGGTGTATGGTGTATGTATGGTGTATGGTGTATGTATGGTGTGAAATCTTGTATGTGCATGCCCAGTAACATTGCTTATATGATGAATCTAAGGATTTAAGTTATGAGCCTTCTCCTGTTGCTGAAAATGTATACTGAGGTGTCACGATCCCCTGTTGGAAGACACAAGATCCTAAATTACATTTTGGGAGTAAAATGAGTAGCTGATATCAATGTCTCTTATCAAGATTTAAGACAACCAGACTTTGAGAAATGAAACAAAGGAAGAATTTGAAAAAGTTTTGTCTTAGACAGCCTGAAAACAATGAAAATAGAAGAAATAGAAAATAACACTTTTTTCTACGTGAAGGTTTGGTTTTAAGGATAGATACACACCCAGGGACTCCTTAGGGTGCCCATGCCTATATATTATGTTACTGAACACTCGACAGCAGTGAAAGGACTAGCAACTACTCTTCTGTTATCTCAGGACTATCACTCTCGCATCCTCCAGAGAACAGAGTCATAAACTCTAGGGACTTGGGAAGCCTCCAGGGCTGTTACCATTACAACAATCTCCGAGGAATTTTCCAATTCTCATGCTACAGTGACTCACTTTCCTATCAAAGAGTGGACAGTCAATCAATAAATACATATTGTTTTCCTACTGTGTTCCAGGCATGGATCTGGGTACTGGGGCTATGAAGTGTAGACCACAGAAGGCTGACACTCTCCAAGAGGAGGCAGGTAATAAACACATAAAGAAAACACCATTTCAGACACAGGTATGAGTTAAGAAGATGAAAAAATAAAATAATGTGAGGCATGTGAGACAAAGGTTGTTCCTTTAGCTACGGCGGTTAACTAACCAGTGTCTCTTTGAAGAGGTTATATTTGACTTAAGGTCTAATTATGAGGAAGAGGAAGACACAGGATGATCCAGGGAACAAGTGGAAAGCAGAGGAACAGCCAGTAACCTTGATTCAGGAATGGGTTTAGCAAGTCCGAATTAAAAAAAAAGGAAGGCCAGGATGGCAGTTATCAGTGAGTGAAGGAGAAAGTGGAAGAAAATAAAGTGACACAGGCTGGCAGGACATTGATCAAAGAGGACATTTTAGTCTGTGGTAACATACTTAAATTTTATTCTGGCTGCAGTGGGGAGCCATTGGAAGGGTTTTGACACAGGACTGATGAGATTAGATTTATACTTTATTATTTTTTTAAAGATTAGATTTATACTTTATTTTTTATTTTTTTTAAAGATTTTATTTATTTAGAGAGAGAGAGAGAGAGAGAGAGAGAGAGAGATCACAAGCAGGCAGAGAGGCAGGCAGAGANG
The DNA here is from genome assembly GCA_002007465.1 of Ailurus styani. Classification (NCBI taxonomy): domain Eukaryota; kingdom Metazoa; phylum Chordata; class Mammalia; order Carnivora; family Ailuridae; genus Ailurus; species Ailurus styani. The sequence goes on from LNAC01000281.1 coordinate 903,173, forward strand.
TTTTTAAAGATTTTATTTATTTATAGAGAGAGAGAGAGAGAGAGAGATCACAAGCAGGCAGAGAGGCAGGCAGAGAGAGAGGAGGAAGCAGTCTCCCTGCGAGCAGAGAGCCCGATGCGGGCCTCGATCCCAGGACCCTGAGATCATGACCTGAGCCCAAGGCAGAGGCTTTAACCCACTGAGCCACCCAGGCGCCCCAGATTTATACTTTAGAGAGACAGTCTGGCTTCTGTGTGGGGGATGGACTGTGAGGAGGAGGTACACAAGAAAGCAGGCAGAAGAGTGAGGGTGAGCCTGGGTTGGCTCAGATGGGACAGAGGAGGGAGGCTTGCCTTGGAGTAGTGAAAAAGATGTATTCAGGATCTTATTGGTAGGTGGACATGGTAAGCTATGAGGGGGAGAAAGCAATGATCACTCTGAGATTTAGAGTCTAAGGAACGCAGTTAGCTGTGGATGGTGATGCCATTTTTAAGAGACTGATAAAACTAGGCTTGGGGGGTAGTGGAGTTCATGAGGCTGCGGTATGTGGGAAATCACTTAGGAAATATAGAATAGGATACATGAGTTTGTAGCTCAGTGGAGAATTGTGGGATGGGCTAGGGATAAAAAATGGCGAGTCAATAAAGTTCAGACACAGAAGACAATGGGGACAGAACTCTGGGCACTTCAAAGGTGTGGTGGGGAAAGAGTAACGACAGAAAACACTGAGACAGTGAAGTCACAGTGTAATGAGGAAACCAGGTGAGTGTGGAGTCACAAAAGCCTAAGGAAGAAAACTTTCAACAGAGGGAGTGCTCAAGCTATTCAGCGGCCATCGAGATGTTGAGGAAGATAAGGGGGGAGAACTGACCAAGATTTTAGCAAGGAACACTGGGGACCCTGATGAGAACGATTTCAGTGGAGTGCAAGGGACATATGCTGATCGATATGAGTCAGAGAGCCAATGGAAGGTAAAAAAAAAAAAAAAAAATAGAGCCTGTGAGCATGAAGAACTCTTGCAATGAGTTTTGCTGGAAAAAGGAATAGAAATATGGCAGGGATGGGGAAGGTGGTAGCTGAGATACGCTTAGAAACAAGGAAGATACTATTTTCAAAGGTCTGATAGGAAGATACGTCTGTTTTCTGATGGGAACAATCGTTTCACTGGAGGAGTTAATCACAGCGACAAGTATATTCAGGAGACAAGTTCTTGAGAAAGCGAGAAGTGGCCGCACTCGGAACCAACCTGGGGGAATCGTCTGGAAGAGGAGCAGGCCAGATGGCGGCACTGTCACGGCAGCAAGAGCCTGCGACCAAGGCCCTGGGGGAGGGGGTAACTAGGGTCTGCCCCCAGGGGAAGGTGGTGATGTGCTTATCTGATGCCTTCCTGTCTTCGCCAGTGAAACAGGAAGTGAAGTTCTCAACTCTAAAAGGAAAGGCTGTGCAGTTTTCAGGAGAAAGAAGATGCTATAAAATAGCTTTGTCTGAGATCAGGAACGATAACTTGCTGGGTAGAGTTTGGTACATTAGCTCCACACGTATCTGGAACACGTTTTGTTATTCAAATGTTTTCATTATAATTGGATTCTTGAAATGGTACGTCTCCCTGTCTGGCACCTGAACTAAAGGCATGTCAAGGACCATGCCCTGTAACTTGTGGGGCCCAAGCTAAGTCTGGGTGGCCACCATCAGGAAGGTACTGCTGTCAGAACAGCCCTCCACGTATGGAGAGCATTAATCCGCGCTTTGAGAAGAATAGTGGGAGAGGATGGGAAGTGTGTCAAGGAGTCCCCCTGGGTTACGAATACCTCAGAGTCGTTCTCATGATGCTGAGTAATTTTTAAAAAGGTGAGGATGGGGGGCATCTGGGTGGCTCAGTTGGTAAAGTGGCTACCTTCAGCTCAGGTCATGATCCCAGAGTCCTGGGACTGAGCCTCACATTGGACCCCTTGCTCAGCAGGGAGCTTGCTTCTCCCAGCCTGCTGTTCCCTCTGCTTGTGCTTGCTCTCCGTCTCTCTCTCCCCCTCACTCTCTCTGTGTCAAATAAACAAAAAATCTTAAAAAAAAAAAAAAAGGTGAGGATGATAAAGTTATTGCTTTTCTCTCTCTTGTCAGATTATCTAAGCAAGAAAACGCGATGCAGGATAATATAAACCGATGGGGAAAGATGACATCCGTGTATAAATGAAAAGAAGGGATTTCAGGCATTTAGTGCAAACCGTACCTGTACGTTGTTGGGCTGACATTGATTTTCCGTGGGACACTGCACGACTCAAATTTGTTCGCCAAGGTGACGTTGTTTCCAAAAAGACAGTAACGAGGCATTTTAACGCCAACAACACCAGCAAAAACTGACCCGGAGTGCAGTCCAATTCGCATCTGAAAGCCAAAAGTCACACAATGTCCCCGTCATTGGTAGAACACTCCGCGCTCGCTGGTCTGTACTGGTTGAACGCCCTTTATGTGATTTTACCCTTCGCTGTCCCTACACCATTCTGCTCTTCCACAAGACCTCCTGCCTGCTTCCCTCTACTCACATCCAATTAAAAATTACTAGTTCAAAATCAGTCACATCTCTTAACTCTGCTCCATTATGCACTTAGGTCTGTTTCACAAAGCATTTTTGTTTCAGTTGCCTTCAAGGTCTGAAACGTATTTCCATGCATTGCTGTCACAGTTACCAGAGTGAGAAGGCAAAGCGTCTGTGGGCTTCTGTTTATGTGAACCTGCTCTGTCCATCAAGGGAGACAGACAGAATCCTGGCCCCCGCGGGTTGTTACCTGACGCACACTCAGAGAAGGGCAGGAGACACCGGCTCTTAGAATGTAAAGGATAAAAAGAACTTTATGGCACAGTTCCCCACTCTTAATGATGCACATGAAAGGAGAAAGGACTTGTGATGTTTAAGTAGAACACATCACAGACAGAGGAAGCAGAGCTGGAGTGGCTTAGACCTGCATTGCAATGACTACATGCACACTTTTGTTAAACCCGGCTGAATCCATGGAAAACTGGAGTCGGGCCATATCTAGATATAAGGTGCGGTCTGGGATATGCTGGGGTGAAAGTTTAGGAATTCTGTAGGTTACCAAGGATTTGGAGAACAATTAAAACAATATTTTAAACTGGCATCTTCTATAAGATCTGAATTCTTGATGATCAGGGGATGTACAAACTACTGCTACGATATAGTAAGTTTAAGTTGGGGTATTTTGTACAACAATCGGGCACCGTGTTCATTCTTTTCGAGTCCTCTGTTCAGCTGACCATTTAAGAAAAGTTTCATTGATATATGCATTTTAAACAAAGGCCAAGTACTCAATGATTTAATGTTATTCAGAAGACTCTAGTTTTGCCTGGTTTTACAACTGATTTTAGATATCTGCTAAGAAGGTTCCAGAATCATTTGCTTATAAGACGTTGATCATGAATTCTGCACTATTTTCAAACAAAAGCATGATAACATGACTCATAAGACCTGCATTTGCAACCAAACTCTGCTAACAATGGTTAGTCTGACTTTCTGTGAGTCTCTTTAGGTCCTGCCCATTATTTCCGGATCTGTAAAATACAGGACTGAATTAGTTTTAGAGTCCCTTCTTTGTTACAATTTCATTTTAATCAGCAAAGCTTAGATATCCATTAATTCTGGTATTTTCTTCTTTAGGAGAATATGGTTTTGCACATATACCAACTCATCAATATAAGCAAAAGTCTATCTTTTCGGTATAAATACAATTTTAGCTCATAATTTAGATCAGGCTGCTCTCTTTGGGTACGCTCCTGGTTAAACCCGTTTCTCTCTCTGTACGTAGTTATTCTACCTTTGTCTCTGATAAACTTTTGATGAAACTTTTTTCTATTTCATAATCAATCAATCCAAACAAGGCCGATAAAGTAAATGCCCCTTTGTTCCTCCCATGCTGCTTTCCCTCCCTTTCTTCCCTTCTTCAGTTCTGAATTTTGCTCTCAACTCCACAACTTTATCAAGGAACTTTTCAAATTCACCCTCAAATTCACAAATTTCATTTCAAATTCATAAGAAAATGACCCGAAGTTTCAGACGCACAGCATGCCCTGCATGGAAACCTGCTGGGGCAGTCCTCCATTTGGGGACCATGTTTGACACAGCACATGTCTCATCACAGACACCTTGGGAATAGGAAGGAGGGTAATGGGAGTCTGTTTCCAAGTTCACTTTGCACTTACTGAATTTCCCTGCCACATTCGGCCCTCTGGTTTCTATCAACACTCCACCTGCAGCTTTCTAAGCCAGAGTGGGTGGATGGTAGTAAGGAAATCAGCAATGATAGATGATTTATACACATGGCATGGTGGAGAAACCCATAGAGCTTGAAAGAAAAGGAAATATTTTCTATTCTTTCACTTTGATTCCATTCCATCGGGTAGCAGGGTAAGAAGGAGAAAAAAGCTGGGTCCAACATATGGCTTCTATTACGAAGAGAGCCAAGACTATGCTTCTAAGTATTATAGTTTTGTATTTTACATTTTTTCTTTCTTTTCTCTATTATTTTATAGCATATCAGATAGGATTCTATAGGACTTCAAAGTCCCATTTCTTTTTTTTTTTTTAAGATTTTATTTATTTTTTTGAGAGAGAGTGAGATTGAGAGCATGAACAGGGAGAGAAGACAAAGTGGGGCTCAATCCCAGGACCCTGGGATCATGACCTAAGCCAAAGGCAGATGCCCAACTGACTGAGCCACCCAGGCAGCCCTCAAAGTCCCATTTCTGAGGGTCATCAATTGAGGATTGTTCTATAAAAATTAAGTGGCAGATTCACTACAAGGAGGACAAATAAACGTGATCTTGTATTCTATTAAATTAATGCCTAGCATGGTCATTTCATCTTCTCATCTGCAACAAGACATTATTTTGAGATAATCTAGAAATTTTAGAGTGGTATGTGCTTTGGAAAACATTGGGGTGGAGTAGCAGTCAATTTTCATTATAGTGTAATGTCCTCCCTTATAGGGGAATTGACGTTTTCCAAACTTGGTTGTATTTTCTAGATGCATTTCGGTTTGGTGAATCAGATACACTTGCAAGCAATTTGGAAGCCAGGCTTTTCTGCTGTGACTGCACCTCTGGGGCTTCCAAGAGCAAGGACAGCTGCGGCAGCCTCTGGGTTTCCTACAGCGTGCTTAGCAGACAGCCCAGTTTCCAGTCACTCATCTTGTGAGGGTCATGATGCAGGATTTCCACGTTACTGATTCAAATGATAATAAGTGCAGTTTTGTCCTACAGCCAATAATAAAGGCAGCAGCTTTCTGAACACAGCAGTTTCCTGCCTGCGGCTGGGGTGGTAGAGTTCTGGAGCCAGCTTCTCCATCTTGGAAAAAGCAAGGGCTCCAAAGCACAGCTCCGGGAGCCACTGTTTAAAGGTTTCACTTACGGATGGCTTCTTTAGTCCTCCTGGTGATTCTGTAAGCCCCTTAAGACCGCATCGTAAATTTCTCCCAGTTTCAACAACTTAAGAGATTTTGCTCTCTGCAACCAACCCTGACTGATGCACTCTTCTTGGATAACTAATTAATAAGCATGTTCTCTCCATGACATTTGCTGGGCAATATATGAACTGCCTTACCTTGATAGGTTCTCCATGGGGAGACATGACTTCATCCGAGAGCTCCATCATCTTCAGGGCCATCAGCGCTATCTGGACAGCATGGGTGTCACTTTCTTTGTGCAGTCCCCCAGCCACACAGTACGCATCGCCAATGGTCTCCACCTGCACGTAACAGATTTTCCGTATTACAAATTCAAGTTCGGAAAGACTGACAGTGCACATGACAGAGCAGTGTTCAGGACCTCTGGAAAATCAGAGTAAATCAGAGACTCTCAGAAATGGCTTTCCCTTTCGGGAAATTCATCAAGTGTAGATGCCTTACAACAGCCGCTGCTCTGGAAGGGAGTGTGGTCCTGGGAGCACAATGTCAGGAGATGGCTTCTACCCCCACATTGGCTGCTGCTCAACACAGCATTTCACCTTTTTTTTCTTTCCCCACCACCATGTCAAATGGCTCTGTAGAGGCCAGTGATGTAATGTAAATGATATTTTATTTGCCTGAAGATATTGGAATCACTTGCTAATTATATATCCTCCTAGTGTACAGTGCTTTGAACAGTCACTGCTCAATTAATGTCATATGAATTTAGTAAAAATGTGTGCTATAAAACTAAGACATTTTATTTTTTCAAAAGGATTTGGGGATTCTCATAGTATCTCTAAGTGGGTCTACATGAATATCAGTCACGAAGTATAGAAATCAAGATGTCAAACAAGGGTGCTTGGAAGCCTATTGAAAACCAAGCTGTTACATAAATTTCAAGTGTTATCATTGTCATTACTGTTGTAACAGGGAATTTTTATCTGTCCGTTATGCTGATGAAAAAGTTACCGGTTAATTTAAATCCACAAACAATCCACCAAATCATAATCATTGCATTTTTCTTCTCCTCTAAATATTTATTGTAACTTATTAGATCTGTATCACTCTTCTTATCCAAACCTTCTAGTTATGGAGGGACGGAGATGAGAAAGGACAAAAAAGAAAGGGACACAAACCTTCAGTGATTCTCCATTTCACTCAGAATCAATGCCAAAACTCTTAAAATGCCTCCAAAGTCCTTCCCAGCTTTCTGCTAATCTATGATTTTTATTTCCTCATCCTCCCTCTTGCTCCCTTTGTCCCAATGCCGTTGGCCTCCCGTTATCTCTCAAACTTACTAAACATGTTCCCACTTGCTACTCCTTTGCCCCGAACAATCTCCTGCACACAGCCATGTGGCATGTCCCCCATTTCCTCCAGCTCCTGCTAAAACATCACCATGTGAGAAACACCTATCCCAACCGCCCTCTGTAAGATAGCAATCACCCTTACCTTCTGCCCTTCTCCTTTATCCAGAATAGCACACCAATTGGAATGCTATAATTTTACTCATTTGCTCATTTTTCCTTCTTTCCCAATAGAATGTTAGCTCTCTCAATTTGCCTCTTTTACTAACTCCTAAGTTACCAGTGCCCAGTATATTTGTTACCAAGTGAACCAGGTGGCAGTGCCGCCTATAAGATTTTCTTCAGCAATGAATATATAAGAAGTGCTTAAAATAATGGCTAACATATCTCAGGTGCCCAATAAGTGCTACTTAATTAGAAGGAGTGATGTCCTCACTCCTACTAGATGCCTATTCTCTCTTTTTTTTTTCTTAAAGATTTTATTTATTTATTTGACAGAGAGAAACACAGCAAGAAAGGGACACACGAGCAGGGGGACTTGAGAGAGGGAGATGCAGGCTTCCTGCAGAGCAGGGAACCCGATGTGAGGCTTGATCCCAGGACTCTGGGATCATGACCTGAGCCGAAGGCAGACACTAAAAGACTGAACCACCCAGGAGCCCCTAGATGCCTATTCCCTACACTATCACAGCACCTGTACACCTGGGCTCCCAGTCAGGCATTCACCTTGTCACATGGAAATCTGGCATTGGTCAGCCCCGCCCTCCTAGGCCCCGACATATGAGATCTTCTCACTCAAGTCGGCCAATCCTGGATGACAGTAAATATCTGCTAAAACAACCAATAAATGAATACTGAATAAATTTAAAAATGAACAAAAGGCTAAAGGACAATAAGCAAATGAGATTAAATAAAGTCCTAGTACAAACAGGTCCAGGGCGGGGCGGGGGGGAACTAGACTATTCCTTGGAAGCCACCACACTCACACACACTCACTACACATTCTGTGCATCTTACATTTATCGGCTGGTGAAGACCCTTCGATCTATTCGATCTATTCACAATGATCTCCAGGTATTTTCATGCTAAATCAGAAGAGAAGGTGGAAATAAGGACAGAGCAGATGATTCACTATCTAGCTTGGGTCATGGTTGGATTTGCCACGGAACTCTGTGGCTACTATCTGCGTGGTAAAGAGCACAGATTCTGAATACTTGATTGGAATAACTGAATTGTTTTAGTTTCAACAAGCTGAAATGTGTAGGAGAGGGCTACTACCTCTGCTAGCCATCCCACCAGTCACAAGGGAGATCGAGGCTTTCTTCTGACAATTCTGAGAGGAGACGATGTCAAGACAGAAACTATTTACAAATAAATATAGTAAATTCCACAAGAGGCCACTGAGCTTAACCTAACGAAAGCCAATTATTTTATCAGTAATTATACATGGACCTCTCTTTTATTTTTTTTTCCCCAAGGGGATCATGGCTCTGTCTGGAATTTCCTGCTGGAAATTTTTAAAAGGAAGGTTTTAAGTTAAAGGAAGGGTATCTAAATTGGAACAAAGCAGAGGCTTATGTAGTCCCATAAATAATATTTACTTTCTCCTCAATGATGTACTTATTTCGTGTTGGATCAATCTCTGAAATGCCGGACTATACATGGAAACTAAATTGTGATTCAAGCCACACAAATGAGAAGGGTGCTTTGTTCCTTAATGCCAGTGGCTAAAATAATGCAAAAGACTTTAAAGTAGTAAAAAATAGGTTTTAATTCTAGAAACACAGAACACAAAATCACTTCCCTAGTTCTCTAATGGCTATCAAGTTACACTAAGAAAACAAAAACAAAACAAAACAAAGAAAACGCTAGTACACATTAGGGAGAGTTACTGAGCCTTCCGGTGCCTAGAATGTTGCCCAGTACATGGCAGACGTTCAGTAAGTCCTGCTACATCATGAATAACAGATACGATTTACCATCATGTTTGCAACAGGTCTGTTCCTGAAGCTTATGGGACATAATGTATGTTATTCGTGCATATAAGCTCTGTAGGTTCTCATTTCTGTTTTAGAAATGAGAAAGGCTATTTCACTTTCTCAGCTTACAAAGCCAGTGGAGAACACGATTTGAAGACAGGCCTCTCTCTGCACTGACGTCTCTGCCCTTGGCTTCTCTTCAATAATGCCTTAAGTCAGTGTTTTTTTCCTCTGACTCAGCCATTCAAAGCATCACGTTAACTCCATATTGAGTTAACCTATTTGAAGATACTTTGTATAATACCCATGTTTTTTCCGGACTTTTCCTTTTACAGAGGATAACTTTTCCCCATACAAGTCATACCTGGAATGATCTCATGCTTGATAATTCAACTCAGTTGCCACTGTCAAGTGTCATGTTAACCGACTTTTAAACTGTCCCCGTTCGGGGGTCCTACGCCCCATCCTCCACTCAGCCTATCCCCCTCCATGCTATGCTTATTCTTTGAGAAGACAATGGGGCAGTCCTTTCATGGAATAATGATCTCAGTTTGTGAGCAGATTCGGAGCTATTTCTGGCTAGAGCACACCCACAGGATTAATGCACAATGCCTGCTCCCGGGACATGGCTTGCAGAGAAAGCCTTTCATCTGCACGGTAACTCGTAACTCGGGGGTCCTGGTGCTTTTTCTCAATGACTTCTGCCTGTCCCATGGGCCTTTCCCTCCTCTTTCCCCTACCTTGTAGACATCCAGCTCGCCGCACTGCTGGTCAAAGCGAGTGTAGAGCGCGTTGAGCATGGTGATGACCTGCAGCGGTGAACACTGGGAGCAGATGGCCGTGAACCCCACGATGTCTGAGAAAAGCATGGTGACGTCACTGAACTTCTTGGCTTGCACGACTTGCCCTTGCCACAGCTGTTGTGCAACTTCGCAGGGAAATATGGAGCACAGGAGATCCACCGTCTTCTTCTTCTCCTCCTCTAGGGCTTGGTGGGCTTGCTCGAGGGTGGCCTTCAGCTTGCCCAGCCTCTTCTTCAGGCCATCTTGTGCTCTGGCCTGCTCCCCTATCAAGACTACATCCCTCAGCGCATTGTGAATTGGGATGTCCGACAGGTAGAGCCCACGTCCCGTAAAATCTTCTAATCTGTCCACACAGGGTGACCCCAAGAACAAGACTGCACTGGATTCAACAATGTAGATCATTTGGCCTTTGAGGTCCATAACCTGGGAAGCAAAGGCAAACCAACTGTGGTTTATTTCAGTTTCCAACACCTTTTTGAGACAAAAGAAAAGGCAGAAGATACGGTGGTGATCCCTTTGTGTTTAGACTTGATTTTTTTTCCCTACCTGCTGAAAAGGAACAATACGCTTTCTTATAGTTCCAATTTAGTGTGCATTATAAAATGCACATGGACATTTGGAGAATGGGTAGATTAGAGTAACTCTGCAGAGAGATCATGATTTTCAATAAACCATGTAAAAAATTCTTGCTTCAAGCCTTTCTCACTAGGGGGAAGGCTGTGTACTGAGGAAGCCTTCAGAGACATGAGGTGTAGGTGATCATCCTGGCTTACTGTATGAGTGAGAACAAATACGTGTAAGTGTGTTCACTGCAGCAAAAAGTCAAAAACAACTCAAATGTCCTTCAATAGGGGACTGGTTAAATAGAGGACAACCATACAATGGGATTCTACACAGTCTCTGGAAAAAGGAAATAGGTCTATACCTCATGACATGGAAGAATGCCCAAACTGTGTTGTTTAGTGAGAAAAAGGAAGTTGCAAGTAGAATATTGTTTTGTTTCACACACAAAAAATGTATCCAACTAATGTTTTTGATTTTTTGGCTGCAATGAACATCTTCAAGTATTACCTATTTTGAGCATTTAGCTACATTGCTTTTGTAATAGAAAATGGTAAAACTGTTTTCATTTTGGGAACAAACTGCACATCTCCTGGAATTACGCATGTTTAAAAGTTATATGCATATAAGTCTGAATGTTAGCTTTGCTCACACGATCAACTATGATTTTGTAAACTCCTTCCTTGTACTAAATGGTTAACCAGATCCCCTACCATGAGAACAAACCCCACAACATTCTTTAACAATTAAGAAAGTTATCCATTTTCATGTCTATTAAATATTGATTGAAAAATCCATTTAGTTGTCTTGTCTAAGAAACAAGTAGTTTTTGTTTGTTGCAGAATAATGCCTCCTGTTACTCCAAATTGCTAGGTATTTGATGATGACTGAAAACATATTTTATACAAATATTCATCTAATTCGGTTTATAAAATACTCTGAAAGGATTCTAAAAGGTAGACCACATCCAATAAATATTTGCGAAGTAACGAATCAAGTAAGCAAGCAAATGAACGAAGAAAGGATTTTAAGTTCATTTCAGCCTTAAAATGATACTAGAATTATCTTAAACATACGGATGTTCTATCAAAACATTTGAAGTGATGCATATCTTGTTACCTTTTAGTTTCTAGTCCTTAAACAGAAGCGATTTATTTCATATTCCAACTACTATGACATTTTTCTTACCCTTGAAGATTTCTTCACAGAGTTGTCCCACCTCCTCACTCGGACCACAAACTGCATGTTCAGCATGGCCATGATTCCACTGAATGTTTGGTTGATTTTGGGAGTCAGAATTTCAAAGTACTCTTCAAAATTCGGCTTTCCTTGAAAGTCCCTCCTGTTCATCAGCCTTCTAATGCCATTGCCAAACTGCAGAATCGTCAAGTCTTTGTCAAACATGAAGTGGAAAGGAAACGTCTTACAGAAGAGGGACGCAGGAATTACCAGCGAGGACTGGGGCTTCCCCGGGGACAGACACGGTCTGGTGCTTTTGACGTGAAGTGAGTATAACAAATAGGGCTGATTGACGAACTCGCTGCTGCAGTCATTCTGGAAGCAGGGAGGCAGGAGGGACACCTCCACTTCAGTTTCGTACAACACGCGAGCAGCAGCCTTCATGATGCCAGGAAGAATCAGGGACGTGATTCTCTTTGGGAAAAAATAGTAAACATTTAAGAAGTCGTGGTCTTTCTCCAGGCACAGAATGGAAGCGTCCTCAAACCTGCCTCTCTTTTCTGCTTCTTGGCAGTGGCTGCTCTGTTTCAGAAGGGTGCTGAAGCTATTTAAAAAATCTTTGAGGGTTCCTCCAACCACACCTAGGATGTGTTCATCTTCCTCGTAACATATTTTGAAAAGCTCTTCCCCGAGAGACTCTTTGACAATTTCCATTGGAACTCCTGAAAGCAAAGAATACATTTTCTGCCACATCAGCTACATCATTCTTGGAAGAGCTGTATGGTTACTACTATTTTTAACAGCGTTTGGTTTGATGATTTAGTGCCCTTTATGTCTGTAAACAAGAGTTCCAACCAAAATTAACCATCTTTATTCAGATTACCTACATCAATGTTTCTACAATTCTGGAAACTCCAAATAAAAATTCTCCATCAGTTAATTACAAAAGAATGATAAATTAAGCATAACACACAATTTTTAATCTCCCTGAAGAGACTGTTCTTAAAAAGAACAATCAGTATTACAGAATCAAGTTCATTTCAGAAAGAGCTCTCCCATCATACTATTAATGACAAACACAGTACATCTTAATGAAAGGGCACTGTCCCCACTTGGAGGGCCTCCGGCAGTAAGAATGTCAGACAGGAATGAATTTGAAATCACTGGTCATGAAACTCAATTTTGTCATTTTTCTCTAGAGATGATATAAATTCATTTAAATTTTTTTAAAAGCAAAACAACATTCTGTTGTTCAATGTTACAGGAATGAATATTTGTTTGGAATTTATTTACTTCCGGTAATTCCTCCTTCCCTAATCTCCTTTATTCTTTAAATTCTGTGTATCATTTTATTTTTCCTCATCTGTAATTTGGAAAAACAATAGTGTCCTTTCCATAGCACTGTTGTGATGTGCAGAGACTGTTTAAAATAGTGCCTGGCTCCCAGGAAGGGCTCAGTATGTCAGCCATCACCATCATCATCATCATTAAATTCTTAATATCTTGTACCTTTGGAAAGATTTAACCCATTGGTCCATGTTCTCCAACTTTGAAAAGGACAGTACGACAAAGTTACTCATCTACTTGCTTCCCACAAACTAATTATTAATATGAGAACACTGCTAATCCTTTTTCCCAGGATTGCTTCCAACCTTCAAAAAACTACTTTACTTTGTTGAATAATATTTTTAATGAGTAAATAAGGAATACTTAGTTAAGTTCAAGGCCAAAGCATGTAAATGTCTATGAGTCAGCTTCCCATGCAGCCTTATCTATGTCTCAGCAAATAAACATTATAAAGAAGAGGAAATGTTTTTGGTCAAACAAAAATACACAGCAAGAAAAAGAATTATCCTTTATGTTAACACAATATATAATACTGAATATTTCACACTGGAAGTCACCAAAAAATAACTATGAATATTTTAGGAAAAATTTTCTACTAGGAGGTAAATATTTTCTACTAGTAGAAAATATTAGTTTATAGGTAAAATACTAGTTCTGTAAGTATAATTATTCCCTAATTACATATACTTGAACAATTCTATTACCTGCTGCGACTGCTTGGTCTGTAATTATTTTTTCCAAGTCTTCTCTCTCCAAAGATTTCCTGAAAACATGTCAACATCTTAAATTATAAACTGACATATAATGACAAATTATAAACTGTCATTATAAAATGATGAATGCTACAACTTTTTTTTTTAAGATTTTATTTATTTATTTGACAGAGAGAGAGATCATAAGTAGGCAGAGAGGCAGGCAGAGGGAGAGGGGGGAAGCAGGCTCCCTGCTGAGCAGGGAGCCCGATGCAGGGCTTGATCCCAGGACTGAGATCATGACCTGAGCTGAAGGCAGAGGCTTAACCTACTGAGCCACCCAGGCGCCCCAATACTACAACTTCTGATTATAACATACAAACATGACGACAGAAAATAGTTTGAGCTACCTTTTCGGTAGAGGCAAATCTTGACTATCAAGTTTACAAAAAAGGAGCAATGACATGTGCAACCCCAAAATACACCTGATTTGGAGTGTTTCCTCATTTTTTGAAGCATATTTATCTTTTAAGTTAACTTTACCTAGGCTAATACTATAGAAGTTTACACTGGCAGGGAATCAAGAGTATGAAATGGCCAAGTAGGGGATGGTAATAAAGCTGCCCAGGGTTCTTCTGATAATACAGCCAAGAAGAAAAGTTTATGCACTGATAGATTTCACTTTTTAAGTTCCACTATCTTTTTTTACTTTTTTCTTTTTTTAAAGATTTTTAAATTTGTTTATTTGAGAGAGAGAGAGAGGGAGGGCACAAGCAGGGAGAGCAGCAGGCAGAGGGAGAGGGAGAAGCAGGCAGAGGGAGAAGCAGGGAGCCCAAAGTGGGGCTCAATCCCAGGACCCTGGGATCATAACCTGAGCCGAAGGCAGATGCTTAATGACTGAGCCACCCAGGCGCCCATTTTTTGATGATTTCTGATAGTGATGACTTATTATGTCCAAATTGGCCAAATTACTAACACATGTTAAAAGATACCTAAGATTCTAACTATAGTTCAATTTGCCATTAAATAAGCCAAGTTTACAAACAGACAAAAATTTAAATTTTAAACAGATTTTAATAAAAAACAATACATGTAGAGAAGTTTCATAAGGAAATATTTTCAAGAAGGAAAACTCAGTCCACTCCTTTATCACATAAAGGTATGTTGCTTATAATTGTTTAATGCGAGGTAGAAATACTTCCTTATCTAAACTGGTTGAAGCTCACTATCTAATTTCATATTTAGTTTGTGTCTAGATACCCCCAAAAGTCTTATTATATATTATTTTATATTGATCATCTTCAGATTTGCTCACTTTTCTCAGTTAAGCAATTTCAGTTTTGTTTTGTTTTTCTAAAGAATGAGAGCACTTCTGCTCAGGGAACCCTAATTCTGCCAATTCCCTAAACCTATGATTTGAGATGTGAGCAAAACTTATGCAAACAGCACATAATGCAATTAAAAATAAGTCCTTTAGCTTTACCTTAGAAAAAAGAGACTAAACTTGCATATGTGCCAGCAAATGTAGTATGTGCTTATACACACACACACACACACACACACACCAGCCGTGCACAGATATGCTGATGTGATCAGAAGATTTCCAGGAAAAGAAACAAAGCAAAAACTCTGTGAAACCAACCCAGAGAGACACCACAATGACTGTATTAAAATTCATTCACTTAAAAGGCAGGGGGCAGGGCACTCCAGTCTTCATTTAGGGAGAGTTTATTGTTTAATATATTGATTTTTTGCTTTTCAAATCATATCATAAACTGTCCAAAAAAAGAGTTATGTTCAGTGGTTGACAGACTGAGAGCAGTAGAAATGGCAGCTGACTTTCCAAAATGAAGATGGCGGAAAAAACGAAACAAAAAATATATCCAAGAACTAAAAAAGCAAAGCAGAGAGAAGCCATTTAGCATCTCAGCAGGCAGTCATGAGAAAAAAGGTTTGTCATCTTATTTCAACAACTGAATAATTATCATTAGCGCCATTTGAAAGTATGATCAGCTCTTTAAGAGATCAAGGAAGCAATAAAAAAACCTTCAGATTTCCAAATAAAATGATTTTTTTTTTTGTTTTTAGTTTTGAGGTATTTTTAAAGAGCTACACCCCTGGGAATACATCCTAACTGAACCCCTGCAGCATCTAGTTTAGGAACATTTCAGAATACAAAGCCCTGAGAATCAATTTTGAGCCAACTGGCTGCCAAGGATTTAAGCAGACAGACACAGTAGCGTAAGCTACAATGACTTGTGGCTATCTTATCAGCTTCACTGAGAATTAAGGTCAGAGGCATTCTGGAATGCTTTTCATATCACTTGTGTAAACAAAGCTTCTGTCAGACACATAGAGTCACACTCTCTCCCTCTGGACGTGTCCTGACCCCTTCTTGGCTTGCCTGCTGCCTGCAGCCTGGGACCAGTTAGTCAACGGAGAGAATGAAGGACAGATAATCCACTCATGAGAAACAGATGAATGAATGTATAAAATATTCCTGACAGTGGGATTGGTTTGCAAAGCTGCAATGTTTGATTCTGAGAATTTGAATACAAGTATTTATCCCATTATTTACAAATGAAATTATCCTTGAGATTCCAAGGAATCAAAACAAGGCCAATCAAATTACCTGCCAGCAGTAAAAGTGCCAAGATATTTTTGAAAAATTAACTCTATAAAGCAGCTTTAAAAAAAAAAAAAGTATATATTAACCCTTTACAGAAAGCTTTCTTTAAAAGAATTTCAAAGATGGGCGCCTGGGTGGCTCAATGGGTTAAAGCCTCTGTCTTCGGCTCAGATCATGATTTCAGGGTCCTGGGATCGAGTCCCACATCAGGCTCCCTGCTCAGTGGGGAGCCTGCTTCCTCCTTTCTCTCTGCCTGCCTCTCTGCCTACTTGTGATCTCTCTCCCTCTCTGTGTCAAATAAATAAATAAAATCTTTTAAAACATAATAATAAAATAAAATCTCCACGACTATTTAAAAAAAAATTTCAAAGACAGCGTGCAATGGAAGATACGTAGCCAGTATGTACAGAATCAAACTGGTTACAAAAATGCAGAAAACACTTCCCTTAGGACTGATAAACAGCTGTTGCCTCAAGCCCCCTGAGTCAACCCCTCCCTTCTATCCACCTTCCCAACTTTGATTCTTCTTCAATTTTCTCCAGCTGTATCAGCTGAAAGTTTAACATGTGTGGGAATTCCCTGCCCCGAGCCCCAACCCCGCCCCCCATCACCCCACACTGGGCACTGGGACCCTGCTCCACCTTTTGGCAGTATCCTTCAGGCAGGAGTCTGTACTGATCATCTGGGATCCCTGCCTTCCCTGTGAAGTATTACTTCTAGTAGGGAAGACTATGACTTACGGCTTGTTAAAAGCAGTAGTATATGGCAACACGGTTAAAATCATGGGCTCTGGAAAAACCCAGACTTGAAACTCAGCTCTGCCTTTTCCTGAACAGCTGTAAAATCCTAAACATTTTATATAAAACGGAGCTCAGGGATGTATTCAATGTGAAAAATAAATGCACTTACTTTCAGATTAGTGGCAGTTAAAACACTTAGTCCAGTTTCTCAAATATCACAGTGATTCGAAACATGTTGTCACCTTCACTAAGGGGTGGCTATTTGCAGTGGCATCTGTTAAGTGTAATGCCAGGTTCACACAACTAAAGTGGTTTAATTTACCTGCTTTCTTTTATTTTGTGTTTCGCCAATGTCCTCTGAAGTGCAAGGTTCAGCCGCTCCAACTAAAAATTGAAAAGAAAAAATTTAAACATTACCTTAAATAATAATTTACTTGAAGATAGATATTTTAAAAATGTGTCCTGGAAGTTTCTATCCAGCAGAAACATGATTACTTGACTGATGAGTGTAGTGAATTTATGCTTTGGAAATGGAGACTGATTTTCTAGAAGATTCTCAGCTCTGGAAAGAAACAATGAGCTTTGGGTTTGGATGATGTAGGCTGTGGCTCACAGGCTTTGCCCTTTGTGGGTGGTCTCACTGACAGCCACAAAACAAGGTCAGGCTGCATTGGAATCCAAATAGAAGATTCCAGTTTGTAATGCCAGGTCTTCCATGAAGGAATTGTGGGCACCACTTCCGCTGGGTCAGGAAATCCTCTTGGATGTTCTGCCAATGCTTCAGTCTCAGCGTGGCTCCAGCCAAGCAAATTCCTGTTCTCTTCACAAACCCTACACCCGGCCCCCCTGCTGATTTTCTCAACTACAAATGCGAATTTATGTTTCATATTTCATTTCCATGTCCTGGCCTAGAAAACTCTGGAGCTATCTCTGTCTTTCCCCTTTCTCTAATCCCTTAAATCCAAGCTTTCACCAAGGCCGGCTGATCGTTGATTTGAAACAAATCTTGCATTTACCTTACTTTTACTCTCTTTTATTGATTTCTGAGTACTTCATGAGTTTTTCCACATTGTAAGTTATTTGTATGTAAGTCTCCATACTTCATAAATACTTGACAATCAATTAATCTCTCTTAACAGCTTGTTTTCTCTAACTAGTTGGTAAGTAGGATGTAGAGTTGCTTAGCTGGGCTGCCAATGTTTTGCGTTCCATATAAAAACCATATATATCTATATGTGTATATACAACTGTTGATTCTTTCTGTAGTTTGCCCAGAGGAAAGTGAAGAATTTTCTGGTTGTGTTCCAAGCTGGGAAATTCCTTTTTCCCTAAGAACTATTTATATCCCTCTTACAGTTTCCACTGGTCAAGTGAGGCAGCAGAGTTAAGCAAAATAGAACAAGCTTCTGTTTTAATAAAATGAGTTATGGGAAGGATTTTCAGTTTTAAAGAGCATATCAAGCTTGGGGAAAAAATCTGGAATTTATTGAAAAAAACAGAAATGAAAAGTTTGCATTGGATGAGCAATAACACCTTTTCAGGTCCTTCTATTCCAATACTCTGGAATGACATCTCCCTGCTCTAAATCTGCTAAGCCCTCCTCCCCTCCCCACTTGCCCTCTCCCCTGCCAAAACAAAACAAAACAAAAACAAACAAACAAACTCAAACGCCATGACTGCAGAGTTAAACCTAATTATTTAAAACAAGAACTATCATGCTGTCCAATGCTGTTTTGAGTCTCTCCTTTAGGTTGCTAATAGAATTGAAACTAAACTAAACTTAGCCAAACTAAATGCTCCACATCCTACTTACCAACTAGTTAGAGAAAACAAGCTGTTAAGAGAGATTAGTAGACCATCAGGTATTTATGAAGTACAGAGGCTTACATACAAATCTGTCCACATGAAAAGAGTCAGTAAAAAAAAAAAGTTGTATTTGATCAAAGACATGCTGATGTTTGGACAGTTGATGAAGTAATCTACACTGAACACTGCACAGCCCAAATGCATCCAGCACTGGGACATTTACTGTTAGAAAATAAATGGCCTCTGTTGTCAGAGCTCTAGGCATTAATGCCAAATTTACCCGTTTTACCTCCTAGAGTTCCTACATCTTTGCCTTCCCTGCTACATGACACTCTAGTCCAATTTGATGTTTATTCCTACGAGTTCACAAACAACACAGATTATTCCAAATGAAGAAAAAGAAAAAAGGTAAAACATCATTTAGAGTTGGTATTCAGAGTGTTTTTAAAAGAGATTCCAACATGTGTCTGACTTCAATGGCAGGAATTCCAAATTTATCCAACAAAATAATGAAGCCAACATGGTAATGACAGGACCCAGGGAAGGCATGGAAGCTCTCCAGCTTTCCCATCCTCACCATCTGTTCATCTCTGTGCCTCTCACTCTGCTCTTAGAAATGAGAGTCCCAACCACTTCCCAGACGATGACAACCAACTCCCTGAGAAAGACGACATCGCTCATCCCAGCCAAAGCTGGCTGTCTAGTAACTGGGGTGGGGTGAGAATAATGAAATATTTCCATTGTAAAGCTCATTAACCAAAGTACTATTGTGCTAATACTGTATGTGAAGTAAATTCCTTCAACTTTCTGTTGATTCTAACTTCTCCATCTTCAAGCTTCAATGCTAGTCTCTTTTCAGTCGCTCTAGCCATATAGTTGACAGCAGTAATGCTCTACCCTTCGGAAGCTGTGTGACTCTAGTCAAGTCATTTCACCTCCTTAAGTCCTTCCCGGGGAATGAAACGAGATTACCTCTGAAGTTCCTTTAAGTTTAAAAAGTCAGCAGTCTGTGGTTTTTCAGTGCTCCGCACAAAACAGAGGGTGGATGTTGGGTGAATTAAAAATGTTCAGTGGATTATTATAGCTGGAGTCGGATAAGATCAATGTCCAATCTCCCAGATTAAGTGAGTTTATATAAAACTGTGAACAGTACCAGAGGGAGGAAGACATCATGAAGACCTGTCAGTTAGTCTCTCGTTAGCCCTGCAGAGGTAGAGGAGCTCTCCACATAACCGCTCTATTCCTAAAATATGTGACCTCATTAGGTACTGCCCTGTCCCCAGGTCTTCTTATAGGTGGATTAGCAGAAGGTGCTCCAGATAGTGAAGTGACATGAGGCTATACAGCTCACAGAGCTATATCAAGAAGTGTCCAAGCTAATGTGCAAACACAGGGCCATGACTCTGACTCAAGGAAGCAGGTCAAGACTGGCTTTCACAGAGACTTCAGACACAGAGCTGGAGAAGGAAAAGGGAGATTTCCCAACTCAACAAATTCGTAGGGAACATATGATGGTCTTTGGAATTGGAAGAAAATGGACAGGAGATAAGTTATTCTTCAAGGAATTTGATTTTTTTTTTTTTTTTTTTTAAAGATTTTTTTTATTTATTTACTTGACACAGAGAGAGAGAGATTACAAGTAGGCAGAGAGGCAGGCAGAGAGACAGGGAGAGGAGGAAGCAGGCTCCCCGCTGAGCAGAGAGCCCGATGCGGGCCTCGATCCCAGGATGCTGAGATCATGACCTGAGCCGAAAGCAGAGGCTCTAACCCACTGAGCCACCCAGGCGCCCAGGAATTTGATTTTAAGATAATAGCTAACAACTACCAGGCACTTACGGTATGGCAAGAGCTGTGGATTAAGTCCCTTCATGTGCATTAAAACTCTAGGAGTAGGTACTGTATTACTATCATTTCACAGATAAAGAAGGTGAGGATAAGAGGAGCTAAGCAGTTGCTCAAAGTCATAGAGTTCATCAGAGTGTAGGATCCTGCTGAAAAGAATTCAAGATCTTAAATATTTATTAAGATTAAACAGAATTTAAGAACATGATCGCTTTTAAGAAGTGTTTTTATACGTTTCCAGGAAATAGTCCACATCTATTAGAGCCTTGCAAGTGAGAAAGCAAGGATTAACATTTGCCTTAAAAAATATTCTTTTACCATTTTCAAAATATCAGTAAAATCTCAAAAGGGCAAGCACTCACCTCGGGAAAAATCAGTTTGCAAATACTCTCCGCTAATGTATGAAGATAGACTCGGCTCCTACTGGTCTTTCTTTGAGGAAGACTTCTTTGTACATTCTTCTCAGGGACATCCTGACAGATGGGCAGAGCTGCTTTGCCACTCTCTGAGCTTCCTGCTACCTCTTCCGCTGGCTCCTTGGGAACCCGCCCGGGTGCCAGTAGGGACAAAGGACACTCCCCTGTGATCTTGAGATCCTTCAGCTTCGTGCAGAACATGGTGTTAGTAGTCTCTCACCCTGCTGCGGAGTACTTCCGGGTGAGCCGTTGTTCTTAGGTGGGACTGACCAACCGAAGCCACTAGCAGATCAAGGATACTGGTGACTGGGGTGTCTATGGGTAGTAGAAAGTCAGAACAGAAAGACAAGTGATTCTGTATACTTACGAAAACAGAAAAAGACGTGTAAAAAAGCAAAGGCCATACATTCCTGTGTCATTTTCAAGGAAAAAGAAAATTCTGGTGAACCTGTCAGTTACCAAATGGATGAACCATTTGGTAAAGGCCTTATTTAATATGTGTGCATTTGAGTATACTAGTAAAATATTTTGTTTTAGGATTTTTCGAATGGAAGATAATTTTCTCCCAAATGTCCCTACCATAAACTACTGATTTCCATTTTTATAGCCCATTTGGTCTGGTTTGATTCCACAACAATGGAACTTTATGGTTTTATGACAGAAGCCAAGTATACATCTACATCTTAGTGCTAAGCACTACATTCTCATTATGCTCTCCTTTCTGAAAAATCAGGATAGCAGAAACCAGGGTCTCCCAATATTTAAAGGAAAAAAAAAACCCATGCATGTAGTGATGTTCAAGTATATGTTTTGGGATCTGAAATACGGAGTTTCAGATGAAAAAAAAAGATAAACTGAAATGATTACTGCAAAAGAAGACACTTGCTTATAAATAGCAAAATAATTTTAAAATACCATCAAAATGAAAAACAAATACTATTTTTTCAAAGAACTCCTGATCCCTAAGATCATGCCATTGGATTTTCAGGGGTCTCTGGATCTGAATCTAGATGACACTGGAGTAATCCAAGAAAGCATCTCCTCCCAGAGGCCCGATGAAATCATATGTATGGCTATTCCGGCATATTTCCTTTGTACTTTTGTTTGTGTTGATGCTGTGACCCTGAATTCCCCCACACAATCCACAACCCATTGATAATTAGTTATCTGTCACTTGAAACTGTCTGGTTGGGAATTCACTTTGTCAGTAATACTAATGATCTTGATTAACTGGGACCCCCAACTGTTTCCATTCTTTGAAAATCAAAAAAACACAAAAACAGTGCAAAAGAGCACAAGGTGAGTTACTTCCAGTGATGTGGCTGGCACAGTGCTGGGGGTTCTGTACTTACAGATAAGCCTCACAGCAACCATATGGCACATTATTATTATCCCCAATGCGCTGGAGGCTCAACAGTTGAGGTTATTTTCTTTCATCTGACTTGCTAGACAGGGACAGAGCTGGGCTTCAAATGTAGGTCCATGCAACACCGAGCCCATGTACTTTCTATGAATCCAAACTCCTAGAACAGTGTCTACATCATCAGGCTTAGTTCATAAACTAGAATTAATTTAAAGATATGGTTTACCAGTTTACATTAAAAAGCAAATAAGAACATAATTCCCCTGCTCATAGGCTAGTAAGTTGAACCATTCAGGATAAAGCTTAATATTTCAGTCTTTAGAACTGGAGTTCAATGATTTCCTTTCTTTTCTGTGTGCCTAAATGCTCTTAATATATTCTTAATGTGTATTAGCAACAGCTTGTAATTTTTGTCACAGATAAGTTCTCTAATAAGTTTAGGACAATGGACAATTCATTTTCTGAACTGGGACAACTAAGGAAGCTAAATTCATCATATGACAGCCCTTGGGGAGTGTCATGGGTTATTAGGTATAGGGGAGGATTATGGATGCTGACAGGCCAGTAGAAGCTGCTGCTACTTTCTGTTACTTAAAGTCCTCCCCCAAATCTGTGATCACATGTAATGTATGAGTCTTCAAGAAGACACAAGGAAGATCCTATCTATTCACAAGCAGATGACGTTTTCTGCCAGAAGAGAATATGGAGTTCTCTCAGCAGGCTACTGAGTGACCCAAAGGTAATTCAGTAACAGAAGGAATGGTTACTTGGAGTCTGAAATACCTGAAAATCCCAGGCTCTCAACCACATATATTTTAAGATTCAATTCTGAGAAAATATACGTTACTCAGTCTTAAATGCATCTGAATGTAACTATTACTATTCACTAACTCCCACCCTTATACATGCTTTAGATCAGTGGACAATGGACCGCTCTGTAAAGGGCCAGAGAGTAGGTAATTTCAGTTTTGTGGGTTTCTATCAGTGACTTAACTCCTGCCATTGTAGCATGAAAGCAACCACAGCTGATATACAAAGGAATGGTATGGATGTGTTCCAATAAAACTTTATTTGCTCAAACAGGCTGTGGATTTGGCCCTCAGATTCACCGTATCAATTTGGATCAAGCCATAGGTTCCTAACTCCTGGTTTTAGAAAGCTGAGCAGGTTA
This sequence comes from Ailurus styani, assembly GCA_002007465.1. Classification (NCBI taxonomy): domain Eukaryota; kingdom Metazoa; phylum Chordata; class Mammalia; order Carnivora; family Ailuridae; genus Ailurus; species Ailurus styani. The sequence goes on from LNAC01000281.1 coordinate 926,440, forward strand.
ACTGAAGCATTTTAATCCAAACAGAATTCTGCTATAGGACCAGAGTTACTTCCTCAACTCCTCTACCCAATTCACTCCCAAAACATAGCAGCCTACGTGGATCCAATTTTGTACAACTTGAAAGTCAAAAAGAGGCAGCATAGTGGATATTAAATAACTATAAAAATTATAATACTATTATTTTATATTAGTTCTCAGGAAGATTATATTATATTATATTATATTATATTATATTATATTATATTATATTAACTGAATGCCATGATTTCAGTTATATCAAAGGTTAACTAGAATAACTAGAAGAAAAGAGTACTCAAAAAAAAAAAAAGGGAAAGCAACAACAACAAAAAAATAGAAGATTTAAAATTGGATCTGATGAAGGTATAGAACTGCTCCTTAAAATAAGTTATTCTGGTACGTATCAGAATTTTAGTTTGGGATTTAGGGGTTTGACATAATACAGTTTATGATAAAATCTCCCACTAAGTTTAACCTTTTCATTAATGTTGGATTTCAACCTTTGTCCCCAATCCCAATATTTTGATTCTCAGCCTCCGATTCAATCTCGCTACAGAAGAATAAAACCGACCAGTCAACCTTGAAGTTCTTTCTTCTCCTATATTGCACAACACTATAATTTCCAGAAAATGTGTCTAACATTGTTTTTTATTAAGTAAAAACAGCAACAGGAAACAAGTTGTGCTTACTTTAAGATCAGTTAAGTGTTTAGTCTCATTAAATCACATATGTATAAACAAGCTAATTAGCATTCTTCATCTGCTCAGCGGATGAAATTACATTACGAAACAGATGCACTCAGTGCTGATACCTTGGAAATCTATGTTTGTCTTGTGTTTGCCTGCCAGGAATACAGAATACATTCTTCAATTAAACGAGTGATGATTTTCAGGTGTAACATTAGCGTGACTTTGTAAATGGTTGGTCAGTGGCTGAACTCAGTACCTAGCTGGTTGGGGAAGTGAGAGTAACACGGTAAGGGGAAAACAAATTAATTAAAGTAATAAACTTGATGACAAGGCCTTGGTGAGCCATGGAATATATGTTCTCAGAAACTTGGAGAGGTATTTGCCATCCCCAAGGTTGATGATTAAACAGCCTTCAAATGTATTGAATGTTCTCTCCCTTTGACTAGTAAGTGATTAACTCTGCTATGGTGAGAATAACGACCCAGCTGTTGGCCTCATATTAATAACCAAGATATGTGATTGTTCAGGTAAGGGGGCTGTCCATGATTTCAACTCCAGTGTTACATACAAAAATCTTGTTTTCCACTTATTAAAAGATCTGAAAGAAAACACCCCATAAGGACTCTGACATAGAAATCCTCTTTTATGACAGCAGGTCCTGAAGAGCAGATTTCAAATTCGAAATTGGGGTAGGGGGAGGAGCCTAGGAACTTAAGTCTCCGTAGTAAAAACAAATAGTTACACACGATGTCCAATTTCAGGCCTAGCATCTAGCCAGGCCAAAATCTGAGGTCAAAGTGATGTAAGTGTTTTAAGATCAAATTCCAAAGTCTAAATTTTTAAGAGTAGCTGAAAGATGAAGAGAACTTAGAAACAAAAAGTGCCTTAGTAAGGATAAAGTTTGCATACGGCAGCACAGATTTGTCACCATTTTCATAAACCGGTATCAAGCTTAACTTTCGGGTAGACCAGAAATCTAAAAAGGTTCTTCTTCAAAAATTGAGAAAAATAAATAAAATCCCATAAATCAGCCTTTTACAATGTCTTTCTTTTCATTTTGCAGTGGGAACTATTTATAGAACTTTCCCCTGTGATCTATCAGGAAAGCAGGACAAAGTACTAGAAAAACTGGTAAGAATGTCCAAGTCACTTCAGTACTAAGGTTAAAAAAAAAAAAGCAAGCCAATATCGGACTCTCTCATCTCATGATGCCTCTTTAGCTTTACCATTATCCCTGCTCCCCCCCCCTTATGGTCACACTTCCTGAAAGATCAGGCCTTAGGTGCTGTGTTCACTTCCTTAAAAAAAAATTTATTCCTTAGTCTACAATTCTCTGACTTTTGCTTCCACTGCGTTACTGACACCCTGACACGAAAACCTCCGAAAAGTTAAAGCTAATTAACCTTTTGGCTTTTAACATACTTGATGGATTCTCAAGTGCCCTTTGTCTTTTCTTTTTCATAATTTCCACTCCCACCGATTCTTTGATACTTCTAGTTCATTCACTTTTCATTCTGTTCAACAGGTATTTGTGGTGGCCTACTATGTGTCAGGCTTTCTTCCAGGCACAGGGACAGAGCGGTGAATAAAGGACATTGCCTGCCCTCTTGGAGTTCACGGTCTGGCAGAAGAACTATTTCTGACATATCAGTTCTACGTGTGATGCATGCTACAGAAAGGGGAAGGACAAGAGCGTGTTCTCGAAGCTCAAACCAGGGATCTAAACCCAGTCCCGGGAGGAAGAGACACCTGAGCTGAGCTGTGACCCTGAACCAGGTGAAGAGAGTTCCAAACAGAACCAGCATGCTTGGGGGCCAAGACAGACCTAGCCGTGTTCTAGGAACTGAAATAACTCCAGCATGGCTAGAGCATGGGGTCAGGGATTGCAAAGTGATGGTAGAGGGAGCTGAGACAGGCAGAGGTCAGGATTGTGGAAGGCTCTCGAAACCTTGTTAAACAAAGAAATCTAAGAGCAACCACCCGAAAGACTAAGATGTAATAATGTGAATAGATTATATTGTATTTTTAAAGAATTATTTGAATGAAGAATGAGAAATGTGTCAGAGTTAGACAGGTGGCTTATCTGGGTTGGACTAAAATAACAACCTTAGCATGAAAAGTGGATCAATTCCATAAGTATTTCAGGTAGAGAATCTAGAGCCCTTGGCTACTGACTGGACATGGGGGCTGAACGATAGTGAAGACATATCCCTCTGACTTTACTTCTCAATACCACAGCCAGGAGAGACTCTAGGGCCCATGGAGAGCAGTCAAAAGAGTCCATAATCCATTTCCCACAACTTTGGTTATTCAATCATTTTGAGACCAGAATTTGGGTTTTCACTATTACATAACACCTTGTGGGAGTCAGTGCGCTCCAACTCTCTTGCTAAAATCTTTTGGAAAGTAATTTCTCCTCCTTCAAAAACCCAGATGTGGGAAAGCTGACTCCAGTTTATGCTACAGAACAGAGCAGTCACCTTGGAAGATGGCATCTACACACCAGCGTAAGGTGTCCTCAGCTATCTTTAAGAAGAGTGTAGGGTACTTACCTTGAATTTTTGTAACTAGAGAGCACACACTGTCAACCTTCCCAAAACAAAGAAGTCAACTCTAAGAGCAATGGCAACCTCAGTTCTAGAGTCCAAAATACCAGAAATCACCCCCTTACCTGATGGCAACTGCTTCACCAAATCTAGAGTACCCATACAACTTATATTTAATAATACTTACAATAATAATCATATTTAATACTGACAATTATAGTTTAACAAACTGTATTTTCTTTTTCTTTTCTTTTCTTTTTCTTTCTTTTTTTTTTTTTACAATTTATTTATTTATTTGAAAGAGGGAGAAATGCAGACTCCGCTGAGCACAGAGACCCACACAGGACTCAATCCTAGGACCCAGAGATCATGTCCCCAGCCAAAATTAAGAGTCAGATGCTCAGTCAACTAGGCCACCCAGGTGCCCCAAACATATCAATTCTCTATTAAAAATAAGGGGGGTATGATTCACATCTTTTTCATTGGAATTGGGAGCAATTCTCTGACATCTTTGCAGTAACAGCAGACTTTAGTATAGTCTACAGTGGGGAGATTTTAACTCTAAGATTCTGTTTTTATATCAGAGTGTTTACAGAATGTTTTATGTGACTCTCAGTTTTTATATCAAAATGTTTACAGAATGTTTTATAAGTAAAGAGCAAAACCTTTGGGACTATAAATCCTGAATCTCTATGCTTAAGATTTTCTAGTGTGACTATCACTGAAATTTGAATACATGCAGTTAGTATGTCTTCAAATTAAATATAATTACTGCTTATAGTAAATCATGTAGTCATAAGGAAATCAGATAAATATTTCAATATTCTGCTCCTGAAATATATAAAACAATTTCCTGCAGCTATTTCTGTGATTCCCATCATTGTTTAATTACTAAAATAGCTCCTTAGAGACTTAGTCACTTTAAAATATATTTACTCAAAATGTAACAATTAGTATGAAAGGAGTTAAATGCGAAATGGAATTCCTTTTTACACCATAAAAAGTCATTTTGTTTTTATCTATTTTCAGATAAATACCGTGTATTTCTGTGATGTGAACTGGCTCATACGCAGTCATAAAGAGAGGAATAAGGTCTGTATAAAGTAGCAGGTAGGCTGGATCTCCAAGCACTCCATGTTCTTCCTCCTAGCTCAACTGACCTCACGTCCCATCTTGGAAGTACTTATTACAGTTTTCCTGTATTTTCTTCCTCAGCGCCAAAACTCAGTAGGCTCTGCACTTTCTTATAGTTCTTGCCATCAAACTACTTTCACCTTTTCCCCTCATGTCAGGCCCATCGTTGATTGCAGTAGTTCAGTATCCCTTAGAATTCCTTGGAATGCAACTGGTCTTTTTACCTAAGCTGGTATAGCTTTTACGATTGTTACTGCTTTTATTGGTGCTCAAAGTTCAGACTGGTTTCACCCTAACACATTTTCCTCCCACAAGCCCTTTTATTTTTAGTGCAGTTTTGCAGCACATGAGGTTTTTCAGGAACACATATATGGTGTGGTTTTAGAAATGCCTGTACTCTCAACAATGTTTGATTTAAATTTGCAGGTAAGGCAAAAAGCTGACTGAACTACCTAGAAAAACACACTCAGTAAGGTCACATCCTTGAAGAGTCTACAGAGTCTGTTATGATACAGGTAATACAGCCTGGTGAAACATTTAGAAGGAAAACAAGTCCATGATGATTAAACAATTGGGTTGACTGATAAATTTCATTTAAGTGGCAAAATGAAACTAATGACCATCTAACATCAGAGCTTCTCCATTTTCTTTTCTTTCTAAATTTTGGCCAGTCGGGAAGACCTGGAAACACATCTCAGATTTCATATACATGCATACATACACATACACATTTAATTGTCCTCTTGTGCAATGATGACTTTTTTAAGTGTCTGAGATTATATATTTATATCTCTATCTCTGGAGATGATTGGTAGGAGAGAAACTTCATGCTTGGAGAGATCAGTTCACACAAATTTTGGGGGCCATGCACCGTTGTGCTCTGAGGTAGTAGAGTTAGTGGAGTAGTGACTGAGCTCAGGCTCTGGGCCTGTGTCTGCTCCTTGCCTCTACCATCGACCAATCAGCTCTCTGACCTTAGTTAAGTTCTTCACTTCCGCTGTCTCCATCTGCATAAAAGGGATCCTAATAGCAACTATCTCATAAATGTGTTGTGAAAGTAAACAAACTGATAAATATACAGCACTTAGGAAAGTACCTGGTGCCCAACATGTAATGATTAATGTTGACTATCATAATTCCTACTTAGCAGCAGCACAACAATGGACAGGTTTCTTAATTTCACTGAGCTTCTGCTACCTCAACTGTAAAACGGGAAAATGGTGATGAAACAGGGATGTATGAAGGAATAGAAAAAGAATTTATGCAAAGACATTGTACAAGAGAATCCTGCTAAAAGAAGTCACTAATAAAAGACTGACAAATTTACTCTATTCCCTCAGAAAGACCGAGTTATGTTTTATACCTATGACACCTTTCCTATTACCTTTCAAAGCCATTTAAGGGAACTCTAATATATAGCAGGTGCTTGGTCCTGTACGAATTTGGAAAACATTCTCCACTTGAAGAACATTAATGCATACCAAGAAAATAATATCTATACCAGTAATTAAGGTTTCTTTTATTAAGATTATAAAATAATAGAGTTTACAGTATAGTCCAGAAGAGTAAGATTCTAATTTGGTTTTATCTTATATAATTCCATTAGCTGATAAGCTGCATGCCAAATATCTTTAATAAAATATTAGGATAAAAATTGATGGACTATGCTAGATTTTAAATCTGTTTTTCCCCTCATGAAACCAAACCTGTGATATAAATCAAGCAAGTTTACATCATTGAAGTACACACTATTTTCTGTAAATCCACCATTATTCACAATGTGAAAAAAATTTTAAACAAAATAAACATGTAACAACCAAGTTGAAATAGAAATTCTGTGGTATCTGGTTTTCTTTCCCTAGAATGCTACGTTGGCAAATGATTCGTATTGTTATACAAACAATCTTGTCTTCAATCACTGTTTTCATACGCTAACTGTTCTCAATATTGATTCAGTGTTAACCCTTTTATGCACTTCTCAATGTGTACTTATTTTGTAGAAAGGTTTAAGAGATGGGTAAGGAGAGATTAAATAGCATGTTAATTTTAGGATATTTGTGAAATCAAGTTAAGTCACCCAGAGTCTGATTAAAATAAGACATGCCGGGTTTCTAACAAGAGTAAAGTGCATTCTGGTTTTGACTGTCACACCTATGGGGCATTTGAATTAGCATTTTAACAATGAGGAGCTATCAAAGTGGCCTGATCTTTGATGGGAAGAAAGGGGTGACTGGATTAGTACAGAAGTCACCCTCTGGTAGAGGAAAATAGCTTTAACCTGTCATATTTGGAAAGAAGATTCTGGAAGAAGACACAATAGCGACCCTCATGAGTCTTCTAACCCAGCCCTTGAAATTTTTCTCAAGATCCTTGAGAAAAAGGGCTCCAAACTATAAAGCCATGAAAATGTAAGACTTGTAAGCACCTTCTCTCAACAAAGAGAAAAAACAAGAACAGGAACAAATGTATCAATAGTAGAGGCACAGGTACTGAAGGAAATGTCTATACTGGACCAGGACTGGGAAGGTCAGATAAAGCTAAACCACTATGCAGGAAAACACTGGAGTTTCAGGACCACCACCCCCCCTTTTTTTTTTAAGAGAAAGAGAGTGTGTGAGAGTGGGTGGGGGGCAGAGTGGGCAGAGAGAATCTCAAGTAGGCTCCATGTCAGCGCAGAGGTTGATGGGGGGGGGGCTCAATATCAGACCCTGAGGTCATGACCTGAGCTGAAATCAAGAGTCAGATGCTCAACTGACTGAATGACCCAGGCGCCCTTCTTGGGCCCTTTTAAAGCAGGAGTTGGCAGGCAATGGCAAAATCCAACCTGCTGCCTGTTTTTGTTCTGCCCTAGAGCTAAGAACGGTCTTTATGTTACTAAATGGTTGAATAAATCCAAAGAATATTTCATGATACATGTACACTATATGAGATTCAAACTTCAGTGTCCATAAATATAGTTTCATTGGAACACAGCCATGCTGTGACAGAATAAGAAATATATATTTGGCTTCTGCCTGTTGTTTCCTGGCACACAACTGCTAAAACCTAAGGAATCTCCAAAGTGATAAGGCTCCTGGATAGCTTCAGGATGGGGCCTGGTTGCCAGGGGAACCAATCATGTGGTTAGAGGATAGGAATTCTCTATCTCAGCCTGGTCTCTGGAGAGAGGAGAGACTCTGAAGGTTGAGTTAAACACTAATGGTCAATGATTTCATCAATCCTGCCTACCTAATGAAGCCTCCATAAAAAAACCTAACCAAAGGGGTTTCAGAGAGCTTCTGGGATGGTGAACACATGAAAGTGCTAGGTGGGTAACATGCTAGGAGAAGGTATGTAAAGGTTGTGTTTTGAAAAAGACCTACCTCTTCTACAATTTACAATTCACCCGAAAATCCCACCCTGGAGACCCCAGGAAAGATGTTCCTCCGGAAGCTCCTAAGGACACGATGGAAAGTCAGGGGCCTTCCTGAGTTCTCAATTCAACAGTAGAGCTCTTCTGATTTTTGAGACAGAAAATGCCCATCTGTCACCAGCAGTGTGGTACAGATCCTTGATGCTCATGCTAGAACCAAGCCAGCAAAAGAAGTAGCTGGGTCCACCACAAATTCCATTCCTTCTGAACTTTATATAATGATGAAATTAAAAGAAATCATTACCAGAAGTAAATTTGGGCTTCCAACGTGTCCTTTGCAGGTATATACTTAGATACTCACAAAGTTACATGTTGAGAAAGGCCAAGTTCTTTCCCATTAAATCCAAAACCACAACCATATTATTTTAATGATTTTTACATCTAATTGATTCAAAATAGGAAAAGTTAAAAGAAGACCCCTGTTTTTTTTTTTAATTTTATTTTTATTATTTGCCCAAGGGGTACAGGTCTGTGAATCATCAGGCTTACATCTTTCACAGCATTCACCAAAGCACAAACCCTCCCCAATGTCCATAACCCATCCACCCTATCCCTACCCTCCCACCCCCCAGTAACCCTCAGTTTGTTTTATGAGATTAGAAGTCTCTTATGGTTTGTCTCCTTCCCCATCCCATCTTGTTTCATTATTTTTCCCTCCCTACCCCCCACAACCCCCCA
>LNAC01000281.1:943766-1021138 GCA_002007465.1 Ailurus styani
CAGCAGGGAGCCTGCTTCCCCCTCTCTCTCTCTCTGCCTGCCTCTCTGCCTCCTTGTGATCTCTCTCCCTCTGTGAAATAAATAAATAAATAAAGCTTTAAAAAAAAAAAGAGTTAATACATATGAAGAAAAGAGTTCTCTAAACATTACAATCATAACTCTGGACTGGCAGAAAATGTAAAGATATTTTAATTCCCTGAATTTCTTTTTGTTTTGTTTTAAAGATTTATTTATTTATTTTTAGAGAGAAAGTGAAGTGGGATGGGCAGCGGGAGAAGGAGAGTCTTTTTTTTTTTTTAAGATTATTTATTTATTTATTTGTCAGAGAGAGAGAGAGAGAGAGAGTGAGAGAGGCAGGCAGAGGGAGATGCAGGCTCCCCGCTAAGCAAGGAGCCCGATGTGGGACTGGATCCCACAACCCTGGGATCATGACCTGAGCCGAAGGCAAATGGTTAACCGACTGAGCCACTCAGGCATCCCTAATTTAACTGAATTTCTATCAAAATTCTTTCATATACCTTAATTATCTCTTGTTTCATGCATTTTATTTGGAAGTTCACAGGTTTTCGAAACCTAACTCTAGAGTCTAAGTTGACCACTATATAAGAAAATATGCTATTGATCATAGGCAAAATCATTTACAAACCATCAGAAAAGCTTTTCTGTAGCCAAGAAAGGTGGTAAAACATAGTATTTAAGAGGATGGACTCTGCCTCGCTAGCTACAAACACTGGTTCCACCCACCCCTAACTAAAGGTATGACACTAAGGTAAATTATTTTCCTGCAAATTAACAAATGACTCCATTTCCTCATCTGTATAGTAAGTGATAAGATAGAACATTTCTTGGGGGCTCAATAAACCTTTCATTTTAATTCAGTTTTAATAATACTTCGAATATAATATGTGCTTAATAAATGTTGACTCCTAGTTTCTGAAATTAGGTATAAAATTATTCTAGCACCTGTATGTTACCTTGTTGGACGCTTGGTTGACCTAAAGCAGTAGTTCTCAAAGTGTCATCTGCAAATTCTTGTGGACGCCCTGAGGCCCTTTAAAGGATATGCAACATCACAACTATTTTCATAACAGAACTGAGGTACCAGGTGCCCTATCCATTCTCATTCTCTCAAAAGTATCCAGTGCAGCTTTCCAGAAGCTATACAACATCTAACAATGTCCTCATTTCATCAGCTCATACAATGTGTGCTTACGTAGAACTTTCTAAGGTAGTAGATTTAGTGTATAAATGTATGTCTGTTCAGGGATGAACTCGGTTTGTTCTCAGAACTTCTGCTGTGTTCTTCCCAGAATCACTGGTTATACTTGCTATTATCTCTGTAACCTCATCATTGTCCAACAAATCACTATTTTGAAATTCCTGGGTTTTTCTTAACATGTCCATGTAAACACAAAAAATAACTACACTTTTCTGTTTTGTAGTAGTATTAAATTATGTTAGGTTTTCTAACTTGTAAATTTTCACTTAAACTGCTATGTTAGAATTTAATAATATTTATTCCAGTTGAAAGGAAAGTTTATTGGTATTTTTCTTATGTTTATGGGTGGATTCTTGGCTCGAAGACTTTCTCAGCCATCACACCACAGCGGTACCTTCTACACCTGCCATGGTGAACTGGACAGCTTCCCAAGACTTAAAAATTTTTCCAGATGAGATCCATGGTGATATCAGTGAATGTGATTTTTTGGTACTATACTATAAAATGTAAAGTGTATCAACATTTGTTAGACCTGACAAAGCTTAGTGAACCAGTATTTTCCAATGACCATGATGTTACAAAATCATGCATTAATAAAGATCCCTTCAGAGACCACAGATTTTAATAGTTTCACATCCTATACTGCAAGTAACCTTTAAGTTCTAATGTTTCAAATTTTGAAATTTTTATACCAGAAAAATCTAAAATTATCTGAAAATACTATGAAATCACTCCTCCCTTTTTAACTGTGCATCAGAGTAAGACTGGATTTTTTTCATATACTTCAACCAAAACAACCCGAATTTGTTAAATATTTAAAAAAATATATTACTTTTGGGGCCCGTGGGTGTCTCAGTTGGTTAAGAGTCTGACTCTTGATTTCCGCTCTGGTCATGATCTCAGAGTCCTGGGATCAAGCCCTGCGTCAGTCTCATGCTCAGAGTGGAGGAGACTGCTTAAGAGTCTCTCTTTCCCTCTCCCTCTGCCCCTCAGCCTGCTCACACTCTTTCTCTCTAAATAAACAAATAAATAAAATCTTTAAAAAGTATATTACTTTTTACTTCAAAAAAGTATATAATGATTGTGGGTTCTTTTACCAAATGCATAGTTAGTGCTTATAAATAATACACTTTAGGTTTATATTTCACAAATCATTTGGGTAACACCACTTCTCTCTTCCACAGCATTTACCTGAATGTCACACTAATTCTGTATCCAGTAATGTATCCTTGTCTCTGACACCGGACAAGAAAATGTATTTCCTCCTCAAAGTCTATGTACTGTTCTGGACTCCACCACAACAGTCTTTCTCTAGGACCTTTCTTTATAATTACTTGACCTAATTTTCCCTTAAAATCTTCCCTCTTTCTTCTACTTGAATTCTTCAATTTATCCACCTATCCATCAATCCATTCATTTGCTCATATGTCCTAGAAATATTGATTAAGCATCTATGACTACTTTCTAAGAGACGAGATTTCAGAAACTGAAAACAAAAAGCAGTAAAAATAAACCAGCACTAGACCTTTAAGGAAGGTCATGTAGGGAATGGGGTGTGGAGAGACTAAAAGCACACTCATTCAGTTAAAATGTGACTTCTCATGATATGTGATGGGAAGACAGAAAATCTGCATCTATTTTTTTTAAAGACTTCATTTATTTATTTGACAGAGATAGACACAGCGAGAGAGGGAACACAAGCAGGGGGAGTGGGAGAGGGAGAAGAAGGCTTCCTGCCGAGCAGGGAACCTGGTGCGGGGCTCAATCCTAGGACCCTGGGATCATGACCTGAGCCAAAGGCAGACACTTAACGACTGAACCACCCAGTGCCCCAGAAAATTTGCATCTAAACCTGACACGGTATACTGGTAAATGCTTCCTTGAAAAAAGACTTAAGTTGCATCTTCTAGAATAAGCAAGAAATAACAAGTTATAGAAAACAATAAAGTTATTCCAAAGAGCAGAAAAAGATGTGCAAAAGACTATGACAGAAACAAACAAAAAGAGCTTGATGACCAATTACAGTAAAGAAAATATGTCCATAACACAGAATTCAAGTAAAAGAATAACCAAGACATTGACCAGCAAAGTTAGACAGTAAAGTAAGGCTGGCAGACTACTTGAAATTATGAACACTGCATGATCTCTACACCACTTACCATGGTTTCTAACACATGGCATGAAGCAAATTCTTGATACTCATGCAATGACCAGTGATTATTCATCAAGGACAGTTAGTGTAAAAAACAGAGCCAACACCATTTTACAGTGTATAAAACAGACTATGACAACCTACAGCTACCAATTTCCACTATGTACTGAAACAGATCCAGTATTAAGATAAATATAACTAAACTGATGTTACTCTGGTTTGATTTAGATAGATAATCAAGGCCACAACATGCTGGTGAGGAAAATGTCCCAACCACCCCCAGTTAGGATAGGGAACAAAAATGTGAAGAAACAATTCTTTTCAGGACGTTAAACTTTTTTTAACCTTCTGCTTTCTGTCTGAACACCATATTGTCATCCAATGTACCCTACTTGTATCTACCTTTTTCATTTATGCCCTACGTGCTAGTTCCTTCAGTTTTCTTTTTCTCTTGCATTCAAAGGTCTACGGTCCAAGAAACCATACTCTTGAGAAGGCTCCATAATAAATGTGACTTTTGCTATTGGGCAAACAAGGTTATGCTGATCTTCTGAGTAAAACAGTTATACCAGGGCTTCCTAGAGATAAAATCCAAAGGACTACATCAATCCAAAGGAGTTGTCCCTAGGAGAGGATGGGAGGAAGAAAAACTTTTATGGTAGATGGCCTTACGATACCCCTCAAAGGCAACCTTCTATGCTTGGCCAAGCTATCAGATGGGTTGCGGGTGGTAAATCAGTCTAAATCAGGATAAATTCTTACAGCTTCAAAGGGTGGCAAAGAAAGTGGAGACGGGGAAAGCTAGCAAATTCAGTTTGAATAATTTGCTATTTACCCAAGGAACAGACTCACTCAAGAAAGATTACAGCTCTCCTACAGACCAGGGCTCATTTTTTTAAAGCATAAGACAACACAACAAGAGCTTAAGAATTACTCTAAGCCAGTCATTAGAGAAAAGAACCAGAAATAGATGCATGGCATATAAAATTGTTATTTGGGGGAAGAGGTGGACAAAGGAATGCTACTTACAATTAGTGACTGCAAATATTTTAAAACACTTAAAAAATGGATACCCAAAGAGTCTTCACTGGGAAAAGTGTCTTTTGCTAATCACTTTTACAAATGAATACTAATCTATTGTAAGAATATCTTGTTTTAAATATTGACATTATCAAGTCCTGACAAGGTTAATGTGTTTATCCACATCTCATCCATGTTACAGTTCTAATCCCCTAAATACTCCCTCCATTGTGCTATCTTGATTAAACTTTATGCTCACAAATATATGACTCAAAAGTTTATACTAGATCAATAGAACACTGAAATTCCTTGCTCTGTGTGTTATTAACTTAATAATATAAAGCACGTGACATTTAACAACTTATAATAGCATCTGAAGCTGCAAAATGATTGAAAATTGAGAACGATTAGGAGCTAATAACTTCAACGTCCTGCAAATAAAATTAGATTAGTAAAATAACAAAACTTCTCTAATAAAACGAACGGAATTAAAGTTACAGCGCCTTTTCAACCTCACAGATGGAAACACCTGATGCAAGGTAAGGAGCCAAATAATTTCCTCATTAAGTCTAGAAAAGCATATTGAATTTTGAATAGTTTGATTTACGAAGGTTTAATTAAAAGTCATGCATGTGCCGTATCCTGTTCCTAAACTCAAAAAGCAAGATAGTTCTACATTACCTAATAAAGCAAAAACTCAGCCTGGCATCCTGGTCTTTTGTAATCTAACCTCTCTTTACCTTAAATCTTTCTATAAATATGCCCCAGCATAGCCTCATCACTCCAAGCAGGCCTGTATCATATGACACATTTTTATTGAGTGCTTAGGATCCATGGGACACTTCTATTAGGTGTCTGTGAATAGAATGAGAACTAGGCAGAAATGGTACCTCCTGCCACCCAATAGGAGGGTACTGGTGAAAACAGGCAATTCAGCAAGCAATTACAGGGCTGTATAATAATATGATGGGGAAGCACAGGGCATTGAAGGAAACCATAACAAAGCACTTAACTCAGGCTGGGAAGGTCAGGGAAAAGTTTCTGAGAAGTAGAGCCTAGTTTGCGATTACAAGGTTGAGTAGTTGAGTAGTTGAGTTGAGTACAAGGTTGAGCCTCTTGAAAACCGAGCAAAGGAAAAAGAAATCTAGAAATGGAGAGAGAGGTAGCAGTATTTTCCACAAAGGAATACTTCAAAGGTGTGCTTAAGGAGACCTGCTGTTACCCCTTCTCCCTCTATTCCCTGGTTCCTCATGGACATGCACGCACGTGGACGCACACACGCTCACCCCACGCTCAGCCCACTCACCCGCTTCCGGCTGTGCGCCTTTCCTATTCTCTGCCCAGAACACCCTTCCCACTCTTCTCTATATTTAAATCCTACAGGTCCTGCAAAGTCCCACATCAGTCCTCTTTTAAAATCTCAAAGAAGAGCCAGATCTTCTCTAGAAAGCCTTCAGTATTTCCATCCCACAAAGCTCTCTCCTTTAAGTTCTTCAGACCTTACTAAAAAGGCACCACTAATATTTAGTTCATTGCTAAGTGCTGATAGGTGTAATTTTGAGACTACTTCTGGGTTCTGTTATCTCTACATGCAGACTTGAAACTCCCTCAAGTCAGGGACTGTCGTAAACTGTGCTGGTATGTCACCCGGTGATGAACACAATCCATAATAAACCTTATTGTGAGAAGTACAAAAAAACGACTGAGCCTCTGAGAAGAGTGTCATAAAATAAGCCGAAGCTTTCAAAAATTATAAATTCAAAAAAAAGTTCTTTTAATTCTTTTAATTTATCTTTCAGATAAAGTGGAGATAACGGCATTTATATTGGGTATAGGAAGAGTTCAAGGATTTGCAGGGTGTGTGAGGAAATTCAAATGATGGCACAGGACCGGTCAAGCAGAATTACTCTATTCTGTTTTGTTTCATCTCCATTCCTCAAGAAAATAATATTCATATTGGCAAAAGTAAGACCAAAATCAAAATAACAAATTTAAGGCCCAAGGTATAGACTGATATTAAATATTCTAAATGAGTTTAAATCCATTCATGTGAAGAAACTGTATTACAAAGTACTGAAAGCCTTTGTGGATGGAATAAGGGAACAGTTAAAATCATCTTTAAAAATATTACAGTGAAGAGAAGGGTTGGTAGAAAAGGAAGAATCCAGCCATTGTCTCAGTTTTCAAAATACAGAAGGTGATTCCATCAACTCTAGCCTAGAGAGCCTGGCATTCACTACAAGCATGATTCCCAAGAGATTTGCGAAACTATGGTCTGTGAGTTTTCAAAATGTGAGGTGTTGTTACCTACAAGCTAGTGAAGGGTTGCAGGGAGAATATCATTACATAAAAATAACAACTTGGTATCCATTCTGTAGAAAGTGGAAATGCATTTTTCCAAGGAATTTGACCAAGTCTGTCGCAGTATACTCCTGGGCTACACAAAGGAATGTAAATTCCAAAGAAAGAGAATTAATTGAGGATATAATTGGCTGGACATCCTCATAAAGAGGACTACTAATTCACAGACTGATGTAAAGCAAGAAGAAGCTGTCTAGGATCTAGGATTGTGCCAGATGTCCTTCCAGTTCAGCATTTTGCAGTTACTTGGATGAAGATCTTAACTGTAGCCTAATCAAATCTATTAATGCAGCCAAATTGGGAAAAATGGCTAATCTTTATCAAAGAATCAGAATCCAAAAATACCTTGACCTTCTGGAACAACAGACTATAAAGGTAAAGATGAAATTTAATTGCAGTAAAAAAAAAAAAGAAAGAAATTTAATTGCAGTATTTTAAAAGTCCCAACTCAAGTGGCCAATTGTACAACTGGGGAGAAGTATATCTGCAGAAGAGTATGGATAAAAGGATGCATAATTAAACAGTGTAGTGTGGATGCAAAAAAAAAAAAAGTGGGGGAAAGACAGATTAAATTTTAGGATGATTACTATACTGTATCCAGAGGATGTAACCAGATATATCCAATGATATCAGTCCGCTCATCTATGTTCAGCTCTAGGGATCACACTTTAAGAAAAACAGGAATGCATCCAAAAGAGAAATTTCCTGATGATGACGAGACTTCTAAGGCATGTCAAATAAGGATGAGTTGAAGGAACTGGATGGGACCAATAGAGAAACAAGAATTGTCATATATAAAAGCCTTTTGTATCAGTACTCTAAGAGGTAATAATCGGGATATGAATATTACAGAGATAAATAGTATCATTCAATATAAGAAAAGAGGTCTTATGCCCAGGATGGGTCAAATAAAGAAATGCCTCCTAAATTCCAGATGAATCTTGATAAATAGTTTGCCTAAATCGATCATAACATTCTCTGTGAATATGGAAATAAGGTCTCTGCTAAGAATGAAAAGAGTAAGGCTCATGTGGACTGACTGGAAAACCTGGAAAAATCTAGAACAAGTACAATGGAGAATTTGATATGGGATTATCCAAGAGAGAATAAAATAACTTCCTAGCACTGTTAACCACCTCTTTTTTTTTTTTTTTAAGATTTTATTTATTTATTATTTGAGAGAGAGAGATTGAGAGAACAAGTGTGGGGAGATGGAAAGAGTGAAGCAGACTCCTGCGGGGCAGGGAGCCCAATGTGGGACTCCATCCCAGGACCCTGGGATCATGACCTGAGCCTAAGGCAGATGCTTAACCGACTGAGCCACCCAGGCACTCTGCTAACGATCTCCTAGGCTGAAGTTAGAGTGAATCAGATTCTGGTAGCTCTGGTGGCAAGAGACCTGAAGTCTGGAGCAGAGTTGACACTGCTGTTCGAGATGAGTGTCGTAAGTAAAGAGAGGAAAACATGAGAAAATTGGGGGTGCCCAACAAACAGTAATGGGAGAGAAGGGTGTTGGGTAGTAATGAGGGAGTGGAATTAGGGGAGGGATAAGAGGTTGTTGGTAAGAAAGAATATGAAATGCTTAGCTTTTGGTTCAGCCGGGGCAATCCTGAGTGACGGGAAGGCCCAAGGGGGTGAATACCAGAGGACTCCAGAGGGAGGTCCAGCAGGTTAGTGTCCTGTGAAAGCCAAATCCTCAGATGTTGAATGAAGCCCTGAACAATGACAGCTGATGAAAACTTCCATTATTTTAGATTCCTAAGGAAAGCAGAATGTTCAGGAGGTCAAAAAGCACTGGTAATGGGGGCAGGGTAACATAGGTTAAAGATGTAAATTAAAAAAAACAAAGGGTAATTGGACAATGGTGAAAGAAATAACAGTTTACAAGCAGTTCTGAACAGGCTGAAAGCCATATGAGAGAAGTGCACAGCAGGGTTTCTGGATGATCAAGACCAGAATATTCCATGGGACATCAATGCTAAATGAGTATTTCTTTTAAAAAAATTGTATTCTTGAACAGAATAACTTATAGCACCCAGGCATAAAAAAACCCTTAATTCAGTAATTACAAAGACAACACAATTAATCTTGTTAGATACCTACTATGTGCAAGGAACTATGGACCCAGAGATGAGTATCCTGAAAGAGATCTGAGTTTGGTAGGCAATATAGACATATTTACAGGTATTTTTAATGTAATGCCGCATAGAGAAAGGAGACATGTGGATAGGTCAGATCTGGAAGAAAATTCAGGATTCAGAAGTTTTTTTTTGGTCTGCCCAACTTCCTTTCCCCAGGGTGTTCACTCCCAAAGCCATTGTCTTCTGTTGGCTTCTTGCTAATTCCTACTGTGGTGAGTAGGAGGAGGTGGTATGTGAGTTAATTAAATTGAGTTGCCTTTGATTTTCTGAAAGGGAGGGTTCATTTTACAAAACAATAATTGTCAGAGAGCATTTTGGGTAAGTGATACGAGTAACTACAAGCAGTGAAAATCACATTTTTGTGGCAAAGGGTAATCATGCCCCAGAGACCCTCAAGTTTTATAAGGCATTTATTCCTTCCTACTGTAGGCTGAGGAGGGAGCTTACCTAAAGCTCTTCACTCCTTGCAAATAATTCTATTCATACTGTATAACTCTCATGACTATAGGAAGATAAAATCTGTTGGCCTGAACCCCAGAGAAGGAAAAAAAATATGAAGTAGGTCAGACACTTCCAAACTATTTGAGTGAAATAAAATAAGTAAATGTGATTTAGGATAGCCAAAACATTATCCTAACCCCAAATAAGTCAACTAGTCTATGGACAACCAAATTTGTTCATATAAAGACCTAAAAATTGTCAAAAATTCTTCTTGTATCAGGTCAAGGTAGAGATACTCAAAACTATTGCATAGGGCACCTAATAAATACTTACTGAATAAATCCAGATGGCTTAGAGACTAAAAACTAAAATTATTGCTATTTTACAAAATAAAATATCTTTCTGCAAATATGCAGAAGAGTAATTAGAGGTATTTAAGAAAAGTAGCTTGGGTGAATAACTATAATTAAATGGTGCCATAAAAAGTTATGTAAAAAAAAATCAGTCCCATAAAAGTTATGTATCTCAGCAAAAAAAAAAAAAAAAGAAAAGAAAAGCTAAGCAACTTGCTGGCAAATCTGACATATAGAAAATATTCCCAATAACTAGTTTCCGCTAAAAATTTTTCCCATCAGTAACATACTTTTTGGTTTATTCAAATACTGCTTTAGCTGTCTACTTCTCCTTCCCTGGAGAAATTAATTCTTAAGGACAATTTGATTTTTAACCAGAGATTTTTTTGGGTACTGATATTATTTGAAAAATTCAATATTCTCCTCCCTACAGTCATTATTAATTGTTAGCAAATGTAATCTACAAATGCAAATACAGGATTTAATCTTCCTGATATGGTTTCTGACAAAATTCAAGGTTATCCAGTCTTAACTTATAAGAAAACAAACAGACCTGGTATTAACTAAAGATTTAAGTCTTTTTGTTTGAAAAATATCTATGACACAACAGATGACATTTAGGCACAAGAATATTTTATTGATGTATTCATAACAGAAGTAATTTAATTTTAGTTATTATTTCTTTAGTTTTTGGTACAATATTAAAACAGTTTTTCAAAATAACGCCTTAAAAAAGATTGTTTCATAAACCATAGTTATAAGAAGTATAAGGACTAAGGTTTATGAAGTTGCCCACATTTCTTTTTCCTTTGGTATTGCCAGATGTAAGTCAAATACCTTTACATTTTCTTCCACATTCTCCAAATGACAGAAAACTGTCTTAGATATATTTTACCTGGACATCTAAAAACAAGGCCTCTAAGGGATTATTTACATTCACACACTTTGAAACACCACACCAAGTATAAGTACTTTACATTTCTGTTCGGTTTCAAATATTTTTTTTTATTTTCTGTGTCATACTAGCAAGAGATCTTACAGTACAAGAAGAAACAGAATGTACCTATCTATTCATCACAAATTTCTACTAAATAAAGTTCCCCTACCTAAGTTTCCTGATACATTAAAAAACATACAAGGGAGCCAATCTTATATGAAATGTTTAATTATTGCAAGTTATTCAAGAATTTTTCCTACCATTTTATGTCTGCAGACTTTATGTAGAAAGCCTATTGTTTTGACAAGAAAAAGTAAAGCTTATATCTTTTAACTTTGTGGTTATTTTTCTATTGGGTCAAAAATCCCTTTGGATATCTGAGGACTCTAGACTATCGCCCTAAAAATGCAGCGACTCAAATGTTTAAATACAGTATCAGGGGCTTCATGACTCCTTGACAGAGATCTACAGACTCAGTTGTTGAAGAACTTAACGGAACACAGGCTACACAGACAACCTCACTCAAAGGGTAATAAAGCTTATACGGCTTTTTGACAAATTAAAGTTTGCTTTGGAATTTTAGATTTTCACATTGTTGTTATATTTTTACTGTTACTGATTTTTTACCATTCTTCATAGTATAGCACCTGACATGGCCACTCCTGAAGAGAAATACAGCCATTTTAGGAAAAGCAACAGATTACATCCACGCTACGAACCAAGCTATAAAAATCTCTTATCATTTAGTGCTTCAACGTTTATGTATGTAACCAGAGGGTTAATGATGTTCCCACCAAGACTAGTTCAAATAAGTAGGTAGACATTTAATGGTATCACCATTGGAAGACTGACCCTAGAAAATCACTACTGATACATAATAATTGCGCGCGCGCGCGCGCGCGCGCACACACACACACACACACACACACACACACACACACACACACACACACTATGGCTTGTATTTAAAACTCAGGCGAGTTTTCACTACGTGGGAAACCCGGTGCCTCTGACCGGTTACCATGAAGGCAGACGTTCAACCTGGATTACTTCAGAAGATACAAACTGCTCATCGAGTGCAAAAGGAAGAAACACAGGAAATAAGTGAGCAAAAGAAAGACGCACGAATTCCATAGCCTTAAATCACATGACCACGAAGCACTGCAGCCCCTCACACAAAAGCCACCGTGAGGCTGCTCAGCTCTGCAAGTACAGGCTGCAGGCATAGACCCGACGCCCAGAGACGGTCGTGATCCCCTGCTCACCATTTCCCCAAGTTCTGCGGGCATAATGAAAACAGAAAATTGGTCTGCCAAATTAGATCGCGCGCGCGTGCACACACACACACACACACACACACACACACTCTAAGAAAACAGAAAATTGGTCTGCCAAATTAGATCGCGCGCGCGTGCACACACACACACACACGCAATCTAATGAAAAACAGAAAATTGGTCTGCCAAATTAGATCGCGCGCGCGTGCACACACACACACACACGCAATCTAATGAAAAACAGAAAATTGGTCTGCCAAATTAGATCGCGCGCGCGTGCACACACACACACACACACACACACACACACTCTAAGAAAACAGAAAATTGGTCTGCCAAATTAGATCGCGCGCGCGTGCACACACACACACACACACACACACACACACACTAAGAAAACAGAAAATTGGTCTGCCAAATTAGATCGCGCGCGCGTGCACACACACACACACACGCACACACACACACACACACACACACCCCACACACTTACTCTTCGGTCCAGCCCCGAGCAGCCCCGCTGGAAGTTTGCTGGATGCTTTCTCGAAGCAATCCGGCGATCGTAGCGGTTGGCTCTCTACAACGGCGAACGGTTCGCCCACGCAGCCGCCGGCGGGGTGAAGTTGCGGTGAAGCCGGGGCGCGGCCTCGAGCCCGCCGGCTCCAAGGTCCCGGGCGCCCTTTGCTGCCGCAGCTGGCCCTCGCGTGCGCCCGAGGCCCCGGCGCCCCGGCCGTGGGAGAGCGGCGGCCCCAACGCGCCCCGCGCGTTCTCACGCCCCGGCTCTCCGGGCGCCGCCGCTGGCGCTGCGCGGCCCGGCGCCCACCCCCGTCAGTCCTCTTCCCTCGGGCCCCGCAAGCTCCCCCCACCGGGCCCTGAGCCGGGCCCCCCGGGCGCCGTCGCCTTTGCTCCCTCGCTCCTCCCCAGCGTGGGAACCGGGCCCGGCCCCCAGGGGCCGAGCAGCTGGGAGCGCACGAAAGTCTTCCCAGGGAGGGGAAGGGGGATGAGCCCAGGCCACCGGCCGGGGGAAAAGGACTGCCTCTCTGGGGAGCCCCGAGCCGCGTGGGCACGCAGAGACCACTTACTCGCTGGCTCCCCCGACCCGGCGGCAGCGTTTCCGGATCTCCGGCAGCTCCTGGGCGCGCCTGGCAAATCCCCACTGCGAACGCAGACAGACAGTGGGCGTCAGGGACAGCAGAGGGTGAGCGGGAGAAGGGACCCTGCAGCCACACCTGTCAGTCCGGGCGCCAGGGCATCCGCCAAACGCGCGACCGCGGTACTCACACTTGGGTTCACTCCTGTCTACCTGCTCAACAGGCTGGGCGGGACGCGACGTGCCTCGCAAACCGGATTCCGCGCTCTGCTCCCAAGCACTCAGTCGGCTCTGGCCGTGGTCCCTCCCCGTCTCTGTATCTCTCTCCCTCTCCCCGAGGAGACCAAAGGTTCCCTTGTAATCCCTTCCCCTATTGCATTCAAGTTCTTGTCAGAATCCTTCCCCTTCCCTGCACCGAAAGCCTGAAAAAGAAAGTAGCGACTAAAACGCACCATGCTGAGGTCACTCGGGGTCTGGGTCCCGCCGACGCTCGTGACGCTCCCCGCCCCGCAGGTGTCGGTCGCCTGCGGCGGCTCCCAGCTGCGCTTGGCCTTCTGGCCTCGTGTTTAGCGCAGCCAAAGTGTCGGACAAGTGCAAGGAGACCTGCTTTGGAAAATCTGCACTGTGTTGGGAGTCCCACCCACTACGCCCAGACTAGGGCAGGGGAACTGAGTCCTGGCCTCTCCAGCCGCCCAATCGCCATCCCAGCCTTTACTGTGTGGAGACAGAGAAAAGGGACAGGGACAAAGGAAGAGAAACAAAAAAAGGGAGGGAACTCAAGGAAAATCTGGCTCACTTAGGAAAAAAAAAGTCTCCAACATGCACTGGTCCAGAAAAGCTGTCGTTTACAGTAGTTAAAACCTTCAACATTTCTACTGAGTTAATACCGCACGGATGGTTTTCTAGTCCAGTTTTACAGGTTTAAAACCAATCTACGCCTCTGCAAATGCAATTCTGCAGTTGTGAAGTTTACCCATCTTCCCAGTAAAGTCTTGATTCTGCTTAGTTCAGTGCATTTAATTCTACTGGTGGTGGTGGTGGTGGTGGTGGTGTGTGTGTGTGTGTGTGTGTGTGAGAGAGAGAGAGAGAGAGAGAGAGAGTATTCCAGCACAGAAAAATAAGTTCTGATATTGATTTGGGGTCAGTTTTCTGACTTAAAAAAATCTCATTATACTGTTTCATTGTGAATTCATAATTAATCCTGATTACTATGTGATCCTTCTTTAAACCCAGGAACTCTGAAACAAATCGTTCATGGTTCATCTGCAATTCTTACATTTCCCCCAAAACCCACCACATAATCTGATCCCATGTTAGACTGACCGCATTTGCAAAATTTTCTCCCAGACTCGTGTACTGTGTTCTCCTCATGGCAAACATTAGTGAGAGTAAGCAAAGAAGCGGGGGGAGGGGGGATGACATTTAAATTAAAAAAAAAAAAAGACATTTAAGTAAACTTTGCTTTAGTATCAGGCAAAAGTTCAGAGCTATAAATTGGCCTTTTTTGGTTCTGCCATCTCTGAAACCTTCTCCTCTACACACAACCCATGTTCATGTCTTAAGTCAGTAGGGCATTTGTCCTCAGAGCTCTTAGAATTTAAGACCTGGAATTAAAAGTGAAAATAAATACCCAGCAATGCACTGGGCACTAAAACTGCAGTAGGTGACTATGTCAGCCTTGTGGGATTATGTCAGGTGATCTCAAGGAGAAATCAAGAACAGGAAGAACTGGAAAACCAGTTGAGTTGAGGCATGCAAACAATATTTTTAAACAATCGGATATAATAGAAACACAATGGATTGAGAGGACAAAGGGTCTTTCTTGTGTCTATTTAGAAAGCAGAAAAAACTTAATTTTTACAACTATTATATTTACAACTGTATTATATTTTACAACTATATATAAATTTTTACAACTGAATTATACCTTGTGATGTGCAGGTACTTGGAGAACAACTACATATGCACCTTTTCCCTTTTGTATCTATATTCCCCTGTAGCTCACAAGCTTTGAAGCAGTTCTTCGGAGCAATCTGAAATGCTACCTAGGCTATAGTCCTCAGGGAGACAATGACTAAGACATTGACTAACCTATCATAATGTTGTCTTTCTTTCAGTCGAGAGCATAAGTGAAAGAGGATCTCTTACTATTTTTTAAAAATAAATTCAATGATATGAAAGCCCAGAGGATGAGGAGGTATCTTCTGATAGGAGAAACACTTTATAATGGAGCAGCATTAGAGTTAGTTCTCAAAAATTTGGTCATTACGAAAAGATGAACTAAAGGAGGTTTTTATTTTTTTAAAGATTTTTTGAAATTTAAATTCAATTAATTAACATATAATGTATTTTGGTTTCAAAGGTAGAGATCAGGGATTCATCAGTCTCAAATAATACCCAGTGCTCATCACATTGTGTGCCTTACTTATTGTCCATCATTCAGTTACCCATCCCCCTACCCCTCTCCTCTCCAGCAACCCTCAGTTTGTCTCCTATGATTAAAAGTCTCTTATGGTTTGTCTTCCTCTCTGATTTCATCTTGTTTTATTTTTTCCTGTCTTCTCCTATGATCCTCTGTTTTGTTTCTTGAATTCCACATATGAGTGAGATCTTATCATAATTGTCTTTCTCTGCTTGACTTATTTTGCTTAGCATAATGCCCTCTAAGTTCCATCCACATCATTGTAAATGGCCAGACTTCCTTTTTTGATGGCTAAGTAGTATTCCACTGTGTGTGTGTGTGTGTGTGTGTGTGTGTGTGTGTGTGTCTCACCTCTTCTTTATCCATTCATCTGTCGATGGACATCTGGGCTCTTTCCATAAGTTGGTTATTATGGACATTGCTGCTATAAACATTGGGATGCAGGTATACCTTAGGATCACTTCATTTGTATAGTTGCGGTAAATACCCAGTAGTGCAATTGCTGAGTTGTAGGGTACCTCTATTTTCAACTTTTTGAGACACCTCCATACTGTTTTCCAGAGTGGCTGCACCAGCTTGCATTCCCACCAACAGTGTAGGAGGGTTCCCCTTTCCCCACATCCTTGCCAACATCTGTTGTTTCCTGACTTGTTAATTTTAGCCATTCTGACTGGTGTGAGAAGGAATCTCATTGTGGTTTTGATTTTTATTTCCCTGAAGCTGAGTGATGTTGAGTATTTTTTCATGTATCTGTTGATCATTTGAATGTCTTCTTTGGAGAAATGTCTGTTCATGTCTTCTGCTCATTTCTTGATTGGATTATTTGTTCTTTGTGTGTTGACTTTGATATGTTCTTCATAGGTTTTGGATACTAGCCCTTTATCTGATGAAACATTTAGTTTTATCAGATAGTATTAGTTCCTTTTTGCCATTGTTTCCCTTGTCTTTGGAGACATGTCTAGCGAGAACTTGCTGCTGCTGAGGTCACAGAGTTTGCTGCCTGTGTTTTCCTCTAGGATTTCAAAGGATTCCTGTCTCATATTTATGTCTTTCATCCATTTTGAGTCTATTTTTGTATGTGGTGTAAGAAAATGGTCCAGTTTCATTCTTCTGCATGTGGCTGTCCAATTTCCCCTACACCATTTGTTGAAGAGACTTTTTTCCATTGTATATTCTTTCCTGCTGTGTCATAGATTAGTTGACCATGGAATTGAGCGTCCATTTCTGAGCTCTCTGTTCTGTTCCATTGATCTAATGTGTCTGTTTTTGTGCCAGTACCATACTGTCTTGGTAATTACAGCTTTGTAATAGTGCTTAAAGTCTGCAATTGTCATGCCACCAGCTTGGTTTTCTTTTTTAACACTCCTTTGGTTATTTGGAATCTTTTCTGGTTTCATACAAATTTTAGGATAATTTTTTCCAGTTCTGTGAAAAAAGTTGATGGTATTTTGATAGGGATTGCGTTGAATGTGTGGATTGCTCTAGGTAGCATAGACATTTTAACAATATTTGTTCTTCTAATCCATGAGCATGGAATGTTTTTCCATTTCTTTTTGTCTTCCTTAATTTCTTTCATGAGTGTTCTATAGTTTTCTGAATACATATCTTTTGTCTCTTTGGTTAGGTTTTATTCCTAGGTATCTTATGATTTTGGGTGCAACTGTAAATGGGATTGACTCCTTAATCAGAGGAGATTTTTCCTGGTTTTGTTTTGTTTTCAGTCAGAGGGAAATTTGTGAACAAGGGCATGGAGGTGGGAAGGCATAACCAATATCCAAAAAACAGAGAGTGATGCTAATAGATAGAAATATGAAGTAAATGAAAAAACAAAATAAAACACAAAAATGGTTAGGAAGATACAGTGAAAAGATCAGTTGGGGTCAAATGGTCCCATTAGCCTGTCTTCCAGTTGCATGACTATAAGCTTGTATAAAATCTGTGTTTTGGTTTTTGTGTTCCTTTACTCTTGTCAATATTCTTTTCATCCTGAAACATGCCTTGCTTAACTCATCCATTTCTGCCTTCAGCATCTTCATATCCCATAGTATACCAAAGTTCTTCACAAGTATCACATTTATCCTCAGTAATCTCTGCCCTCCAGGCTACTCAGTTTTACCAAGGGTAGACTCTCAGCTAGAGAGTGCTTGTATTCTCCTTCTCTCATCCTGTGTGACTGTCAGGCAATGCAGTATGTGGGAAAAGTAACCAATCTAGAATGCTGGGTGATCATGAAGCATTCGTTCTAATCTGGATGTTTGATATCCCCTAAAAAATTGCTAGGAGTTCTTTGAGGTTAGGGAAGGAATCTTTTTTTTTTTAATTTTATTTTTATTATTTGCCCAAGGGGTACAGGTCTGTGAATCATCAGGGTTACATCTTTCACAGCATTCACCAAAGCACAAACCCTCCCCAATGTCCATAACCCATCCACCCTATCCCTACCCTCCCACCCCCCAGTAACCCTCAGTTTGTTTTATGAGATTAGAAGTCTCTTATGGTTTGTCTCCTTCCCCATCCCATCTTGTTTCATTATTTTTCCCTCCCTACCCCCCACAACCCCCCACCCTGCCCCTCAAGTTCCTCATATCAGAGAGATCATATGATAATTGTCTTTCTCTGATTGACTTATTTCGCTCAGCATAATACCCTCCAGTTCCATCCATGTCGTTGCGAATGGCAAGATTTCGTTTCTTTTGATAGCTGCATAATATTCCATTGTATATATATACCACATCTTCTTTATCCATTCATCTGTTGATGGACATCTAGGTTCTTTCCATAGTTTGGCTATTGTGGACATTGCTGCTATAAACATTCGGGTGCACATGCCCCTGAGGATCACTACCTTTGTGTCTTTAGGATAAATACCCAGTAGTGCAATTGCTGGGTCGTAGAGTAGCTCCATTTTCAACTTTTTGAGGAACCTCCATACTGTTTTCCAGAGTGGCTGCACCAGTTTGCATTCCCACCAACAGTGTAGGAGGGTTCTAGGGAAGGAATCTTTGCAACCTAAGTGCCTAGCAATGAACATGGTTCACTATAGAGTGGATGAATGAATATATGAATATTTCATCATCTTCCAGGTCCATTCTTCTGTCTTCTAGATAATGTGTAGGTTAAAACCCATTTGCCTCCACTTTATTGAGAATAGGAAATTTGTCATGACAACTTAATAAAAATGTCAACAAGGACAAGTATTGGGTTTAAAGTAATCCTTGGTAGCCCTGTGTGCTTTGGCAGAAAAACAAGTTTTTCTTCTCAAAATGCTTTGGTTTTTTCCTGTGCCCACAACTGACAATGGCACAAAAGCATTCAAATATGTATTCTTTTCACACTCGCAAAAGACAATAGCAACCAGAGATGTGATCTAATGTCTTGCTACTCAGAGTGTGGTCTGCGTATCTACAGAATCAGCATGACCTGCTCTCCTGTTGGAAATACAGATTTATGAACCTCATTCCAAACCTATGGAATCAGAATATTCATTTAACAAAATCTTCAGTTGATTCCTATGCATATTACAGTTTCGGAAGCACTAGACGTGGAAACAGGTTCCAAAAATCTGTTTAAACTTAGAGAGTTTTTGGACTAGTATCTTCTTCTTTTGTTTGTTTGTTTTTTTTTTCTGTGACGTTATTACCAAATCAGTTTATATAAAGTGATGGGACTAATTGATTCATCTCTAATAGCTTCTTAGTCTACTTCATAAACCAAACACAAATTCATAAACCAAAGGGAACTGAGGGAGAAACGAGGATGGGAGCAGTGTAACAGGAGGGAAGATATGAAAAACATTGAACATTATTGTATACTTTTTTATTGTGTCAGGGGCAGAACTTCACTTTACTTTTTAGCAAACAAACCACTTGACTATACTGTTTATCAAATCAGGATAACTTGTCAAACACAAGAATGATAACTTCATTATCTTTTTCCTCTTTATGAGTTTTTTCCCCTCCTTTTCTTCTTAAGATGATTTACTTTCAATTTGCTTTAAATATAGCTAGTTAGATAAAATTTACTTTGGTAAGTTGTCATTACTGGGACTATGTTAGTACTCCGAAAACTCTCTTTTAGAATGTGAAGTTTCGGGACACCTGGGTGGCTCAGTCAGTTAGGCATCGGCCTTTGACTCAGGTCATGATCCCAGGGTCCTAGGATGGAGCCCCACAAAGGGCTCCCTGCTCAGTGGGAAGCCTACTTGTGCCCTCTCTCTCTGACAAATAAAGAGATAAAATCTTAAAAAAGAATGTGAAGTTTCAATTAGGAAAATCAGACCATGTAGGGATGGAGTCCCTAAATTTCTCATCTTGGTATAGACATTCATGAAGCAGTTGAGACTCTAAGAGTTTCTCATGATGACAGAAATGTTCACACTTTTTCTCAAACTGTTGGTGTTTGTTATCGGTAAATAGAGTGGTATGCACAATAATGTGCCCTCCCTGACCCAAGGTTCCCATGCCACCCCTGAAAACTGTGACTCTGTTATGCCACAAGGCCCATGGGGAGGGGAACTTAAGGTTGCACATAGAACTAGGATTGCTAATCAACTGACTTTGAGATGGGGGAGATTATTCCAGATTAGCCATATAGGCATACTACAATCACAACGGTCCTTATAAATGAAAAACGGAGGCAAGAGAGTCAGGGTCAGAGTCAGAGTGATGCAACGTGAGAAAGGCTTGACCAGGAATTGCTGGCTTGGATGATGCAAAGGGGGTATTACCAAAGCATGTGTGCAGCCTCTAGAAACTGAATAAACCTGGAAAACCTATTCCCCTGGAGAACCTCCAGAAGAGCAGCAACCCTGCCAACGCTTTGATATTAATCCGGTGAGACTCATTTCAGAGTCTCAATCTGTCCTGCTTTAAGCAACTAGGTTTGAGGTTGTTTAACAGCAGCCATGGGAAATGAATACCAATTTTGGTACTGGAGTGTGAGGGGCTACTGTAACCAATACCTAGAAATGTAAAGGTAGCTTTGAAATGGGGCAATGGTAAAGCCTGGAAGAATTTTGTGGAGCACAGTTTTTAAAAAGCCTAGGTTGCTTTGAATGCACTGTTAGTGGACATATGTATGTTGACTCTGCTAGCAAGGACTCCAAAATGTGGTAGAGAAGTGGAGGCAGAGAGAGAGCCTGTATCATTCTAGAGAATACCTAATATGTCACGATCTGACTGCTGGTTGAATTCCGATGCTAAAAGTGCTCCAGGGATGACATAGCTGGATATGAGGAATCTGTTACTGGAAACTGGAGGAAAAGCTATGTGGCCAGAAACTTAGCTGAGTTATAGTCTGCAGGTACCAGAAAGGAGGAATCTGGATATTTAGTGGGGGAGATTTCTGAGGAAAAGTGTTGGCAGACATGGCTTGGGTTTTTCCAGCCTCTTACTATAGAATGTGAGAAGAGAGAGAAATTGAAAGGAAGAACCATTAAACAAAACGGAACCAGGATTGGTGATTTAGGAAATCTTCAGTTTATCTAGACTGTGAAAAATGCCATGCTATCATTTTCCAGGTAAATGTAATAACCTTGTACTTAGATGAAAACGGAGAGGCTTTACCAATTCTTGTATTTGAAAAATATGCTGAACATACTGATACGGGAGATCCCCATATTTTAATTTTATCTCCTAAAGTACTAGTCATTTTGACTATTTTAGCCCCGATATAATTATACATAACCAGTAGTATTCCAAGAATTGTGCTTCAAAAGGAGGCCAAGTAGTGGTCTATAGACCTCCAGATATTTCCTGCTGTTGACTCGAAAAGAATGTAGAAAGGAGACATTGACATGGAAGTCCCTAAGATGAATGGGTTAATGGAGACTGCAACAGAAAGTCTTGAAAAACTTACTCAAAAGTATTTATTGAGTGTAACTCTACCCTGTAAAAAAATATTTCTTATGATTTAAAAGGAACAGTTCAGCCCTACAAAGATATTATGTCTATAAGAGCAAAACAAAAAGTCCATAGCTATGGTCAATCTCTCTTTGTAACTTAGTTCAAAACACACTTAATTTTCAACACTGCAATTCCTACTCTAGCTTGGTTCCCACCCCTACCCTATTTTTTACAAGATTTCTAGGCTTTCCAAAATAATTGACCATATAGAAACAGATTCTGTTTTCTGAGACTTTTACTTTTCTATTTTTTAAATAGGAAAACTAATGCCAGCTTCCAACAAAGGTTATTTGGACTATTTGTAATAGCTGCACACTGGGAACAACTCAAATATCCAGCAACAGATGAGTGGATGAACAAATTATGGTACATTCGTATAATGGAATAGTACTCAGCAATAGAAAAGAAGGAACTACTAATACGTAGAATCCCAAGGATGAATCTCAAAAACATTGTCCTGGCGGGGGCGGGGGGGTGTGTGCAAAAAAAGACATAAAAGTGTACCTACTGCATGATTCCATTTATATGCAATTTGAGAAAGGGCAAAGCTAATCTGTAATGGCTGAGCAGTTGCCAGGAGCCAAGACAGGAAGATGCTAACAAAGGGGCACACGTGACTTTCTGGGCGATAAAAATGTTTTCTATCATGATTGTGGTGGTGGTTATGAGGGTGTATACATGTATTAAAACTCATCGAACGACACACTTAAAATGAGTGTATTTTATTATATGTAAATTTATCTCAATGAAGTTGATTTGAAAACAACATCCACAATCAAAGTCATTAAAAGAAGGCTGAATGACTTCTTTTCTGGGATTCTAACATTTCGATGGTCAGGAAGAATCCTAAGAGTTGGCAAGGTAGGATGTTGAAGTTAAATATATGCCAAACAGTTCTAAGTACTACGTGAATTAAGTCAGTCGTTTCTTCCAGTAATCCTTTGAGGTAAGCACTATTATTATATTTGCTTAACACATGAAAAAGTTGCACTATAGGAAGATTAAGTAACTTTCCCAAAAGCACACAGCTAGCCAGTGGCAAAAGCAGGACTCAGATTCAGGCCATCTGGTTTGTAATCCTGAGATATGAATCATTCTGGTCATCCTGCAAAGAGCTTCTTAATTAAGTGAAGTAAAGAGTCCTAGTTCAAACATATTAAATCAGACTCTTCAGGTATTGGTAAGTCCCAGGAACCTGCATGGTTAAGTATGAGAAACAGATATTTCAAGGGGTAAAGTTGTCTTATTGAGAATTCCTTGGACCGGTACCTATTCCTGACCCAATTATGCAATAGGCTTGGGTTTTCAACACTTGCACTTCAAACTGTTTATGTATATTCTCTTCCATTCTTTGCTTGACATGAGTTTAAGCTGCCAAGTAAGGAGCGGAGAACATGAGTTTCAATAGTTTTAGTTTTCAATAGAATAGTTAACTAAACAGGGGTAATATGTTTCTATTTGATTATGTATTTATAGAAAGGAAAGGAGAGACAGAGAGAGAGGGAAGGAAGGGAAGGACAAAGCTAGGCAGATTACCGAAGAGGTAGGCAAAGCATCCGAAGTCTATTCAACAAAGCACCTTACCGAAGAAACTATTAAGGAAAACACACTCGGGTAATTTTCTACCAATTCTTCAAACGTCATACAGGTTGAGTTGTTCCTTCTTTTTTTTTTTTAAAGATTTTATTTATTCATTTGACACAGAGAGAGAGATTACAAGTAGGCAGAGAGGCAGGCAGAGAGAGAGGAGAGAGGAGGAAGCAGGCTCCCTGCCGAGCAGAGAGCCCGATGCGGGCCTCGATCCCAGGACCCTGGGATCACGACCTGAGCCGAAGGCAGCGGCCTTAACCCACTGAGCCACCCAGGCGCCCATTGTTCCTACTTTCTTTCATGGCAGGGGATGTTAAAAAGTAATCATCGATTAAACGAATGCCTTATACAGAGAGTTGGAAATCTTCCTCGACAGGATGACAATACTATTTCAAGGGGTTCCTGTAGAGCTGAGTTAAAATAGAGTTTAAAATATCACATCTTAATAGAATATTACTTGTAAAGGAAAGCATTTAATCAGGATGAGAATTTTTATGTGCAAATATAAATATGTGAACTTCTAGCAGCCCTTAAATTTTAAGAGAAATATTCCAAGGCAGCACAACCTACCGACCTATGGAAAAGCAAGCTCTCTGTGGGCAAATTTTTTTTTTATAATTTGTGTTTATAATTTTTCAAATAATGGCAAATAAATGCAATGTATACTTTAGTCAGTAAAGCCCCCTCTCTCCTTTTAAATATCGTAACACGTAAAACCTTGTCTTGCTTCCTCTGGTACTCTTTTATAATTTAAAGCCGCAAAATATGGTGTGAGAAAAATAAAATGCCTCTCACGAAGCAGCCCGGTGCAGATATGGCCTGGGAGTTTTCCTTAGTCTAACACAGGACACTTACCCCCTGGGGATGTGTTATGCTAATGAGCTAATGAGTGTGTGTGTTTTGAAACATGGAAATATTGAATGAATGGGTATCAATTTCGCTTTTGATTTTTTTTTTAAAGATTTTTATTTATTTATTTGACACAGAGAGAGATTACAAGTAGG
The DNA here is from genome assembly GCA_002007465.1 of Ailurus styani. NCBI lineage: Eukaryota > Metazoa > Chordata > Mammalia > Carnivora > Ailuridae > Ailurus > Ailurus styani. The sequence goes on from LNAC01000281.1 coordinate 967,677, forward strand.
CAGAGAGGCAGGCAGAGAGACAGGGAGAGGAGGAAGCAGGCTCCCTGCTGAGCAGAGAACCCGATGCGGGCCTCGATCCCAGGACGCTGAGATCATGACCTGAGCCGAAAGCAGAGGTTTTAACCCACTGAGCCACCCAGGCGCCCTCGCTTTTGATTTTCAATTTACTTCCCAAGCCAAGATGTTTTCTTCGAGCATTGCTTACCATGTATCCTTCTCCTTCTGGAAAAGTGAAGCACATAGATCTCAAAACTGGAAAAAGCAGCCGGAGAGCCTGAGATGCTTTTAAATAATAGTCCTGCCAGTCGGGACCCAAAGGCACGTCCTGAGCCAGGGATTAAAAAAAAGAAGCTGATTCCAGGGACACCTGGGTGGCTCAGTTGGTTAAGAATCTGCCTTCGGCTCAGGTCACGATCCCAGGGTCCTGGGATTGAGCCCCCACATTGAGCCTCCACGTTGGACTCCCTGCTCAGCAGGAATCCTGCTTCTCCCTCTCCCACTCCCCCTGCTTGTGTTCCCTTTCTTGCTATCTTGCTATCTCTCTCTCTGTGTCAAATAAATAAATTAATAAATAAATAAAATCTTAAAAAAGAAAGAAAAATAAACTGATTCCAGATTCAAAGTAAAGAGAACTCTGTTTTGACCTTAAAAATAGAAATAGGAAAATTATGCACAGGCAGAGTTGTTGAAATCTCATTTGATGGAAATGACAGTTATGGCTGCTGCTTTTATACTGATAAAATAATTTGTTTGAGGGAGCACCTGGGTGGCTCAGTCATTAAACGTCTGCCTTCGGCTCAGGTCATGATCCTAGAGTTCCAGAATTGAGTCCCACATCGGGCCCCCTGCTCAGCAAGAAGCCTGCTTCTCCCTCTCCCACTCCCCCTGCTTGCGTTCCCTCTCTTGCTGTGTCTCTCTCTATCAAATAAATAAATAAAGTCTTAAAAAAATTATTTGAACAGTTGGCAATATTACCTAAGGGAAATGGTGCCTTACCAAATCTCTTTCTTCTTACTTTTTAAAGTATTCTATTTTGGTTGGATTATAAAAGTAATGCAAGTAATAAAAAGAGGCCTTCCCTTTCCAACACCATAGAAGATGTACATAGAAACCCTTTTCGTGACAGAACACTGGACAATGCGGGAGAAAAAAATTAAACATGATTTTTGGGCTTAACCAGGCTGGATGTCCAGAAAGGGTGATGAGCTGAAACCAGACTCAGTGAGAAAGGAAGACTTCCCTGGTAGGCGAGCACGGTAATTGTTGGCAATTGTTTTAACGTCATGTGCCCATTCACAGTAGGCCAGAACCTGGGTTATGGGGCAACTTGTGCAGGGCACCTTAAAGCCAAAAACAAAAGCAAAGAGGAAATGATAACACCCTTTTTTTTTTTTAATTTGACAGAGAGAGAGAGAGAGGTCACAGGTAGGCAGAGAGAGAGGAGGAAGCAGGCTCCCTGCTGAGCAGAGAGCCTGATGCGGGCCTTGATCCCAGGACCCTGAGATCATGACCTGAGCTGAAGGCAGAGGTTTAATCCACTGAGCCACCCAGGTGCCCCAAGTGATAACACTCTTAATAGAAATCCTGGAGGCAGTGTTTTCACAAGGTACTTTTCCTCTCTTTAGATATTGACTCAGAATGGAGCAGGGGGTTGAAAATAGGTCTCTCCTAAGGATTCCTGATCCCAAACTTGAACCTCTACAATTTGGGATCGGAAGTGGATACAGATTAGGTGGCTTGAAAATCTGCTGGCAGAACCTTTGGTTTAAAGTGGTCATGCATTGGGAAGGCTGCAGGAGCCTGGCAGAAGCAAGCGAAAATCCTCAGTGGGGAGAATCCACTTTAAAGAAGGTCTTCACATAATTTCTACAGATAAAGTCCCAGGAAAAATGAGCCTGTAATAAGGAAGCCACCAAATACATGAGGAAAAATGCAACCATAAATGATAGAGAGAACTCAATAAATTAGAAATCAGACCTACAAGGACTATAAAAGTAGAAATTATTCAAAGAAGAATATAAAATAAGTATGTTATATATAGAGATATTATTTAGATTTTAATATATGTATTATTAATATATTAATTTATTATTTAATAATATAGATAATTTAATAATATATATATTATTAGATTTTATTTATTTATTTCAGAGAGAGAGAGAGAGAGAGAGCACAAGGAGGGAGGACAGGTAGAGGGAGAGGGAGAAGCAGACTCCCTGCTGAGCAGGGAGCCTTATGTGGGACTTGATCCTAGGACCCTGAGATCAGGACCTGAGCTGAAGGCAGACACTTAATCGACTGAGCCACCCAGGCACCCCTGTTTAATATATCTTATATGTTAAAAAACGGTCATTGTGTAAGAAAGGAACCAAAATATAAAACTTGACCAGTTTGAAACTGTTCCAAAAGGAACTTCCAGAAATACAAATAATAATTGAAAATAACCCTTCTGTTGGAAGAGTTAAATAACAGATTAGATAAAAGTGAAGAAACTATTAATAAACTAAAAAAGGGATGTAAAGAAGTAACCACAATGTAAATGAGTTGGATGAAAATATGAAAGTCAGGTGAAGATTATGAAGGATACTACTAAGAAAGAGTAGTTAGTTGGAAGGTGATATTAAAAGACACAACTGCTAAGGTTTTCCAGAATTTAATTCAATCACCCATCTTCTTCTTAGCCGAACAATTCAAAAAGAATAAATACAATTTAAAAAAATCTGCTCATAAATTTTTGATGAAGTGACCAAACCAAAGATAAGGAGATTTTCAAAGTGATCAGAAAAAAAAATTCAGATCATCCACAATGGAATGACAATTAGGTTGACTGCCAATTTTGCTAGCTTCTTAACAGAAACAATTGAAGGTAGAAGAAAATAGGCTATTACCTCCAAGGTGCTAGAAAGCGCTGAGAGAAAAAGAGCTGTCATTTCAGAATTGCATATTCAACAAAATCGTCTTGTGAGAACTGGCAGGTAAGGAGAGAAGAGGGTGATTTTACAAGCATCATTTTATCAATAAAAGAATTTCTAACAATGTACTCCATTTTAAAAATTTATTTATTCATTTGTTTGTTTGTTTGTTTGGGTGTGGAGCCCAACAGGATGCTTGAACTCAGGACCCTAACACCAAGAGCTAAGCTGAACTCTAGAGTACAACCAACTGAGTCACCTAAGCACCCCAGGTATACTCCATTTTTAAAAGAAAGCATTTTGGAAAAAAACAGTATTTCCAGTCAGATGATCTGAAAGCAAGACAGAAGCAAAAGAAAAATAGTAAACATGTAATGTGTTTAAGGTAAATGTAAACAAAGGAATTGATTGCTAAACTCTATTTTTAATTTAAGAACTTCCTTTCAGGGCGCCTGGGTGGCTCAGTGGGTTAAAACCTCTGCTTTCGGCTCAGGTCATGATCTCAGCGTCCTAGGATCAAGGCCCGCATCGGGCTCCCTGCTCGGCGGGGAGCCTGCTTCCCCCTCTCTCTGTCTGCCTGCCTCTCTGCCTCCTTGTGATCTCTCTCCCTCTGTGAAATAAATAAATAAAATCTTAAAAAAAAAAAAAAGAACTTCCTTTCATCAGACACTATAAAGAGAATAAAGAGACAAGATATAAACAAACTGGTTATTTGCAGCACAATTAAAAATGGATGAATAACTTTGCAAATAAAAACAGTTTGTTCACATGCCTTATATTTTTCTTTATACATTCCCAGGAATTTGGGTCCTAGGAAATGAGTTATTTTATGCTTATTAATGTTATTGCCAGATCATTTCATAAGTTTTAATCAATCTATAATATGAATTTTATGTAAAGAATGTTCCACCTGCTTGCTATTATATTAACTAGAGATTTATTTTATGTTAAACGTTTTTATGGAAAGTAAACTTCAGATTGTATTAGTTTCATAAATGATTTTAAATACCTTATGTACTCATTCGGTCATTATTGCTACCACTATCCCTTATTTTTTGAAATGTCAGTTTATGCCCATCCCCTTTCCCTTGATTAAGGTATTAATGCTTTATACCTAAATCATTTGAAGGAACTGCTTATATATTTAGAATATTCACCTGAAATATCAAAATTATCAACCCCCAAATTGAATTCTTGATTAGAATTACAAGCAACTATAGATTACAATGGAATTTAATGATAAATCATAAGACAGAATACTATTAAGTGCTGGGCTGATTTTTACCCAAGTTAGTTGAAACTTACAGTGACCACAGTAGGACAATGAAGGAAGAACACAGCTGGAGGACCAAATAGGACAAGGACTTATTTAAAATTAAATATGCATGCTCTATTTCTTCTTACCGTAATTAGAGGCTGCCCTTTTTTTCCTGCTTACTGACATTCAGAGAAAACGAAAAAACATTTTCTCAGATTCATTCATTCATTAAAATATGTTTACTGAATAACAATCACACAACAGGCACTTTTCTAGAAACTGGGGACTCGACAGTATGATAAACAAGGATCATTGTTGTCATGGCACTTTTACTATGATGGGCAATTAAAAAAACTAACAAGGGCACCTGGTTGGCTCAGTTAGTTAAGCGCCCAGCTCTAGAATTCAGCTCAGGTCATGATTCAGGGTCATGCGGTGGGGCGGGTTCCTTGCTGGGTGTGGAGCCTGCTTAACATTCTCTCTCTCCCTCTCCTTCAGCCCCTCCCCCAACCCAGAAAAAGAAGAAAAAAAAAAGACTAACAAATAAAATATACAGGGTGTCAGTTTTTTGTGCTTTAGGGAAAAATAAAGTAGAGAAGGATGATGGAGGTGAGGTGGTAAGGAGGAGTTTCAACTATTCAAATTCAACCAATAAGGTTTTGTTTTTTTTTCATATCTCAGCTATTGAATATTTAAGTTTTATTATAACCACTATATCAGAATCTTTTTCTTCAGGAAAACAGAAATCACTTTATGCCTTTCAGACAGAAAGAGGGACTAAGAGAACTACTGGAAGGCCTTGAGGAGGAATGTACAGATCAGAGGAAGTTACCATTGATGATGTTAGCTGCCTTCAGCAAGCAGGTGGCTGATACAAATCCCTTAATTAGTGCAGGTGCCTGCTGCTGCCAGAGGGAAATAGCACTTCTCTTAGCATTCTGATGCTCACGCATTGGAACTAAATCCTGTTGGTGAGGGATTCTGGGAACTGTAGTTTCCATGCTCCTGCTTGCATTCCAAGAACATAGAAAGGGGCCGGTCTGAGGCTCAGTGGATAAGATCTTCCAATATAACAACAGAGTTTGAAATAAATTTTATTTTTGCAAATACTCCGTGTGTTTTTGATTAGCCCATGCAATATATTTGCTATAGGATATTGAATTTACTTATCTGAGGTATAAATAAACCTACGAGTTTTGAGTTAATTAGCCAGAATTTCAGAGTACAGAGATGGTATTGGAAAAAGAGCACGTCACTTGCTTCACCGGGTCTCACAGGCATTGGAAGTGTTTCCTGGAGCACAGAGAAGATACAAATCATGTGAGGATGGCTTTCAGAGGAGGCCGTCTTTGAAGCTTGTCCCTGAATTGACAGGTGAGAGAACATGGCACCCCAGAAAACCAGGTGTGGAGACCAATCCTGAGGAAGAGAGTGGTTCATCATGGCAGGTGACCTAAATCAATTGCTGTGTAAAGTATTACCAAGTGTTGAAGGGCCCCATGCTATTGTTGAGTCAGATAGAGATGGAGTGCTTTTTATTAAAGTGGTCAATGGTAATGCTACAGAGTACGCCTTGGGACCTCCTTCGCCTTTGCAACAGACTAGGAGAGCAGACTTGGGCTTTCAAAAAAATGAAAGTATCATCTGTTCCTGTAACACCTACCAGGTGGTTCAATTCGATTGCTTACCTTTGGTGGTGAGTTTCATAGCCAGCAGCAATGCCAGTATGGGACTCATTGTCAGTCTAGAAAAAGAACTTGCTCCATTATTTGAAGAATTGACAAGTTTTGGAAGTTTCTTAATCTGGCAGTGGTTTTCATGTATATCCTATTTTCATTATAACAGATACAATATCAATCCAACAATCTTTAGACCACAATAGTACTTGTATCCGTGTACTCAAGAAAGGGCCCCTTTTTCCAACTTAACATACAGATAGGGTTTATGGACAGATTGATTGTTATCTTTTCTTGTGTAGGTTTTTTTCTTACGTAGGAGGATCTCGGGATATCACAGACACGGTTCTGTACATCACAGCTCCACAGCTTCACTTCATGAAATTAGCCCAGTCACCAAATATGCATGAGATTCTGTTCAGTGGGTCGGAATCAAAATGGTGCCTTGATCCACTTGAGCCATTATGTGCTCCTTAATATATAATGTGCCCAGGATGGCAGAATGGAAGTAGATCCTTTTTATTGCAAATAAGGAGGACATATTTTTCTTTATATTGCTTTATTTTTTTGCATTGAATGTGAGGAAGATAAAATGGCTTTGTAAAAGTAATAAAATCAGTACAACCACTAAAAAAAAAAAAAGAAAATAGCAAGTCAGAGGAGAACACTGTGGAGAGGTAGAGTTGAGGCTGAGGGAAAAGAAATCTCTATTGCCACGTCCGTATGAGCTGTTTGGTAGGTCAAGAAAGTTTAAAGCATCAGGAGCAATAGGAACACTAATTCAATCAACTATATTTCAGATTTATTCATTAAGTTCACATATTGAAACAGTCTACCATGTCAGGAGATGAACTAATGCCATTAATGATAATGCTTCAATTAATTGATTCTTTCACTTGATTCAACAATATGTCATTAGTTGCTTATTGAACCAATTGTTGGAAATTACCCCCCACCAAAAGTGATCTAATTATGGCCCTCCAGGAGTTCACAGTTTAAAAATGGGAAGGAAAATTGAAAAATAATTGCAATACAGGAATGCAAGTGCTATGATAGAAATGCTCAGAGGGGGCTTTAATAACCCATGAAGGGTCATGAACAATTTCAAAGAGTTGATGATGTTTGCATCTGAGAATTCGGGGCTGTCTAGTAATGTTCTAAGTGGAAGTGTAAATTATTATTCCGATTTTATAGACTAAGAATTGAAGCTTAGAGAGGTTAAGTAACTGTGAAGTCATAAAGTGTTTAGCATAGTGCCTGACACAGAATAGGGACTCCTAATTATCAATATTCATTGAATGGACGGAAGGATGAAGGGTGATTTAGATCACATTATTATTGAATTTACTGAAGTTTTCTAAGGTTTATATTTTCAAATTTCAGAACATGCTTCACACTTGATTCAGATTCTTTTTTAAAGATTCATGATGTATTTAAAAAAAAAACAAAATTCTTGATGTGATGATAACTTACCAAACAATACCAATAATAAAAGAAAGAACAAAGAAATTGGACCTGCTTGAAAGGCATGCATAAGGGGCGCCTGGGTGGCTCAGTCATTAAGTGTCTGCCTTCTGTTCAGGTCAGGGTCCCAGGGTCCTGAGATCAAGCCTTGAATCAGGCTCCCGGCTCAGAGGGAAGCCTGCTTCTTCCTCTCCCACTCCCCCTGCTTGTGTTCTCTCTCTCTCTCTCTCTCTCTCTCTCACTGCTGTGTCTCTCTTTGTCAAATAAATTTTAAGAATCTTAAAAAAAAAAGAAGAAAGGCATGCATAATTAAGTTAGGTGATCATAACAAAGGGAGCCAAGAAGCAAGGGAAAACCTTTAATAAAATTCACAACTATATTCACACATTTTAATTATGGTTTTATATAATTAAACAAACACTATTAAGCATTCACAAATATTTCATATCTGCTTTCCCCATAAATTTGCAATCTAAGATAGAGATCAAATATATGAGAACCAGGGGTATCTGGGTGGCTCAGTCCATTGAGTGTCTGCCTTCAGCTCAGGTCAGAGTCCTGGGGTCAAGTCCTGCATCAGGCTCCTTGCTCAGCAGGGAGCCTGTTTCTCCCTCTCTCTCTCTGCTGGCCCCCACCCCCACCACTGGTGCTTGCTTTCTTCCTGTCAAATAAATAAATAAAAGCTTTAAAAAAGTAAAATAAATAAATAAGAGGAAAGTAAACAAATAGATAAAAACTAACTCAGACTATTGCTTTCACAGAATAATTATTTTATCCTAGAGGCCATGGAAAGTAAATAGCCAGTGTCCAGGCAGTTTTGATGAGTTATCAAGTAAAATTAATTATTTTAATCATAGTGGAGCAGCTAGAGCATTTTTATCTTATTACTTATATGCATTTCTTCTACAAGTAATGACTATTTTATTTTAGGTGTTAAAATGGGTGAATTAAAATAACTAGAAATTTGGTATGCTAAAGAACAGTTGTTTGCTAGATACAAAAACATAATAATAGTAGTAAAATTGCTATGTCTTAATTTTTCCCTTAGAATTAGGATGGTCTTTAAAAGTATCAGCTGAAATATGGAAATAATTTATAATACAAAATAATTTAACCTATTTGGTAATTAACTGGCATTTCTGTATGGAAGATGAGTAAAAGAGGCAGTTATAATTAATAAATAGAAATCTTGGCTATATTAAATTATTCAAAAATCAGAACCGGTGGTAGGTCCTAGGATGACTTGTCTAAACTGAATCATTTATGAGAATGAAGAGGTTACTAACAATTATTATGTTGGGATGGTAGACACAAAGCAAGAATTTCCCTGGGCCAACTGTCCCTACTTCCTTCCCCCACCAACACTCCTGTGCCCCCCACCTCCAAGGTGGTAGGATTGTCAGAGGATAACACTTATTGAACACAAACCCTCTGCTTATGTTACCCATATGCTCTTCTACACTGTCAGATGTTCCAAAGTTGGAATCCTATCTTAATTTGCCATCTCTCCAGTCTTATCCTGGAGGGTTCTTTCATCTTCCTTCCCACTCAGGATGTCTTCCTCCATCTCTACAATGTCAAAATTATCATGTACCAGTTAGCCATATTATTCTTGTCTGTGGTTTCTGTTGTTAAATGAAGTGAGATTGGCAGCAGCTCCAAATACTACATGAATGTGGCTCATGGAGATCTGGGGCTTTGTAGTCAATGGGTCTGAGAAAAGGGAAGATGGAAGAACAGGAGACAAAGGTCTCTGGAGAATGGGACTTTCTGTGTTTGAAGTCACAGTTATGGGTCAGGGAGAGAGAGAAAAATTGAAAGGAGATTGGATTTTTTTTTCAATATTCGGAAAGGATAGGTATCAATATTAGTTCCTTTTATAGATACCAGAGAAACAATAAAAGAGTAAAAAACTAATATGGCTTTGTGGTTATGTAAAAGAAACAGATGATATAATCTGATGTCAGGACTTCTTTCCAGTTTTGGGAAATCATAATGCAGTAGATCAACTGTAAGCATGTTATTAATATTACTATGCTTCAATAAAAAGACTACTGTAATTTGGAATGCTGCTGGCTATTCACCCTTCTCAGATATTCATTAATTTCCAGTAAATTATTGGTGTTTTACATTGAGCTGCTTGTTATTTTTCAAAAATTTTAAATTATTCTTGTAAGCTTTTACTTATAACTATTTCATGGTTAGCAACTTGACATAGGGCAGACACCAATTTTTTAACAAGACTATTAACAAAGTTAAGCTTTTCTGCATGTAGTGTTTTTCAGTTTCCTTTGGGGTGGGATAAGGGTGTGGTTGAATCATTTTCACAGCTTCTCCTGCTTACAAGTTTTTTATCATGTAAGTATTGTGAAGACATTTAAGGAGTTAAAATAAAAACCAGAAAAAGAGTTTTCTTTTTCATTTCTCTCATATGTGTTAGAAATAGGCATGCATAAACTTAAGAAGAAAACTTCTATTAAGTAGGAAATAAACATCATAACTTCAAATGCCTGTTATTTAACTTCAGTTAAAATTAGGTGGGCAAGAGAGGGTAAAGCTTCAAAAACAGAAACCTTTAACAGATGCTAATCACTGATACTAATTCTTTGAGAACACATAAAGCAAAGTGCTAGATAAACATTGCCCCTTTTTTAGGCTAGGAAACATTTGTATACGTGTGTTCACATAACAAGTATAATTCATATCCATTCTGAATATTATGTCCAAAAGCTATTTCATTTTAATCGTATTCCCTAAAAGAGGAAATGAATGGTTCTATTATATGAAGTATTTGTTTTGATACCTTCAAGAAAATTGAGATATAATTTTGAGAATATGAATTTTTCTGTAGAAAACTTTACTTGTTCACTTAGTTATAAACCATGTTTCCTTAAGAACAATTTACTCACCAACTCTATGACAATTAATATACTGATTATTAACTCATCAATCTCCTTTTGATTAACTCAACCAACATAAAAAGATCATGCAGTGTCCTTTATTTTTTTATTTTTTATTTTTTTAAAGATTTTATTTATTTATTTGACAGAGAGGGAGATCACAAGTAGGCAGAGAGGCAGGCAGAGAGAGAGGAGGAAGCAGGCTCCCCGCTGAGCAGGGAGCCTGTGCAGTGTCCTTTAAAAATAGGAAATACTTAACAGTAATTCTCCTTACTCAGGCATGTTTTAAACTTTCTATAACAGTGCAAAACTGCAGTAATCATTGCCCTGAATTAGTAAAACAATAATTAACACTGGATTCTTAATTTAGTCTAAGTTTTCTCTTCCGTCTTCCAGGATAAACTTTATTCTTAAAACTTGCTTAATTTCATCTTGATTTTATTCCATAACTAAGTGAAATGAAACTTTCTAAAGCGATATAACTTCTATGCTTGGATTCTTCTAAGAGTTATTTAAATTTCCTGGCAAATTGAATACTTATACGAAGTACTAAATAGTTAATATGAAGATCATCTATTTATGTCTTAACTGTAGTAAGGGAAGAAAGAAGTGTTTCTGTTCTTTTCAGGACAGAACATAGCTTAGCTTTTCCAGTGTTTTATTTTTTATTGCAGGTGTCCCCCTTCCCCATCTTATTGGCAGAAATTTATAGTGAAAATATAAAAGAATTGAATAAATGTCTATTTGTATTGTGGATGTTTGGGGTAAGTACTTAGCACAGAGCATATTTTTGTGGTGATAAAACAACTATCAGAATGCTTTTACTCTTTCTTTATGTCACAGGACATGAATTTTACCATATTGAGAAGGAAAGTTTACTCTTAACATAAGAAGGAAGATAACACAATTATTGAAAAGCTTAGATTGTCCAGAGAACAAAACAAATTCACTCAAATTTCTGACGTTCTTCTTAGTCAACTAAATTTAATCAGTGTCGAATCATCACATTGGACACCTGAAACTAACATAACTCTGTATACTAACTATACTAGAATTAAAATTTAAAAAATTTTAAAAAACTAAAATAAATAAGTTTAAGCAAATGAGCATTAGCTTTAAGATAATTTGAGATCTCCTTTAGAACTTACCCTTGTTTGGGGCACCTGGGTGGCTCAGTGGGTTAAAGCCTCTGCTTTCGGCTCAGGTCATGATCTCAGGGTCCTGGGATCGAGCCCCGCATCGGGCTCTCTGCTCAGCGGAGAGCCTGCTTCCTCCTCTCTCTCTCTCTGCCTGCCTCTCTGCCTACTTGTAATCTCTCTCTCTCTCTCTGTCAAATAAGTAAATAAAATCTTTAAAAAAAAAAAAAGAACTTACCCTTCTTTTAGATATTTAAAAAGAGAACAAGATGAATGTTATCGATGCCAGTTATTTTATTATTCATTTTATTATTATTCAACTACACTCATATTTCTTTTTTATAAATTTTATTTATTTATTTGACAGAGAGAGCGAGAGAGCACGAGCAGGCAGAGCAGCAGAGGCAGAGGGAGAAGCAGGCTCCCACTGAGCAGGGAGCCCTATGTGGGGCTCCATCCCAGGACCTTGGGATCATGACCTGAGCTGAAGGCAGTTGCTTAACGAACTGAGCCACCCAGGCACCCCTACACTTATATTCCTGCAACCAAAAGATGGGGCTATAGAATCCTCAATCTGTAGACCATCTTTTCCTTCAACTGTCTCCTGAGAATCACCACATAAATTAGTTTCCTAGAGCTACCATAACACATTATCACAAGTCTGGCAGCTCGTGACAACAGAAATTTCTTCTCCCACAGTTCAAGAGGCCAAGAGTCTGAAGTCAAGGTATTGGTGGGGAAGCTCTGAGGAAGAGCCCCTTCCATGCCTTTCTCACAGCTTCTCCTTGCTGAGAAGGAGCAATGCTTGGCCTTTGTGGCTTGTTGCTGCATCACTTCAATCATTGTCTCCATCTTCCTGACATCCCCCTCTGTGTCACCATGACTTCAACTTTTCTGTTGCTGATAAAGACACTTGTCATTGGATTTAAGGCCCATCCTAGTCCAGGAAGATCTCATCTTGAGATCCATATCTTAATTACATCTGCAAAGACCCTTGTTCCAAATAAGGTCACATTCTGAAGTTTGCAGGTAGACCTATCTTTGGGGGGGCTACAATTCAACCCACTATGACAGAGTTAACAGTTGGAAAGTTTTCATGTAGACTCCAGTTTGCATGAAGATTTGGTGAAGGGTTTCAGAACTGTCTTGTCATAAACACAAGAAACCAGGAATTTAGGAAAGGTGACATCTAACTGTATCCTATTCATCCCTGTATCACATTGTGATAATGTGATAATAGTTACATTATGCATTTGTAGTATTGATGGTCTCATGAAATTATCACTTCATTTTGTGCTATATACAAACAACAGAAATAAAATCTATTCTTTATCTTTTCCTTTTCAATGGATTTCATTTATTATTCTACTGGAAAGATCAATGTCATTCTAAGAGATACTCTTACAGAGTATTATAATTCTAAAGAAATTAATCAGCTTTGAATAAACAAGGGTTACAAAATTTAAAAATGAGGAAAAGACCAATTTTTACTTAAAGTGAATATATTAATTATTATATTTCTTTTTTTTTAGATTTTTTTTATTTGACACAGAGATCAGATAACAAGTAGGCAGAGAGGCAGGCAGAGAGAGAGGAGGAAGCAGGCTCCCTGCTGAGCAGAGAGCCCAATGCGGGCCTCGATCCCAGGACCCTGAGGTCATGACCTGAGCCGAAGGCAGAGGCTTTAACCCACTGAGCCACCCAGGCACCCTTAATTATTATATTTCTTATTAAAATATATATTCAAGGTGAAAAATGGGCAACTTCAGTTTTATTAAGATATAAAAAAAAATGATGACGATGTCAAATCTCAGGCCTAAGCTTTATTTTGCAGCATATCTTGTTTTTTGTATTATTTAAAAACAAACAATTTTGTTATATATTTCTTTTAGCAATAAAGCTCTATAAAAAATTCCTAAAATTCTAATTAACCAGACTGAACCAGGAAAACTTTTTTTTTTTAAAGATTTTATTTATTTATTTGACAGAGAGCACAAATAGGCAGAGCAGCAGGCAGAGGGAGAGGGAGAAGCAGGCTCTCTGCTGAGCAGGGAGCTGAACGCAGGATTTGATCCCAGGACTCTGGGATCATGACCTGTACCAAAGGCAGATGCTTAATCGACTGAGCCACCCAGGCACCCTGAACCAGGGAAATCTTGGTGAAGGAATTTATATGCAACAAAGTCTTGCTTATTCTTAAGCGTCCACTTATGTTGATGCATCAGGATAGGTCTATATCTATATCTATCTATTTATAATATGTATTTTGCCACATTTGCTGATCTTTAAATTGTATAAACAAATCTTAGTGATACTGTGTTCACCGTAGACTGATTGGTATTTCTTTTTCAAACCACTTGTTATAAACCTCCTTTTGGACTCACAGCTCACCCTCTGTGTGTGTCTCTGCCTGTCTGTCTCCCTTTCTCTTTCTACCTCTATTTCTCTCTCTTGTTCCACACACTATATATAAAACATATTACTGTAATTCTGTAATTCAACATATGTCAATATATGTAACTTTCTATGTTAATCCATTATCTATAACATATATGTACACTTATATATATACACACACACATATATGTTTGTCTACTTAACATTTTCTCAAATAAAATATTAAACTTCACTAAAACTTTGCCAGAATGGTTTTTAACTCCTTCTTTTTTTTAAAATAGATTTTATTTATTTGAGAGAGAAAGAGAGAATGAGAGAGAGAGCATGAGAAGGAGGAGGGTCAGAGGGAGAAGCAGACTCCCTGCTGAGCATGGAGCCCAACGTAGGACGCAATCCCGGGACTCCAGGATCATGACCTGAGCCAAAGGCAGTTGCTTAACCAACAACAGAGCCACCCAGGTGCCCCTAGCTACTTATTTCTTAAAGGTATCTCTGCAATTATCTTTGAAGTAAGCTTTTAATTTTTTTCGTGGTTTTCTTAATAGTCCTTATTTAAAAGCATATTCCGTTAATGTATTACCAGAGAGCCAGATTAATGATTTATCTCTTTCACATTGTTTTTTAAAATTTATTTTTATTTTTATTTTTTTTAAAGATTTTATTTATTTATTAGAGAGAGATAGAGAAATCACAGAGGTAGAGTGAGAGCGAGAAGCAGGCTCCCCACAGAGCAGGGAGCCCAATGTGGGGCTGGATCCCAGAACCTTGGGATCAGGACCTGAGCCTAACTAAGGCAGACGTTTAACTGACTGAGCCACCCAGGCACCCACATTGTTTTTTTGTGTTTTGTTTTTGTTTTTGTTTTTTAGGCTGCTAACATTTTTCTCTGCACTTGAAATAGCAGTCATGGTCAAACAATTGATTTTATAATCTGAGTTGTGGTAAAATGGTTACTTCCATTAAAGTGAATTTTTGAACCTTCTCTTGTTCGACTTTTAAGTACTTATATTAACCCTTTCAAATATCGGACAACTTTACATGCCAATGAAAGATTAAATTTGATGGAAAAGCCAAAAACCGGTTACTTAAATTGCATTCAATCATTTTAATATCTTTCGTTATATACAGAAGCATTCCAACTTAATTCTGTTAATTTTTATTGGGATAATTAGTTTTCAAGAGCCTCTCTAGACAAAGTGGTTCCTACTAGAGAAAAATCTCTCATATAGTAAGTCATAATCCAAAATCATAATCCAAGAGCACAGAACCTGGAAGTAATACCAACAGAGGCTGGCTCGCTGTCTGTCAGGGGCGCTGGATTGTACTAGGAAGGTACTTAGGAAACGTGACATCCAACTGTACCCCATCCATCTCTGAGATTGTGTAACTGTGATAATGTATTTTGGCTATGTCAGCATTTCAGGAACCTCTTGAATTTCAATGTAACATTCATTTATTATTTAATAATAGTGCAACATAAATATATTGGAGGAAAAAATGATCAATAGAGAGACACGTAAAAATTAAAATTAAAATCTCATGTAACGTTCACCATTCAGAACAAAACTGTATCATATTTTGGCAGATATATCCTTACTATTTTATTCATTCACATGCCTACCATAAAACTTCAAATAATGTATAAATCAAATCATATTCCCTTCTTAAAATGAGAGGATATTCTCCTTACTATTAATTACTCTAAATATTTCTAAACAGTTGTGAGTAATTAATACGGATAAATTCCCAGGACTATAACTGTTGGGTCAAAGAGCGTTATTGTTTTTAAGCCACAGTTGTTTTTTAAACAACTTATATATTTTGAAAGAACCATTTCTTCTAGCATTAGCAACAGTCCTCCTGGGAAAATGGGAGCAATTAACAGGTATAATAATGTTGCCATTATAAATATATAATTAATTATTTAGACAATTATTTGGAATAAAACCAAAGCAAGAAGTCTGTGGACAAACAGCTGTTTGGAACTCTTGCTGTGTAAAGTGTAAAGTGTAAACCAAATGTTTCTGCATATGCCATCAGAGGGCATCAAGAAAGGAACAAGTTCAAGGCTTATGGGAGTTTTAATATTCTTTGAACAAATCATAATCTATACAATGCTTTTGGAACACATAAGATGTATGACACGTGATAACTAAAAAGGAAATAAAAGAGATTTGCAAAACTCTCTGGACATATTCATCTCTTTCACATGAACCTTGCCATTTCAAAATCATGTCTAATTTTCTAAAAATTTGTAATCTTTTTTTTCCCACCTATCCTGACATGTACAAAAAAAAAAAGTAAAAGATAAGCCCAGGGTTTTTTTTTTGCTTGTTTGTTTTTTGTTTGTTTGTTTTTTTAAGATTTTATTTGAGAGAGAGAGACCATGAGAGGGATGGAGGAAGGTCAGAGGAGAAGCAGACTCCTTGCTTAGTTGATCCTGCAATCCAGAATCATGACCTAGGCCGAAGGCAGACGCTTAACCAACTGAACCACCCAGACGCCCAAGCCCAGGGTTGTCTTGACACTACTTTGCCTAAAGAACAGAGAATCTACACTGGCTCTTCTCAATTGGAGCTAGGACAGAATTAAACTGTAAGGCCCTAAATTATCCATGGTATGTAATGAATGATCTCTCCTAGGCACCGAGAATGATACTAGTTATATAACATTCATTGGAGAATAGGGCTTGCATGGAATACTGGTGGAGAAAAGCCATCCGATGAGATTCGTGTGCCTATGTGACCCAGGCATAGGACTAAGGCATGAGAATAGAATGGCCACATGGAAACGTTGAGGTCACCACATTAGCCCTGCAGACACCAGCATGCTGGGCGGTGAGTGAAGGAGCAAGCATGCTCTGGAAACCTGGCCTGATTATCACCAAAGGAAATGGCATTAGTCCAACTTGCACAATGGCCTGTCCCTGTGGTTGCCCTAGCCCAGTACAAAGAATATCTTTCATTGTGGGATAGAGAGAAATGGATTATGAAAGAGTCAAGTAGCATGTCTTGTTTGTCCCTAGAGCTGGAGCACAGCAAGGGTACACCACTGGATCTTAGGAAACGTGGTGCAAAGGGCAATAAACTATCAGACACCTTAATTCTTTAGTTTTCATGAATTGGTCACCATTTGAGCCTCTGTTCCTCCACGTATAAAGTGGAGAACATGATAACATCTACTTTAAAAGATTGCCTCAAGGATAAAATCAAATAATTCCAGTAAAGATATTTTTGTGAACCTTAGAATTCTATATAATGGATTTATTAGAAAACAGCTTCCATGAGGGCCACTTCTCAACTTTGTTAAGAACTTTGTCTTTAACTTTGTCTCTAACACTTTGTTGTCTGGCTAAATTGCAGTACACATTTCCTCACTGACATGCTGTTGTGTAATCAAGTACAAATAATCTGTACCATTAAAACATAATTTTTCTCATGAGATTAAAAAATATTATTTTAATTTTAAATGAAAAAAAATGAATCCCACAAAAAAATTATTTTCCAAGAATAAACTTTGTTCTAAATAGGTTGTCTTCAGGGGCACCTGGGTGGCTCGGTCGGTTAAGTGTCTGTCTGGCTCAGGTCATGATCTCAGGGTCCTCGGATAGAACAGCACTTCTGGCTACTTGCTCAGCGGGGAGTCTGTTTCTCCCTCTCGCTCTGCTTCTCCCCCCTACTCATGTTCTCGTTCACTCTGCTCTATCTCTCAAATAAACAATCTTAAAAAAAAAAAAGAACCTTCAAATAGGTTGTCTTCAGTTGGTTTAAACAATTTTAAGTTGACTGGTTTTATACTATTGGAAGAATTTTAAATGGATTTATGACAAATCCCCTAACAATTGGCAGTCATATTCATATATAAAGGTGGCATTTGGGATGTAAAGGGAACATTACTATTGCAGAAATATAGCTTCAGAGATTACCTATATCACTAGATCCAAAAAATGTCTTCCATAGACAGACCCTCTCAAATTCAGTCTTTAAAATGTAAACAATTTTGTTTCCAGAGTAATAAATGCCTTTGTTTCATATATTTAATTTTTTAAAAAAGATTTTATTTATTCATTTGACACAGAGAGAGATTACAAGTAGGCAGAGAGGCAGGCAGAGAGAGAGGAGAGAGGAGGAAGCAGGCTCCCTGCTGAGCAGAGAGCCCGACGCGGGCCTCGATCCCAGGATCCTGGGATCATGACCTGAGCTGAAGGCAGCTTTAACCCACTGAGCCACCCAGGCGCCCTCATATATTTAATTTTGCCTAAAGATTTAAACAAAGAAGACATTTATGTTTAGCAACATTATCTAACCTGCATTTGTTTAGCTAAGCATTGTGATCTTTTATGAAAATTTTAATATTTTAGAATTTTAGTGTGATAATCTTTTAAATTAATTTTTATAGACTTTTTTTTAGAATGGTTTTAGGCTCACAGTGAAGTCAAAGGAAGGTATGGAGATTTTCTTTTTTTTAATGATTTATATATTCATTTGAGAGAGAGAGAGAGCAAGCGAGCAGGGGGAGGGTTGGAGGAGAGAGAGAGATAATCTCAAGCAGACTCCACACTGAGCACAGAACCGGACCTGGGGCGTGATCTCACAACCCTGAGATCATGACCTCAATCAAAATCAAAAGTCCAGTGTTTAACCAACTCGGCCCTTTAGGCGTCCCCAGAGATTTTCTGTATACCGTCTTTGCCTACACATGCACAGCCTCCCCATTATCAACATGCCCCACCCCAGTGGTACATTTGTTACAATTGATCAACCAACATTGACACATCATCTGCAAAGGGCACAGTTCCACTGGTGTTCACTCTTGGTGTTGCATGTTCCATGGGTTCGGACACACATATAAAGACAAATCTCTGTATTATAGTACCACCCAGGGTATTTTCGCTGCCTTTGTTTTTTCCTGATAGACAATTTAAATTATTAGACATTATTTGCCATTTTATTATTAAATTGCCATTAAATTATTAGCCATTTTAAAGGAGTCCATCAGGGGCATCTGGGTGGCTTAGTTAATTCTGTGTTGAATTGTCGATTTTGGCTCAGGTCATGATCTCGGGGTCCTGAGACTGAGCCTGCTGTCAGGCTGGGTATGGAGCCTGCTTGAGATTCTTTCTTTCTCTCTCTCCCTCTGGGTCACTCTCCCTCTCCCTCTTTCTCTTAAAAAAAAAAACAAAAAACGAGGTTCATCAATACCATCCTTCTGTCTGACATCTGAAAATGCATCATGTCAATTTCAAACAGCTCTTGTTGAGAATGGAATAAAAGAGTTTTGAAGCAAGAAGTACAATTTTAAGCACTTAAAAATTCTATACCCTTTTGTACTTGTCATATACCTGTTCATATTTGGAAAGTGTAAAAATTGCTTCATAACAACTCTAGCTAAAAATTCAAGAATGTCCAAGTATATTCTACTATAGTTAATGCAAAAAATAATTTGTGCACATATGTTGTAAGTAGATCATAAGTGTTTTACTGAGCTTAATTATACACAAGATTTAAGACACTGCATTATGGGTAGGTGAGATTTTATTCCTGTGATATTTTTCATTCTATTCCTGAAACTCTATATGAGGCATTTTAACAGCACAATCTCTAAGTCTCAGCTGGATGAATAAATCCTATATTCAAATATATTGTTATGTTACTTATTCAGATGGGAAATGTTATTAAAAATCATTATAGTGCTAAGGACCACAGGGGAAGGGAGGGAAGACTGAACGGGAAGATATCAGAGAGGAAGACAAACTATGAAAGACTCTGGACTCCAGGAAACATACTCAGGGTTATAGAAGGGAGGGGGGTGGGGGATGGGGTAATCGGGTGATGGGTATTGAGGATGAGCACTGGGTGTTATATGCAATTCATGACTCATTAAGCACTACAGAAAAAACTAATGATGTATTATCTGCTGGGTAACTGAACATAATAAAAAATTTAAATTAAAAAAATTGTGGATTTAGCTTAATATGCTTAATATCTATAATAAAGCTTACTTCTTTTAATTAAAAAAACAATGTTGTAAACCACATGAAGCGCCTTGATCATGCACATCTGGCAGATGCTTTTTTTGAGATAGGTGGAGATTAGCCATTTTTCTACAACCTTATCCCAGGTCATAATGAAATCAACTCTCATAAAAGTTCTGCTACACAAACATACATTTATTAAAAAACATTTATTAGCTAATGAGCACAAAAACAGTTATTATCAACTGGTATTTGATTTTGATGAGTCCCAGTTTTCTTTTCTCCTGGGAGATACTACCTTGCATGATAGTTTCACTAGTTTTACAAATGCTTCCTTACAGGCATTTGTAAAAATATGCTACAGGTAGAATTCTCTTACTCTTATAGTTGGCATGAGGCAACTAGAATACTATCCTGTGATAGACACAAAGTTATTTAGAGATCAAGCCTCAAGCCCCACCTTGGAGAATCTAGGGTTTGCTTGGAGGAGAGTGGAAAATGTATGATATTAGGCAGTTCACTTATCTTGCATATTACTGACTTTGTCAATGAGATAGTACATTTCTAGCATTAATTAAAAAGTAGAATGTAAGATGTAGGAAAACCTTAAGTACAGGTTTACCCAGGGGTGTCCCACTTGACCTGTGACTATCCTTGTTTATTCTTATAATCTATTTGTCACAACTGGATTAGCGTCAATATAGATTTATCATTTTTAAAAGTGTAGCATTATTATCAATAGTTGAATTCAATGATCAGGAACCAGTGTGACAGACTTCCCTTTGTGCTTACAGTTCCTACTGTGCTGCCCTATAGTATTGGGTATTCTACAGCAATACAAAGACTTTTCATTTTAACATGTCAAAAAGACAATTAGTGATAATCCATCTCCCTTTTCAGATGCAGTATAACTGGCATCTTCCTGTTAAAGAACACATAAAGGGCACTTGCTGTTAAAGACATGTGCCCAGACTAGAAATTGCTACTTTAGAAAGGATTATAGGCAATTTTATAAGGAATTAAATATAGTAATAGCATATTGAATAGGTAAATAGTTTAAAAATTACCCACGATCATAATAATAGAAACAGAGTTGGACGCTAAACTGACTAAAGTGGGGAACCTGGGTGGTTTAGTCGGCTGAGCATCTGCCTTTGGCTCAGGTCATGATCCCAGTGTCCTGGGATTGAGCCCCACGCTGGGCTCCCTGCTCAGTAGGGAGTCTGCTTCTCCCTCTCCCTCTGCCTGCTGTTCCCCCTGCCTGTGCTCTCTCTCTCTGTGTCAAATAAATAAATAAAATTTTTACAAAAATGACTAAAGCTTGTGAATATATAACAGTTATATTTCTATTTCATATTGGTTATGCTATTCTTTATATAAACTTTTCATTTAGAGCAGTTTTAGATTTATAGGAAAAATAGCAATGATAGTATAGAGTTCGGATATACCCCACATACGATATCCCTTATCATTAAATCCCATATCAATATGATAAATTTTGATACAGTTGGTTAATATTGATACATACTTGGGATGCCTGGGTGGCTCAGTTGGCTAAGTGTTGGACTCTTGATTTTGGCTCAGGTCATGATCTCAGGGTTGTAAGACAGAGACTCACAGCAGACTCCACACTGGCTGTGGAGCCTGATTAAGATTCCTTCTCTCCTTCTTCCTCTGACTCCACCCCCCACCTAAAAAATATATATCTATATATTATATAGTAGATAGTTAGATGATTGATAGATAGATAGATAGATAGATAGATAGTTGTTAACTAAAATTTGTAAATTATTAGGAGTTTCTTGGCTTTTAACTGCCTTTTTTTTTTCTGTTTTAGGATACTACATTACATTTAGTAATGTCTCCTTAGGTTCCCCTTGGCTGTGACCATTTGTCACTTTCTTTTTTTTCTAAATGACCTTGACAGTTTTGGCAAGTACTAGTTAGGTAATTTGTAGGATGTTTCTCCAAAGTTGAGATTTGTCTGATGTGTTTCTCAAGGTTAGATTAAGGTTATGTTTTTGGAAAGATCACAGAGGCAAAGTGCCATTGTCATCACATTATCAAGGATGTACACTATCAACATGACATTAATGTTGATGATAATCTTGATTGAGGTTGAGGTAGTGTTTGTCAGGTTCCTCCACTTGAAAGTTATTCATTTTATGCCCTCTCCTTGCCATACAGTATGGAAGGAAGCCTGCAGCTCACACTTAAATAGTGGGGAATTAGGCTGCATTCTTTGAGGCTGGCGTGTTCTCATCGATTATTTGAAATTCTTCTGCAGGAGAGATTTGTCTCTTCTCCATTTATTCATTTATTCAGTCAGTTGTGTATATCAGTGTGAACTCAGATATCTATGTTGTATTTGGGGTTGTAATGCAATGCTACTTTATTTAATTGCTCAAGTTTTTCCACCTTTGGCCACTGAAAACTCTTCCAAAAGACTCCTTTGTCTTTTGACATACATCTATTGTTTTGTTTTTTGAGCACCTTTTTATTTTCTGGCAGTGCAAGATGGTACAAGCTAATGTTGTAATGTTGTGTATTTCCTGTCCCAGTCCTGGATTCAGTCATCCCCAAGGAAGCTTGGTTCCTTTTATTTAAGAATGATGTTAAGAACCAAGATCTGGTGTTTGGTCTGTTCACTGATGCTAGGGTGTTACTGTTTTTAGGCTCCTGAGCTAACATAGCATGGAAATATATGTGTGCACACTAACCACTGTCCATACTTTTATCTACTATTTCCTTATGTAACCATCTGTATCTATATTAAGCTAAACATGAGTTCATACTGATATCTCTGACTTAATCTGTTACCATGTTGATCATTCCATCCTCTGTCCCTGGCTTACGTGTAACTTCCCACTCCAACAGTGAGAAAGCTGGCTCCCTGCGTAGGCCATCCACTTGCTTTATTGCTCAATTCCTATACACATGTATGGTAGAATCAGAATTATTAATTTTATCCCAATAGGAAACAACTTTATCAACTAGAATATAATGTCCTAGTTTCTCTTGCCTCCTCTTACAGACTCCACTCGTAATTCAGGTTTACTTAGGTCAGCAGCTGTTTCCCTGATTCTGTTCTGTGAGGTCTTTTCATACATCTGTAATGCAGTTAGATAATTTCATCACTTTGTGCAGTCCATCCTGGGATTCCCCAACTCCTAAATGAATTTGTTATACTTTTCATGCAATTAAGATTCACTTTTTGCTGTACATTTCTGAATACACAGTGAAAATTTGAAATGCAAATTTGCAAATGCATAGTGTCGTGTATTTTCCATTACAATATCATACAGAATAACTCTAAAAAAATCCCCCTATGCTGTTCCTATTCAACTCTCCCCCTGTAAGCTACTATCATTTTTATTGTTTCTAGAGTTTTCCCTTGTATAGAATGCCATGTGATTGGAACCATACAATATGTAGTCTTTTCAGACTGACATTTCATTTCACTTAAGATTCATCCACTCCTTTTTTGGCTTGATAGCTCATTAATTTTATTTCTGAATAATGTTCCATTATGTGAATCCAGTGCAGTCTGTCCATTTTGGTTGTTAGCAATTATAAATAAAGTAGCTATAAGCATTCATATTAATTTCTTTGGGTGAGCCTAAGTTTTCATTTCAGTTGAGTAAGTACCTAGGAAAACGATTACTAGAGTCCGTGGTAAGACTGCTTAGTTTGGTAATTGCCCAACTGCCTTCTAAAGTGGCTGTACCATTATGAATTCCAACCAGCAGTAAATAAAAGTTCACATTGCTCCTCATTCTCGCCAGCAACTGGTGTTGTTATTTTTGGATTTTAGCCATTGTAATGTGTGTCTTAGTATCCTGTTGTTTTACCTTGCAATTCCTTCATAACAAATAATGTTTAGCACTTTTTTCATGTGGTTATTTGCCACCTGCATATCTTCTTTGGTAAGGTGTCTATTCAGATATTTTACCCATTTTAAATTTTTTTTTGGACTCTTGAGATTTAAGTTCTTGTATACTTGGGCATAATCCATTATCAGATATATGATTTGCAAAAGATTTCTTCCAGTTTATAACTCATTTTTTTCATTCTTTTGATAGTGTTTTTCATAGAGCAATATACTTTCTTAAATGAATATTATTTTAAAGAATAGTTTTACATCTCTAGAAAACTTTGGAAGTTATTACAGAGAGTCTCCATATACCCCACATTCAGTGTCCCTTATTAATAACACCTTACATTAGTATGGTACATTTGGTACAATTAGTAAACCAATAATGATAAATTACTATTAACTAAATTCCATAGTGTATTCATATTCCCTCATTTTTTATGTGACAGCCTGCTTTTTTCCCCAGAATCCCTTCCAGCATGCTCGCTTTGCACACTATACACTCATTTGTAATTTTCGTTCCTGTAATGTTCATCTGGCTTTCATATTAGGGTGACACTGGCTTCATAGGAAGAGTTAGGAGATATTTCCTCTGCTTCTATCTTCTGAAAGAGAATTGTTCAAAATTGTTTATTCATTTATTCCATTATCATTTGGTCAAATTCACGAGTGAAATCATCTGGGCCTGGTGATTTCTTTTGCGGAAGGTCATTAGAATTTTTTACTCAATTTCTTTAGTACAGATAAGACTATTCATTTTTCCTTGTGTGAGTCTTGGTAATTTGTATCTTTCAGGGAATGGATCCATTTCATTTACTAGTGGGTGTAGAGTGGTTCATAATATTCCTTTTTCATTTTTTTAACGTCCATGTGATCAGTAATGATAACCCTTCTCTCATTTCTGGTGTAATTTGTCTTAGTCATTTGTATCTTCTCTATTTTTTTCTTCATTTGTCTGGCTAAGAGAATTATCAATTTTGTTTATCTTTTTAAAGGGTCACCTTTAGGGTTTACTTTCTCAATTGTTTCCTGCTTTCAAGTTTGTTGCTCTCTGCACTAATTTTTGATATTTTTTCAATATGCTTTCACTGCTTCTACAGATTTTGATAGCTGAATTTTCACTTTTACTTGGCTCAAAACTTTTAAATTTCACTTGAGACATCTTTGACCCATCATATTCAGAAATTTGTTGTTTAATTTCCAAATATTTGGGGAATTTC
Organism: Ailurus styani; assembly: GCA_002007465.1. Classification (NCBI taxonomy): domain Eukaryota; kingdom Metazoa; phylum Chordata; class Mammalia; order Carnivora; family Ailuridae; genus Ailurus; species Ailurus styani. The sequence goes on from LNAC01000281.1 coordinate 992,488, forward strand.
CAGCTGTCTGTTAATGACTTCTAGCTTAATTTTTTTGTGATATGAGAAAATATGTCCTATGATTTGTATTCTTTTAAATTTGTTAATGTGTGTTCTGTGGCCAAGAATGTGGTTTATCTTGGCAAATGGTCCACATGGGCTTAAGAAGAATGTGTAATCTGTTATTGTTGGATGAATTATCCTACAAATGTCAATAAGATCAAATTAGTTAGTGGTGCTATTCAGGTCAATCTTATCCTTATTGATTTTCTGCCTGCTTAGTCTATGGATTAATAAATGAGAGACATCGAAGACTTTAACAACAGTAGTGGATTTACATATTTATTCTTTTGGTTCAATCAGTTTTGCCTATTTTGATGCTCTATTGTTTTGTACATTCACCTTTAGGATTGTTATGCTTTCTAGGAGAATTGACTCTATTAGTGTCAAAAGGCCTTCTATATCCCTGATAATTTTTCTTATGCTGAAGTCCACTTGGTCTGAGATTCTCTACTATAGAGAGCTACTATAATTTTCTTTTGATCCGTGTTAGCATTATATATTTTTCTCCATTGCTTTACTTTAGCTTTTCTGCTTATATAATTGTAGATAACATATAACTGAATTTTAAAAAAATCCATTTATATAATTATTGTATTTTTGTATTTTGTGTATTTATATAATTTAAGGTATTTATTGATACAGTTGAGGGAACACCCACCATGTCTGCAACTGTTTTCTATTCATTACATTTGTTCATTGTTTATTTTCTTTTCCTGCTTTCTGCTTTCCCTGGGTTTAAAGAACACTTTACATGGTTCTGTTTTATCTCCTACCTGAGTGTGTCAGTTATACTTAAGTTAAAAAAAAAATCTAGGGTTGCCCTCGACTTTCCAATATATATTTTTAAGCTTTTAAAGTTAAAAAAATAAAATAAAGTTATCTTTCAATTAATACTAGACTGTTGCACATGTTGTATAGGTGACTTATGACAGAATATTCCCAATGCCTGCTCCCACCCCTATGACATTGATGTCATTCATGTCATTTATCCATATGCTGTAATCTCTCAATATACTTTTACTATTGTTACTTTAAAGAAACAATCTTTTAGATAAATTACACTGAGAAAAAGAAAAAAAATACTTTTATTCTTTTTCCAACACTTTATTTATGTGGATCCAAGTTTCTGACCTGTATCATTCTCTTTCTCTCTGAAGAACTTTACACATTTCTTACAGAGATCTGTTTGCAATGAATCTCTTCAGTTTTGCCTGTCTGAGAAAGTATTTCCCTTTCACTTACAAAGGTTAATTTTACTGGATATATAATTCCAGGTGGGTGGAATTTTTTCACTTAAGACTGTAAATATTTGACTCTACTTTCTTCTTGTGTGTTTCTGATGAGAAGTCCAGCATAATTCTTATCCTTATTCTTCTGTGGTTTATATTCCCTCCCTCCCACCCTCTCTCCAGTTTCTTTAAAGATTTTCTCTTTGTTTTTGTAGTTTTGCAGTTTGAATATTGTTATGCCCAGGTGTCAATCTTTTCGTATTTATCCTGCTTGGTGTTCCCTAAAATTCCTTTATCTGTTGTTTGCTGTCCTTAATTTTGGAAAGTGCTCAACCATTATTATTTCAAATGTTTCTTCTGTTCTCTCTTTCTTCCCCTTCTAGTACTCCAATTATGTTATATCTTTTGAAATTTTCCCATTGTTCTTGAATGGTCTGTTTGATATTTTAATTCTTTTTGGTTTTTGCATTTTGGTTTGTAAAGATTCCATTAACCTATCTTCCAGTTCCCTGATTCTTTCCTTGGCTGAGTCCTGTTCTAATCAATCAGTCCAAGTCATTCTTCATTTCTGTTATCCTAATTTTTATTTCTACTCTTTTCTTTTAATTCTTTCATAAGAGTTTCCATCTCTCTGTTTATATTACCTATTTGTTCTTGCATGTTTTCCGCGTTTTCCATTAGACCACTTAACATACTAATTTTGATTACTTTAAATTACTCGTCTAATAGTTCCAACATCAGTGTCCTGAGTCTCCTTCTGATGCTTGATTTGTTCCTTTAGACTGTAGGGTTTTCTGTTTGTTTGTTTTTATTGTTGTTGTTTTCTTTTGCATTTTGTCAGGACTTGTAGCTTTTGGAGAAAGCTGTGCGTGTTATACTCGGTAACAGAAATTGAAGAAAATAGGCATTTAGTGTGAAAATTTATGTTATGATAGACATTGGACTGTGCTTGATGTTTTCTCTAGTTCTGGGTTCCAGAGGCTTCAAATACTTTTAGTTTCTTGTTTTTATCTTCCTTCTTGACTCAGGGCTTCCCTAAGTACACCTCCTTTGGGAAAGTTTGCATCTTATGGCAATTTCAGCTGTGATCCATTATTGTTGTGCAAGGGCTCTGTTGATTTGGTGGTGAGGTGTGGAAGATGGAAAATATTCTATAATCTTATTATTGAATCTCAGTCTTTAGTATGTGACATTGATAGTGTTTCTCCAGTAGTTGTATGTGTTCCTCCCTTAGGTAATGCAGAAATACCCTTCCTCCAGATAAGATGGTTTTAGTAAAACCTTTTCCCTAGAGAATAAGCTTGTGTTATAGAAAAAGCAATGGGCATATTTCACAATGATTTCTGTCTTTCCCCCTACCATTTTTCTTGGATCTCCACTATGAGAACCTAAAGAGATGCCTGGAGGTAAAAATCCCCAAGTATAAGAACCCTTCTAGACTGTGGCCTCCAGGACTTTCTCACTCTCATCCCAGACCTTTCTCAATATCCAGTAATTAATCAAGATAATTATTTAAATGTTCCTAGCAGTTATGTCTCTAGTGGTTACTGCTGTTGGTAAGCAGATCCAAGCTGTGGTCTTCTTGATTCTCCTACCTCTTTGGATCTTGGGATTGTGGCTTGCCATGCCACCTCAGTTCTCTGGTAGGTTTAAGAAAGCAGTTGATGTTCAGTTTGTTCAAATTTTTTTTTTTTAATGAGTGACAACTTCCTAGTTCTACATGTCAGAGCTGAAACTGACAGTTTGGCTTATATTATATTCAAAGTAGTCAATATAAAAAAGATTAAAATATCATTTTGATTTAATTTATATAAGTATGTTACTTTTAAGAAGAAAACACTTCTGAAAATAGACATTTAAAATTATATCTATATATCCACAATATACTAAAACTCTCCTGAAATTAAAGAAAAAATTAAATGTTTCAGAAATTATATAATTTTAATTACTTTTAGTATCCTCTTTCACTCTCAAAAGTATTTGATTTGGAGTATAAATTATGTGAGGAGACTCAAGCACCTAAGTTACAAAATCTTATGCAATTGTTCAACTATAATGCCTTTTGTTTTGTCTATGAAGATTCGTTGTCTAATTATCATTACCAATTCAAAGATTTGATAAACATAAAATCCCCTGCCTTAGCAGAAAATGGTGTAGACTTGTCAATAACTAAAATATACTTATCTATCTTATGTACAAACAGCAAATATTCCCGTCACGTTGATAAAAATGTTGTTTGACATTTGTTTTCTAGATGGAGCAAATACATTTCTGTGATGAGGGATTTTCTTGGATTTGTTATTAAGTTTCTTTTATTCCTAGGTGGGAATAGATTTTAGCTATAATAACTTTTTTAGAAGTTATGGAAAAGGAAACATCCGACTTCCTCTGTTTATAACAGAAATTTCCTATGCCTCACATTAGAAGGGCCTGTAGCTCAGAGGTCTTTTCTTTCTCAGAAGAAAATTTTTATAACTGCCAAGTTAGATGCATCAAAAGAACAGCAGAGATGAAAAAGTGGACATTAAAGATTTTTTCCTTAAGCCTTACTCTTGAAAAAGTAAAGATATTTTTCCTTTGGGTATTAGAGATTATGCACTAGAAGGTGCAGTAGAAAATAACTAAAACATCTGATTTGAGTAGTCTATGTTGAGATTCAGAAATAAAGGATGCCATTGAAGTAGCCACAACAAAGGAGGATATCAAAGAGAACATTTTCAAATTGGTTTAAGCATATATTCTTATTTGTTAAATAAAGTTTAGACTAAGTACACATTAACAAAATACAGTGGTGAGCAAAACGGTTTAATATTTTGCCCGCTGCACCATAGTTAGTGAGATGGGAAATAATAGCCACATATATCACTAAAAACAACCTAAGTACTATGAAAAAGAGAACAGGGAAGTACGAAAACTTGTAAATGGGGAATCAGATTTTCTCAGAGGGGAGGTAAAGCTATGGTCAGGGAACCTCCTAGGGGGAGTGAAGATGAAGCTGAGATACGAAGTGTGCTTGGGAATTTAGTGGAGTGTTGGGGAAGGAAGAGTGTTCTTGACAGAAGGAACAGTATATTCAAGAGCCCTGAGGGTAGGAAACATAGCATGTTGGAAGAGTGAAAGGGAGATGAGTGTAGCTGACGCAGAAACAGCAGAGAGAAACATCTGGCCTTGGCAATGTGTAAGAACAACTTCGGGTTTTGATCCGTGTGTAAAAGCACAGCAGTCCATGGGCGTGCCTGGGTGGCTCAGTTGGTCAAGTGTCTGACTCAGTTTTGGCTCAGATCTTGATCTCAGGGTCCTGAGGTGGAGCCCTACCTCAGACTCTGCACTCAGCAGGGAGTCTGCTGGAGATTCTCTCTCTCCTTCTCCCTTTGCCCCTCTCCCTCCCTCCCTCTCTCTCAAATAAAAAAATAAAAAATAATAAATAAATCTTTAAAAAAGTAAAAATAAATAAAAACACAGTGGTCCAGGGAGGAACCAGAAATCACATTGCCTCATCTCCATATCCACTTTGGACTCATGTTGCTCTCTGTAAGTTTGTATTTCTTCCCAGAAATACCTGCAGGAGGCAGGTAAACTTGGCTCTGTTGTGAGGAAGACCCAGCCACAGCCCCTTGTAGTCTATTCCACGGAGATTTCTTCCTATATTCCAGAGACTAGAGAAGCCGAGAGTGGTATTGACATTCATATGGGTCTTGACTCCTTCCCCTTGCTGCTCTTTCTCTTATGTGTGAAGTCTCTTTTTCTATGCCCAAACCGTAGATAAAAGTTGAGCATGCTTCTTTTCTGTTTTGCTCATGTTTAAGGTTTACGATACTACAGTATTTTGTTCACATCTGTCTGCATTGCTTGACTATGAGCTATTGGAGAAAGGACTATGTCATATTCATTAGAAATTAATATATATTTATTGAACAGATGAGTAAAATAAAGCTTATACAGTTACTAAAGAATTAGAACTTTGAAATTGAATTCATTCCTCTAAAGACTTTACCTAAGATGAGTGGCCTAGTTAGCAAAGGGGGGTCTTCCCTTAAAATAATCATAGAAAGGTGGCCAAAGGGGCCATTGAGTCAGATCAGAAACAGCTGACAATGCAAATCTGCTGCCCTTGACTCTGGGTCTCAAGGTTTTGTTTTTGTTTTTGTTTTCTTTTTCTTATTCTCAAACAAAAGTCTGAACTTCCCTTGACTAGTCTGTATTTGTGAGTCCAATTTACTTTTCAGAGCAGACTTCCTCTTTTTTCATCTCCCCAATGCAAAAAACGATGTGCACCATGGCCCACATTCCTGGTCTACCTCTAATAAGGACTGGTACAGACAGGAGTGGCCGCTGGTTAGACGGAGTCCAGGAGTGCTTGCTACAATGTCATTCCGTACCTACTACTCAAGAAAACACTTTGAGATGCAAATGGCAGTGTCACTGTTATAGGGATAACCTTGAATCTACTTTATCTGTCAAGCAAATTTTGCACATACTTGAGGATTTTGCTAAAATTTGTCAAATTTTGAATACACAACCAATCTTAACAAACCATACTTTAGAACTTCTAATTCATTTAATACAGTCACTCCACATGGAACAGAGTGAATTTTCTCTTAGCAAACTCAGGGCTCATTTTGACATAAGGTGAGAATCATATTAATTATCAAAACCATTAATCAAGACATTAACATCAAGCCATTTGCAGGTTCCTGGGCTACCAAAGATTATATAAGTTACAGACTGCACAACTCTGGAAATACCAGCCACATGTGCCATTCAAGTGTGCACCTTAACTCAGAGCTATACACAGAGTTTCTGTGGGCCTTCCCAGGGAATTATGTGATATGTCATTCCCAAGTTCCTGATCACTGAGTGACCAATATTGGATTTCAGATAGTTCCAAGTACAGTCATTGGATTAGTTTCCTATAATTGATTGATAAGAATATCATTTGAGAAGAATTCCAATTATTGACTACGATCTACTCAAATATATCTGTGAACATATTAAACTCTTTACTTAAATTTCAAGTAGTTCTTTGTTTAAATGATTGCCATATACTGACATTTCACTAGCGCTATTGTTATCTAATAAAATCTTTGTGGCATGTCATAGAGTTAATTGAGAATACCTCAAATTATTGATTTCTGGTTCTGAGAGAGGGAACATACATTTTCCCTGACCAATTTGTTTGAATCATGGAAATTGGACCTGTTAGGTGTTCTGGGGATTATCAGTGCCACACAAATTACAGCATATGCCATTTTTTAAAAAAGATTTTATTTATTTATTTGACAGAGAGAGAGATTACAAGTAGGCAGAGAGGCAGGCAGAGAGAGAGGAGAGAGGAGGAAGCAGGCTCCCTGCCAAGCAGAGAGCCCGATGCGGGCCTCGATCCCAGGACCCTGGGATCATGACCTGAGCCGAAGGCAGAGGGTTTAACCCACTGAGCCACCCAGGCGCCCAGCATATGCCATTTTAATTCTCATTTGCGATACGTGGTTATTCAAGAGACATTGAAAATGCTATGATCGAGCTTGTGAGTTGTGAGATTTCTGGGGTGGCAGAATATTTTCTATAATAGGATCTGTAAGGTTCTTTCTACTCAATTGCTTTAAACCTGCTGGTGGTTTGTTCAATTAATTTTGTCAACAAATGAGTTAAGTAGATGAATCAATCGTGCTCAAGTTTTTTTGAACAGACTGATTTGACTTAAAGTTCCACCAAATTATAAGCGCCTTGAAAATAGGAACTGTGTCTTACTATCTCTGTATCTCTAAATCTGGTGGAAGAAGAGGTATGTGGTCGGTGGTTGAAGTTTTGGGTATATGTGAGAATAGGCGTGTATATTTTCAAGAAATATTTTTAATTAAAATCACTTAACATTGAGTGAATTAATATATCTGTCCATTTATTCAAGATGTTTAAGTAATTATTTATATAAATAATCTAAATACATTTTAATGACTATACTACAATGATATGGCATGCATAATAAAAAAACAACAAACATCAATTTATTATAATTATTATTATTATTATTTTTACATAAAGATTCTTTGATACGTAGACGTAAAAGACTTTCATAGCAAGGATTTATTAATTTGATTCAAAGTGAGTTTTAGGGATAGGGTGGATGGTTTATGGACATTGGGGAGGGTTTGTGCTATGGTGAGTGCTGTGAAAGGTGTAAGCCTGATGATTCACAGACCCTTACCCCTGGGGCCAATAATAATAAATAAAATAAATAAATAAATAAGTGAATTTTATATGGGACTTTCTAGAAAGCTATATATTAAGTATTGGTACAAACCCAGTATATTAAGATGTGTTTTCAAGGAACTACATTTCTAAGATTTCACATGATAATGCTATAGACAGTGAGATATTACTGTGTTTTTTCATAGTAGTTGGAAATCTGTTTGATGGTGTCAACCTGGAACTGTGCATTATAATAAAGTTCCCAAAGGCCCCAGCCAAGAGGTACAATATAAAACCAAACAGCTTCCCACATATATCAAAATTACAAATATCAGACATCTATTGTTAAATAAATAATAGCTAAAAGATGAATTTGTTGAAGGTTTGAAAAGGGGACAGATATAAAATGTGGTCCGACAGATGGAATATTTAAAACAGAAACAGATGCTTACCTTCATTCAACCCGTTTTCTTTAGCAAATGTCATTTCCCAGCCACTAAAACATTTTTCTCAAGGCAATGTACAAAGTCTGAAATAACTATTTTGTCAACACACATCTGCATGATCTCAAAAGCTACCTGGTATGACTTTACAATGTAATTAGTGGAGCTTCATTTGGAAGAGTCCAATAGAATGTAAAAAAGAGGGAAACGCCTTTCAATAAGAGGCAAAAGGATGTATTCCAGAAAAATAATGATAACTTTCCACATTAGCGTATAATAAATGTCCATTTTGTTATTACTTTACAAACAACAATGAAAAGATTAGTCAAAATATAAAAAAGTAGGCTGTAGTCATGGAAGTGATAAAGAGAAGTTTGCATAAGATTTAACATCCACATGTTCTCCGTTTCCTAAAATAATAGTTTATTTGAAATGAGTATAGTGAAAGTTGCTAAATGAGCATTTAGTGGTTAACAATTAGCAAACACTGCATTACTTTTGGGTGATACGAAGGGTGACACAGAGGGTACTGGTAAAAGAGGAATAATTTATGATACCATAAGTAGTCTTAATACCTATAAAAATACTTGCATAAAAGTTTCATGTTTATAGTATAATTTAAGTTACAAGAAAGATTTTTTTTTACATTCAAAGATCATATCTACATAGAAGCTATATCTACTATAAAGTAGGATGGCATGCATTTGTGTTTTGGTATATATCACTGAGACTTTTGGTCTCAGAGTGGCAAATCAGTTTCATCTTCTTTGCCAAGCCTAAGTGATTGGAAGTGGCTACCTGGGACATTGTGTTGAGAAAGATTCACTGAGGATTCACTGATTAAATATATAATGACAGGTTAGTGATTTCGGGATGGAAGTGGTGAGTGATGGCCCATATACCTAATATATATTGTCTTTAGAGTTAATACAGTTTAGAAATTAACTGCAAAGATCAAAACTTCTATCGATATACCCCCGAATAGTTAACATTTTATTCTACAAAACTCAAATGTAATGAAGTGTATAGTGAAGTTTTATTTCTTTTTCTCTCTAAATCACAGTGCTTTCTGTGGCATATACTAATTTTCATATTGCTTTCATGTTTGGGGCAATTTTTGGTTATGAAAATAAAATGAAGAGATTGTAGTAAATTGAAAGCATAAGTCCTAGTCTTGACAGAGTATTTAAAATAACACTTAAAAAAATAACACTTAGGGTTGCTGGGGATTAGGGGAGAGGGATAGGGTGGCTGGATTATGGACATTGGGGAGGGTATGTGCTATGGTGAGTGTTGTGAATTGTGTAAGGCTGATAATTCACAGACCTGTACCCCTGGGGCAAATAATACATTATATGTTAACAACAACAACAGTAACAAAAACAGAGTTTAGTAATTAAAAAAAAATAACACTTAATGTACGACCAAGAGTCTAAACTTTCTTATAAACTGCTTGGATAGTGAATACTAAAGAATTTTTACATTGGAGTTTACAAGAACAAAACACATAAACAGTGACAGTGAAAGTTGACTCTAATCTAAATAAATAAAAATTGTTGAAAGGAAGTTGTAATTACAGTTTGAAAATATAAGTTATAGAAAACACATTCACTGGGACATTGGAAGTGGAAACACTCAACTCTTGGTTCTTGTCTTTAGACAAGTCTTCTGGAATTAATTTTTTTTTAAAGTATAATGGTGTTCAAAGTTTTTGGTTAATACAGAGAGCTTCCCAGGAAAGATTGCTGATTTGGTAACATTGTTGGAAAATTTAATTATTTTATTACCATTCAAAATTAATCTGCCTGAGGGGAAAACAAGACAAAGATTAGGGTTAGGGTTAGGGTTAGGGCCAGAGGTCAACTCATATATAAATAATAGACACCTCCAAAATGAGCAACGTGAAAAACAACAGCTCTCACACGGAAAAGACTTCTTAAAAGTTTTGTTTTCTCTAAGTTTCTATTTAAAAGGAGCTGACCCTTATCTGATAGTTGGTTTTCAAAGGAAGAATGAGTCATATCAGAAATGTTGTCAATTTTTCTTTTATGAGGTTTGGCAAAGAACTTTCTATTTTCTCCGTATTTTATGAGACCTAGAAATAGATTTAGGAATTTCCCCTCTGAGAGTGCATATTATAATACCAACTTGCATTTCGAAGACAGTTTTTGGCTTCCAAAGAGCTTGCGTCTACATTAATCACCTTTGCCAGTCCTGACAGCCTCGCTCAGTGTGAAATAGAGGTCTTAGTATCCCCATGTCATAAATGAGAGAATTAAGACAGGACTGATTAAAGGGTTTTCCAAGGGCACATGGTTGCTATGAGGAAAGCAGGGAACTGAAACCCAAACTGTGGGATTCACCACTGGATTGTTCTTCTGACCACCACATATTGAGTGTTGTAGGTGATCCTGAAGAAGCACCTATAGCCCTTCTTCAAGAACGAAGGCCCTTCCTTTACCAGTAGACTAATTAAGGTATTGGGAGCATGCTTTTAATCAAGGCCATAGAAAGTCTCTCCACAGGAAAAATATTTGTGTTGTGCTGCATTAAGTTTTAATCCTTCCTCCTTTCATACCATCACCCTGGAGGACATCAGTCATTCCTTAGCTTAGTTTACAAACAATATCCTGACAACTCCCATGTTTATCTGTCTGGCTTGGATTTTCCTTCCTTCATAATTTTAGATCTAAATGTGTACCTATATACTGGATACTTCCAGTGGAATGTGTTCTAGGAAAGCCATACTCAAAATGTCCCAAACTGACTTTCCCCTCTCGTTCCCAAACCTACTCTCTCTCTGTTTTCTGTGTTGAGATTGATACTACTCCACCAAAGAAACAAAACTTGGGCTGCATCTTTACTTCCTTCCCTGATCACCTCTCATATCCAAGCATTCTCCAACCACTGCTGAGTCAGTTTTCCAAACTCCATAAATCTTAGTGGCTTTTCCATTCCTTCTGCCTTTATTCAGTTCTCATGATTTTTCACATGGATTAAGGCCCACACTTTCTAACAGGCCACTATTACCGCAGTCTAGCCCGTTTTCAATCTAGTTTCCATATTCCAGTCAGCCATCAAAGGCTACCCAAAGCACTCATGATAAAATTCTCACATTCTAATTGGCCTGTAGAGCCTGCCTAATCTGGCTCATGTTCACTGACCAGCATTATGCCTGATCACTTTCTGCTTCATCATCTAAGCTCAAGCTAATTGAAATTGATTTAAGTCTTAAGATATGCCAAATTCTGTATTGGGTCTATCCCTTTGTTTGAACCATTGACATATGATTTAATTCTTCGGCCATTACATCCAATTCTCAATATGGTTCCCTCCCTGCCCATTGAGAGATTATACATTGTTACCCTGTGGATTTGGCCACACAACTTGCTTTGTCCAGTGAAATATAAGCAGAAGTGGCACGTGTCACTTTTGGATGATAACTCTAGGAGCCATCTGTCTTCTACCATAGAATGTGTTTCAGCTAGAGGATGATTCATCAACTTGTGTCCTTGAAAAGAGAAGTTGTGGAGCAAAGCTGCAACCAACCCATGATAGACACATAGAATGAAAGTAAAACAAGCCTTCATAGTTATAAACCATTGACACTTGGAGTTTTTTGATGTTGTTGTTGCTGTCTCAGCATAATTAGACTATTTTTATTGATACATCTGCCTGGAAGAAACTTATCCCTCTTTGTCTACCTAACTTCTCTAGTTTCAGCTGAAATTGTATTCTTTTCATAATCCATTTCTAAATTCTTGAGTGGGTGGAAGCTCTTGTGTTCCTATAGCACTCTGTACTTCCCATAGTAATAATGCTCATTGCATTGCAATTATTTGGTTATTGTTCATGTCCCCTACTAGATGGTCAACTCTGTGAGGACATGGCATTCTTTGTTCTTTATCATTTTATTCCTCTCTCTTAGTACCTAGTGCATAAATGGTATGCAATAGTCATGTTGTATGAACCAATGATAAATAAACAAATGAAGGAAAATTAGTCAAAGCTGTTCTCACATACCTAAGTAGTGTGGGAATGTTGTGTGAGCATGAACATACATGGACGTTTTCTTTGCTGTGGTGACAGATGGAATATAAGAGGAAAAGATGTCATCACTGACCTCTAACACACACCAGTCTCATTTTCTGTTTATCACAGATTTTCAAACTAGAGAACTCTGTGAAAAGTTTTAGTCATAAATTGTAGCCTGGAGTACATTATTGTCTGATGAGTCCCCTGAGTGTATTCAGTTTCATTGTGGTAGTCATGCCCCCTCACAACTCCAGAAGCCATGAAGGACAGTTTATCCTGGGGTCACAAATGTGAGACAGCAAGGCCATCATATTTCAGGCAGACCTAAAGAAGTTTTATAAGAAGATTTGACAAATCACCATCTTCCTTAATCTGCTTTCTTCTTTATGATGTGTGTTTTCATCAGAAATGTTTGGCAGTCTAAATTTGGTCTAAAACTATGATAAGTTTAGTCTCACATTAAAATCACAGTGCAGTTTTAGGTCTATGTTTGTGATATATGTTACTGACTCTCTAGAATAGTGGTATATGTGCAACATGTTTTAAATAAGTACTTTTCCCCAATCTACCTCTTGCTACTATTTATATTTTTTCCCTTCACTATCAAATGTCTTAAAAAGATTAAAATAATAATTTACATATTTTCACCTTCACTTTCTAACATTTCATTCACATTTTAGCCCATTGCTTTTTATTTTATACCTTTAATAGTCTACCCAAACTAGCACTCACACACACAAAAACACTCACAGCAGCAGGAACAGCAGCAGCAGCCAGGTCAAAGATTTTAGCCTGAGATCATGAAGATCCTGTGTCAGAATTCTTCTAAGAGAAATTTCCTAGAATCTTTCTCCAACTCCTACATATTTTTCTTCCTTCTGCTTAACTCTTTTAGATTGGTTGCATAGTCTAATTTGCTTCTGATTCAGATTCTTCCTAAAATGATGTTTTAGATAATCCTTCTGTGCTACACATTGTAGCCCATGGGTGAGAGATGTCTATCCTGTAATTGACCCAGATTCCCAGACACTGCACCCCAACTCTGGCTCAGCATTTCAGATCCTGATTTCTTAGGAAGGAGAAATTGGAGAATGACAGGCTCTTTCACTCCCCTTAAGCAATTTTAAGCACCGCTTGGGGCAGGGGGCTTGTTGAGAACTCTACTTAAATCCAGGGCCTCTGATAATTTAGCTTTAATACCACCATCTGGAAAACAGGGTCATCTGAACAAAAATCATGAAGTGTTAGGACTAGAAAAGATCCTATGCCACACAGCCTAATCCCTCATCTCATGGGTGCAGACACTGAAAGCCAGGGGACGTTTAATGATTTACTAGAGTTAATTAGTGGAAAGTATGGAAGTAGAACCTGGATCTCCTAAAGTTTTATTAGGTACTCTTTTATTTACAACCTACCTTTATTTCTTTCTTTCTTTTTTCTTTCTTTCTTTCTTTCTTTCTTTCTTTCTTTCTTTCTTTCTTTCTTTCTTTCTTTTTCTTTCTTTCTCTTCCTTCCTTCCTTCCTTCCTCCCTTCCTTCCTTCTTTCCTCTCTTCCTCCTTTCCTCCCTTCTTTCTTCTTCTTTTCTTTCTTAACAATTTTCTTATACCAAACNCCTTCCTTCCTTCCTTCCTCCCTTCCTTCCTTCTTTCCTCCCTTCCTCCTTTCCTCCCTTCTTTCTTCTTCTTTTCTTTCTTAACAATTTTCTTATACCAAACACAAAAATAAATTCAAAATGGATTACAGACCTAAATGTGAGACTTGAAACCATGAAGATCCTAGAGAACACAGGCAGTAACCTCTTTGACATCAGCCAAATAACTTCTTTCTAGATAGATCTCCTGAGGGAAGGGAAACAAAAGCAAAAATAAGCTATTGGGACTTCATTAAAATAAAAGGCTTCTGTACAGTGGAAGAAACAATCAACAAAACTGAAAGGCAACCTATAGAAGGTGAGAAGATATTGTAAATGATGTTTCTGATAAAGGGTTAGTATCCAAAATATATAAAGAAGTTATACGAACACCTGAGTGGTTCAGTCGGTTAAGTGGCTGACTCTTGATTACAGGTCAGGTCATGATCTCAGGGTCCTGGGATCGAGCCCTGCATCGGACTCTGTGCTCAGCGGGGAGTCTGGTTGAGGGTTCTCACTCCCACTCCCTCTGCCTCCCCTGCTCTCTCTTTCTCTAAAACAAATAAATAAATCTTCTTTTTAAAAAAACTTATACAACTCAACACCACCAAAATGAATAATCTAGTTAAAAATAGGCAGAAGACATGAACAGACATTTCTCTAAAGAAGACATACAGACACATGGAAAGATGCTTAACATCATCGATCATAAGGGAAATTACAAATCAAAGCTACAATGAGATATTGTTTCACACCTGTCAGAATGGTTAAAATCAACACAAGAAACAATAAGTGTTGGCAAGGATATGGAGAACAGAGAACACTCGCACAGTGATTTGGTTGGTAGGAATGCAAAATGGTGCAGCCACTGTGGAAGATAGTATGGAGGTTCCTCAAAAAATTAAAAATAGAACTACCCTACGATCTAGTAATCTCACTACTGAGTATTTACACAAAAAAATGAGAACAGGGCACCTGGGTGACTCAGTGGGTTAAAGCCTCTGCCTTTGGCTTGGGTCATGATCTCGGGGTCCTGGGATCAAGGCCAGCATTGGGCTCCCTGCTTGGCGGGAAGCCTGCTTCCTCCTTTCTCTCTCTGCCTGCCTCTCTACGTACTTGTGATCTCTCTCTCTCTCAAATAAATAAATCTTTAAAAAAATATGAGAACACTAATTTGAAAGCACATATGCACCCCTATGTTTATTGCAGCATTAGTTACAATAGCCAAATTATAGAAGGTGCCCAGGTGTTCACTAATAGATGAATGGAGAAAGAAGATGTGTGAGATATATATATATATATATGAAGATGTGTGAGATATATATATATGTCCATCTATAGATAGACATATCTAGATATATCTATCTATAGATACCTATAGATAGATATATCTAGATATGTCTATCTATAGATATCTATATATATCTATAGATATATCTATCTATAGATATCTATAGATAGATATATCTATAGATATATGATGGAATATTACTCATACATAAAAAAGAATGAGATTTAGCCATTTGCAACAACACTGATGGAACTAGAGAGTATAGTATTAAGTGAAATAAACCAGTCAGAAAAGAAAAATGCCATAGGATTTCATTCATATGTGGAATTTAGGAAACAAAACAAATTAGCTAGGGGGGAAAAAAAAGACAGTGAGAGATGCAAGCCAAGAAACAGACTCTTAACTATAGAGAACAAACTGATGGTTACCAGAGGGGAGGTGGGTGGGGGATGGGTGAAATATGTGATGGGGATTAAGGAGGGCCCTTGTTATCCTAAGCACCAGGTATTGCTTGGAAGTGTTGAGTCACTATACTGTACACATGAAACTAATATTACAATGTGTCTTAACTAGCTGGAATTTAAATAAAACTTAAAAACAGTGCCCATTTCTCAAAAAACTTCTGAACTTCATTGGATTTACTGTTGACATTTCAAACAAAGCCCTTCAGAGGACCTGTTGCAGAATGCAGGCATTCTGCACATGGGATGACTAATGGATAATAAATTATATAAACTCATATCTCAGATGAACAAGTTGGAAGAGAACATAGGAACTAAAGCAGTGGTTATTAAGAATTAAGAATGACTCAAGGTAGAAGGCTGACATTGTGTATATGCTTGGGATAATGCAGTATTAAGGTTTTTTAGGAGAGAGGAGAGGGAAGATTATAAGTTTAGGTTTAAATATATTGAATTTGAAATGACAGTAATGTATCCAAGTAGAAATATCTAGCAGGCTGTGAGACTAAAAAGAAGAATAAGAGAAGTCAGGGCAGATAAAAGATGTAGGCTAGGAGAGGTATTCTTTAAGTATTAAGTGTGACTCTGAAGAGAAAATTTAGAGACAGGCAAGAGAGGGGATGCTATGCCTACGATTAGCGCTTCTAGCAAAGGAAGCAGAGAAGACACAGCCAGAGGTGTTCTCCTTTCCCAAGTAATAGGAAATCGTTTCCTGGAACCTAAGAGTGGAAAGATTCTGTGGAAATTGTCAAGACTGCAGTTAGGAGGAAGCATGGTGATGTGTTTAGCTTGACCCTCAGATGCTCTCTCTAGGACTTTTGACTCTTGAAGAGTGACACTTTTTGATTCCTATGCAAAGAAGCTTGAAAATCGAAATAAGCAAGGTGTCTGGAGTGTGAGAATAACAGACTGCTTTAGTAGTGGGGATGGAGCAGTCAGTGAATCCTGCGGCCAAGACCTCGTTGTTTTTGCCAGGTTTCTGGGGCAGGTCTGCAGCTTCCCATTGATCATGAGGTCCTTGACTCTGCTAAAAATTCTTTCTTATTTCAGATGGCCAGCACCAGTTTCTGTTTCTTGTTACAAAGCACCATGTCTGACACACAGAGTGACTTCATATTATTCCTGGGAGCCTAGAGAAGTATCGATTTCTGCAAGTAGTCCTGGGGGTGGCAAGGAGGAAGAAGGGACTATCTTTAAAGTCAAAGAAGTCATTGATGATGTTAAAGGGGTCAAGTTTAATAGCCTGTGGAAGGTTAGATGTTACCCTGTATGGAATCAGGGAATGAGTAATTGGTGAATTAAAGGAGGCTCTAAGTATAGACAAGTATGAGCAATTTGAAATTATTATGAATCTCAAATTTATTTATGGGTAGGATGAGCATGTATGAGAGGTGGGGTACAAATGTCATGAGGAGAAATGTGAGAAAATCAAACATGGCACTCTTAGGGTAAATCAACTAAACATGTAACCAAGTATGTTAGTGAGGGTAGAGTAACAGGGTGGAAAATGAAAGCATTATAGCCACAGAACTGAATAGAATTATTGCCACATATTAAATGATAATGTCATGGGATTTTACTATTATATTCTTCATTTACACTGATATCACAATTGAGATAAATTATATTACACTAAGAAACACCAGTTAGTAAATTGTTACAATTAACTTATTTGATCATCACTATTGTTGGCATAAGCCCAACCATCAATGAAAGTAGGCCAATGATTATTGCTTAAGAAGGCATTTTCCCCCAGTTTTTTCAGATGTCCTAAGTTTTGAAACACTTTTGACATCTGATAACCTTTTACCTTGGATTAAGGAAATATGCTCAACTAGTGTATGAAAATCATTGTTGATGCACTGATTAGCTTTCTTCACATCTTTTAGTTGGTCTCATTTACTTTTCCATCAGAAATTATGATTTGGTCATATAGAGTTTTAGAGGAAATATGATTAAATATAGAACAGCTTTATTTTTTTTCCCTTTGCCATTGCTACAGATAGATTAGCCATATTGTGTGAGTGTGTGGGGAATGATTAGCAAATTTCACATTTGTCGACAAGTTTATAAAACATTGTTTTTAGAAATTTCATAAAAAGATTTGTTTCTTTTATGTTCAAATATATTTTGAATTAATTTGAAGTAAAGAAATTCTAAAGTCCAAAGATTTTTTAAAATGTTGTTAAATTATAGAATCTAAAAAAGCAAACACTGAAAGGACACATTAATTCATTTGGTTAATTTCTTGATAGAAAACATCAGCATATGGGGATATATACATGTAGTAGATTCCATACAGTCCCTAGTGTCTGCTTGCCATTCTACTTTTAGCACCTGGCCCTGAGCTCCCACGTGGTAAGCATTCTATCAACACTGGTGAGTTAGTGAATGAATGGGTGGATGAATGGTATCTATGAAAAAAATCTTAATTATATGACTTATATGTAACTAGTTTCTATCATTTCAACTCACTACACAAAAATATCAGGGATGGAAAAAGTAGTAATCTCTGTATCTCTACAAAATTGTGAAATTTGAAGTACACCAAACAAGCTAACACTAAGAATCTCTTCATCTGGCATGGAATGCTAACCTTTCAGTGGGAGGCTTTTGTCATTGGATTAGCTGTAATTGATAGATCTGTATTTTTATATATCTATAATTATATCTATAACATATCCACATGTATACCTATATTTATGAAATATATATTATATTTAATATATAGGTAATATATATATACAGTCTCACACAATTTAAAAAATTTATGAAGCTAAAAAAACTTGTTGAAGGATCTCGTAGATGCTCTGGACATGATAAGTTGATAAAACAAAATATGCTTTTTTTGATAGCTTAGGAATAGCCCAATTTTTGTGTGTATGACAATTATTATTTCATGACCCAGGACACTACACATATAAGAACAAGTCTGAAGACTTTTGAGAACAAACAAGTTCTTTACTTTTTTCAAAAGCATTTGCTTTACCGTGAATTGAATATTCTGGAAATCGTGCTGTTATTTGATCAAACGGAGTCAAGAAGATATAATGAGGAAGAAAAGGAGATATAATGAGGAGAAAAAGGAGATATAATGAGGAGGAGTGTCATTTAGTGTTGTTCTAAATTTGTTGAAGAGCTATGATTTGATACTATCTTTAAGAAGCATAGCAACTTGCATTTTTGAAAATGTGGTTTGTCATGATGAAATTTCCACAAAACCACATGTCATAAGATGAAAGATATTATCTCTAGTCTAGAAATAAAATACAAGACTACATGTCTACTACATGTATACCTGTTATGTTCACATTATTTTCTAATTTTCTTACATACATCTTATTTTTATGCTGTATAGCCTCCTATCTCCAGTAATGGCAGTGAGGACTCTCCTGACTTTGACATGAGTAAAATTTTAACAGCATCATTAAATGACTGCCATACCCAGGTCATGATGTTAAATGTAGAAAGACATTTAAATATAGTCCTCCTGTCCACCCCCAAGAGCAACAAAAAATGGATGTTTTTGTTACTAGTATCAGGATTGCTCATTTCTCAGCCACATTGTGGATCTTTAGAGTATACAGATAGCATAGAAAATTAAATAACCACAAACAATGGCATACAATTGTTATTTTATAACTTTTTTGGCACTTATAGGATTGGGCGATAAAATACTTCAATTCCAAGACAGAGGAGTCCTTTAAAGGATTTCATGGGTTACATTCTTTCTGACATCATAATACCTTCAATATGCTCAATAATCTTTCAATTCTGCATTCTACAAACATTTACCCCATCCTATAATATATAGGAAGAAGCAAGATTTATCAAAATAAATTTTTCTAAGGACTGATTTTCATTTTTATATACTATATTAAACAGAACTGACATATCAATTGCATTTAAGAATATTCATGACTGAACTAAGGGTCAGGCTAGGTTATTATGAGCCTATCTAAATTGGGAAAATTAGTTTTCTATGGGAAAGAAGAGTGATTATAGTTATAGAAAATATTTAATTACTTAGAGAAGATTTCAAAGTCAATTAACTAGATAAACGAAGAAAGAAAAATCTTTAAATACCAGTCCCTACAACAATTCGAACTTGAACAAGATACTGTGCACAGAAAAGGAAACAATCAACAAAACTAAAAGACAACCTACTGAATGAGTGAAGATATTTGCAAATGACATATCTGATAAAGGGTTAGTATCCAAAATATATAAAGAATGTATACAACTCAACACCTAAAAAACAAATAATTCAATTAAAAAATGGGCAGAAGACATGAACAGACATTTCTCCAAAGAAGAAATATAGACAGCCAACAGACACATAAAAAGATGCTCAACACCACCTATCATCAAAGAAATGCAAATCAAGATCACAATGAGATAGCACTTCACACCTGTCAGAATGGCCAACAAGTGTTGGCAAGGATATGGAGAAAAAGGAACCCTTGTGCATTGTTAGTAGGAATGCAAAATGGTGTAGCCACTATGGAAGAAAGTATAGAGGTTCCTCAAAAAATTAAAATAGAACTACCATATGATCCAGGAATCTCACTACTGAGTATTTACACAAAAAATACGAAAACATTAATTTGAAAAGATACATGCACCCCTATGTTTATTGCAGCATTAGTTACAATAGCCAAACTATAGAAGCTGCCCAGGTGTTCGCTAATAGATGAATGGAGAAAGAAGATATGATAGATAGATAGATGGATAGATAGAGGTGGGGTTGGGATCTTTCTCTCTATATATGAATGTTACTCAGCCATAAAAAAAGAATGAAATCTTGCCATTTGCAATGACATCGATGGAGCTAGAGAGTATGATGTTAAGTGAAATAAACCAGTAAGAAAAGAAAAATACCCTATGATTTCATTCATATGTGGAATTTAAGAAACAAAACATACAAGTGAAGGAAAAAAAAAAAGAAAAACAAACCAAGAAACAGACTCTTAATGATAGTGAATAAACAGATCACTACCATGGTTACCAGAGGGGAGGTGGGTAGTGAAATAGGTGAAGGGGATTAAGACTACACTTATCATCACTTGTCATGATGAACATCAGTTGACATATGGAAGTGGTGAATCACTATATTGTACATCCAAAAGTAATATAATATGGTATGCTAAACTACACTAGAATTTACATTTAAAAACAAAAAAAGACTGTCAGACACCTGTTTTGAATACAGAGAAAAATGGAAAAAATGCTATTTTTCTGCAGTCAGCATACACTAAATAATCGAAAATTAAGTTTCTATGTGATTAATTTTAAGATCCTAAAAATGGAAATTAAGCCTTTGAGCTTTTTCTTAGCCTTTGTTAATAGTATTAGACCACTGACTATGTCCTAAGTCCTTAGTATTTTACTCCTTCTTCACCAATACACTGAATCCTTGGCTCAGATGTCTGGCAATGGTGAAGACCATTGAAGATCATTTATGAACATATATTTGTGCAGGATACTTATGTCCTAAGGTTGTTAAGAATTTGGTGTGTGCTCATGCACATGTATGGTGAGGGACAGAGAGGAAAGTTACTTGCTGAAGTAAATTTGGGCAACAGCGGATTAAATAAAATGAAAGCTTTTGTTTAGCACAGGAAATTTTCAAACTGTTAGTAAATTAGTAGCATTTCTGAATCATCTGTAATCATACAGCACTGTTACCTGCAAACACCCAACCCCATCACTACAGAACCACCTGAATATTTCTGGAAACTTAAGTGTTTCACTCACTTGGAAGATGCTGACACAGAGACTAGCCAGCTGCTAGCCCAGTGTTGTGTCTAGTTCCCTTGCTCCATAAAGGAGACTTTTGACATATTTTCTGGTTACTGCTATTTTATCAAATGAAGAAGGCAAACCTGAAGCAACATTGAAATAATCCATCCATAGGTAGTGTCATGGTCAATTCCCTTATGCAGGATTAGACTGTTTTGCTTCTTCAGTCACTAGCTATTCTGTACCTTCTAACAAAAGCATCACAGATAAGTTTTTCACTCTGTTCTCCTCTGATTTAGGAAATTCAATTATTTTTTAAATTCCTGTATTTTCTGAGACCTACAAAAAAAATCAATAAGACATTTGACCCTTTCAGATTTACTCTGGAAAAATTACAATTTCGAATGTTTGTCTTTGGTCCATTGTCTAGTATCCTATTACTTATTGGTTATTTATGAAGGAAAAAGGTGTCTTTTTCAAGATCACTTGATATTATCTCCCACATTTTTGTTGTTGTTGTTGTTGTTAGGATCTTCCCATGACTAGAAATTTTTGCTCAAGTGCAGTGGGAGGGAAAAAAATGACTGATAAGAATTTAAGTCAATTGTAGGTTGGAATTCCTAAATAATTTCTCACCTAAAAAGGAAATGATATCTGAAGTTGGCCTTTCATCACATTAACTGGCAAAATGACTGAATTAACCACGGTAAGTGTATTGTTAAACTTACAATTTGTTTGAAATTAGGCTGTGGGAAAGAGGATTTTCTACAGTAAGTTAAGCCAAGTTAAACAGAGAAGGAAAAACATAACTGTTATTCCCTTTACTCCAAGTCTGGGTTAAAGGGTTGATTATGTGGGAACATGCCAAAGGGTCAGATATTCCAAACCCATGGAATCTGGCTTCTTGACAAATACCCAAATATAACTTATGGCTTTAAGTACTTTTTTCTATTTTCTTCCACTAATTTGGAAATTCTGATACAGATCATTATCAAACCCCAAGAAATTAGTTTATTCTTCTTACAAATGATTTTGATATTTACAAATTAGATAAAAAGTTAACATAATACATTCTGCCTACACATGTGTATGGTTTTAGAGGCATCATATTTTTCAGATGAAATGTAATAAGCTTATTAAGTAATTAACCTTAATACATTTTTATACATGCATAATATCATGGTTTCATTCAATCTTTACAGAAGATTCTTAATGGAATATACCATCATTTCATATAAAATTCTGTAGTCTTTTCTTTAGTTTAATCATGAAGCTACATTAATTTGACATCTTTGTGTATTAGGAAAGTGACTTAAAATAGCATCATTTAATTATGTAAATTATTGAAACCAAAATGTGGGAAGAATTGCTGTATCTTGAATCTGGTGTCAGTTTGATGATATGTATCTATCTTGTTATTAATGGAAGCTTACATTGTAAAATAAGTCTTCTGTGGTCCACCATATGCTTTGTTGCTTTCTTTTAGCATGACTTTGGTCCAATATATACACTGCTGAGTTGCAACATCAATATAAATATTATGGGATTTTTGGTATAGTAGATCCCTCATATATACTGATTATTTTAATTAAAAAAAACTTGATCCTTTTCCAAGAATCATAGTGTTGTTATTTTTGGTTAAGCTTTATGTCCCTTTGGTTGTGATTTTTAGACTTGAAAGAAATCCTTTAAACCATCTTGAAACTCAAAACAATTTTTTCTTTTCCTTTTCCTCTTTCCAACCCAATGTCTTATGGCTGCCCTGATTTAAATCTGTTTTGAATTAATTGTTCCTTTGACCAAGAGCTAATAATTTTTCCCCATAGTCCATTCACCCTACTTTAGGAAGGTCAAGATGTTTCTGGAAAGGACTGAGTAGTTTTTCTTTCTTTGCTAAGCAAGGATTGCCGTTATTTATCCTCTGATGGTAAGCACACAGAAAAGTCAGTAAATGTGGCATAATGATCAGACCCTACATTAACAATTTAATGAGAATGAACAGGCCATACACATTGTCTTACTAAAAAATATTCCTTCAGCATATTTTATTTAGGCTTCACAGGTTGCTACTCTGGAAAAGGTGCAAAAGGATCTGGTCTTTTATAATATATGTTAGCTTCATTGAAATAATGCAGTTTCAGGAATGACTTATTGACTGTGATTTAAAGATATTTTTAAAATAAAACTAATAGCTTCAGTTAGGAGAAATGGAAAAAGATTTAAATTTTAGTTGGGTGGAGAGAAGTCAATTAGCAAGTAGCAAATTGTGTAGTTAACTCTCTAGAGTCAGTTTTTCTGTTATGAAATAGAAAAGTAAGGAAGTTGGAACTGTCTCCATTCTAAAAGTAGATTGCTGAATCTTCTAGCCAATATGAAATTCACAAGACAATCTGACATTCAATTTCTTTTTGTGATGATTTTGTATAATTTATTCATAGAAACCTGATACATGGGGTTTAACAGATAACTGATTTCTAATTTTGTCGATTTTGAAATGTTAGAAAATGATCGTCAGTCAATACAGGAATTTAAACCTCAGAAGACAAAATGTACTTTGAATGGTAGTAAAAAAATAAAATAAAAGTAGTTTATATGGTTTAATTTTTACTTCCTTCTTGGAAAAATATAGTTTATTTAGAAAGAAACATAAACTACTCTTTGCCACCTGAGTAATGTCTATCCTTCATTAAAATTCTCGCCATTAAAAAATTAATAAACATTAAGCTTAATTTAAAAACCTTTAGATCAACACAAAGTAGATGTTATAAAGAGGCAATGCTGAAATAGAAAATACCTTAGATGGAAAATTTTAGACTGGTATAAAGCTATTTTCTTGCCCTTGTTGAATACACAAAAGCAGATTAATGAAACTATTCAATTAGTAGTTTTGTGCTTATAGGCTCTGAATCATATTTGTGTCCTTACACACCAATCTTCCCTTGTTTTATATTCAGTTTATATATATATGATTTTATTTATTTTGTTTTGTGAGTATAGTTGACATGCAATGTTATATTTGTTTCAAGTGTACAACTTAGTATTTTGACAAGTTTGTCAACTTTGTGCTATGTTCACTACCAGTATAGCTATCATCTGTCCCATTACATCACTATTATAATATCATTGACTGTGTTCCTTAGGCTGTGCCTTTTATTCCCTGACTTATTCATTCCGTAATTGGAAACCTGCATCTCCCACTCTCCTATACCCATTTTGCCCAACCCCCACCACTCCCCTCTGGTAACCATCACTTTGTTCTCTGTATTTATAAATCTGATTCAGCTTTTCATTGTTTATTTATTTATTTATTTAGATCTCACCAATGAGTAATCTTATGGTTCAATGACCAAGCAAGATGGCACTACCACTGTGTATTTATCTGGTGCATTGTTATCAGAAATATGTTCACATTGTCAAGCCAAACAATCAATGACAATGTTAACAAACATTTAAATATTTAAAGTTAACGAATACTGTCACTTCTTCTTCTGACTAGGTAAATCTCTGGAATTTCTCTGTTGGTGGAAAGCCTCAACTCAGTCAACAACTAAGGCTAATGTTCTTCAGGTTTGCTTGTAAGCTTAAGGTTCCATAGCATTACATGGAGAAAAATGTAATTACCTTCCCGGATTAAGAAAACCTAAGCCAATTTTTGATAGAACACAGCATTTATCATCAATCCCTTATATTCTCTGATACACGTTTAAAAATTTGTTCATTTATTTTTAGATAGAAAGAGAGTTGGGGAGCAGAGGAGGGGCAGAAGGAGAGAAGCAGACTCCCTGCTGAGCATGAAGCCTGAAGCAGGGCTCAATCCCAAGACCCTGAGATCCTGACCTGAGCCAATACCGACTGAGCCTTCCAGGTGACTCATCTGATGCATCATTAATGTTTAGTAGTAACCACCACTGAATAAGTGGAATTATAGAAGGTATCATCCTCTCTAGATACATTGTGTTTGGAATTTCCATACTTGCTGGGTGAGACAAATCTTCTGAACAGCATATGTTTTAGAGTAGTGATTGAAGTGAGAAGAGAAGGAAAAGAAAAAGGAAGTTGGAAGTGAAAAGATAATATGCAGAGTAGAAGGAATAGAAAAAGAAAGGTAGAGTCAAGATATCTGGTGAAAAGAGAGAGAAGGAGAAAGGGAATGTTTAGTGAGAAGAAGAGAGGGAAAACAAAAGAAGAAACTGGAAGGGAGAAAGAAATAGAAGAGAGAACAATTTGTTTGAAGACACATGCTGCTGAAATGACCACAGAAGATTGAAACTATAATTCCATTCCCATTGAGGATGGTGACACTCTTTGTGACTCTAACCTGAGTTAGGGAGAGGAAAAGTTGGATCCAGATTAAGTTGGATCCCGTGAGAGTCTGTGATGGGACTGGCTTCTTGTGGTGTCTACTGTCCTGGGTATTTGGGTCTGGGCACCTACTTCCTAGCTATGTTTCCAAACTAAACAGCACTACAAGCAGACTAGCCCAACTGCCAAAAATCTTGCTCAGCAGGAAAAGAAGACTCTCTAATGCTAAGGAGAAGCAAGAGCTGAAATCCAAGCCCTCTGATTTGCATTCACACACATATGGTGCTTTACACCAAAAAAAAAAGAAAGAGAAGGAGGAGGAGGAGGAGGTGGAAAAGGAGGAGGAGGAGGAGGAGGAGGAGAAGGAAGTAGGCAACTATAAACAAACACCAAAGACAGCTCATCTTTAGTATGGCTTGGGATGATATGCATAATAATCTTTCTTTTTCTTTTTTTTTTATTATTTGCCCCATGGGTACAGGTCTGTGAATCATTAGCCTTACACATTTCATACCACTCACCATAGTACAAACTCTCCCCAATGTCCATAATCCAGCCACCTTATCCTTACCTTCCTGCCCCCCAGTAACCCTCAGTTTGTTTTGTGAGATTTAGAGTCTCTTATGGTTTGTCTCCTTCCCAATGCCATCTTGTTTCATTTTTTTCGCTCCCCACCTCCCTGCCCCTCAAATTCCTCATATCAGAGAATCATATGATAATTGTCTTTCAAGGATTGACTTATTTCGCCTAGCATAATACCCTCTAGTTCCATCCATGTCATTGCAAACATCAAGATTTCATTTCTTTTGATGGCTGCATAGTATTCTATTGTATATATAAATACCACATTTTCTTTATCCATTCATCTGTTGATGGACATCTAGGTCCTTTCCACAGTTTGACTATTGTGGACATTACTGCTGTAAACATTTGGGTGCATGTGCCCCTGAGGATCACTACCTTTGTATCTTTGGGGTAAATACCCAGTAGTGTGATTGCTGGGTCATACAGTACCTCTATTTTCAACTTTTTGAGGAACCTCCATACTGTTTTCCAGAGTGGCTGCACCAGCTTGCATTCCCTCCAACAGTGTAGGAGGGTTCCCCTTTCTCTGCATTCTCGCCAACATCTGTTGTTTCCTGATTTGTTGATTTTAGCCATTCAGACTGGTGTGAGGTGGTAGCTCACTGTGGTTTTCGTTTGTATTTCCATGATGCCGAGTGATGTCGAGCACTTTCTCATGTGTCTGTTGGCCATTTGGATGTCTTCTTTGGAGAAATGTCTGTTCATGTCTTCTGCCCATTTCTTGATTGGGTTATTTGTTCTATGGTTGTTTAGTTTGATAAGTTCTTTATAGATTTTAGATATAAGCCCTTTATCTGATATGTCATTTGCAAATATCTTCTCCCATTCTGTCAGTTGTCTTTTGGTTTTGTTGACTGTTTCCTTTGCTGTGCAAAAGATTTTGATCTTTATGAAATCCCAATAGTTCATTTTTGCCCTTGCTTCCCTTGCCTTCGGTGGTGTTTCTAGGAAGAATTTGCTGCGGNATCCCAACAGTTCATTTTTGCCCTTGCTTCCCTTGCCTTCGGTGGTGTTTCTAGGAAGAATTTGCTGCGGCTGAGGTCAAAGAGGTTGCTGTTTGTGTTCTCCTCAAAAATTTTGATGGATTTCTGTCTCACATTGAGGTCTTTCATCCATTTTGAGTCAATTTTTGTGTGTAATGTAAGGAAATGGTTCAGTTTCATTCTTCTGCATGTGGCTGTCCAATTTTCCCAAAACCATTTATTGAAGAGACTGTCCTTTTTTTCCATTGGACATTCTTTCCTGCTTTGTCAAAGATTAGTTGACCAGAGAGTTGAGGGTCCATTTCTGGGATCTCTAGTCTGTTCCATTGACCTATGTGTCTGTTTTTGTGCCAGTACCATACTGTCTTGTTTACAATTTTGTAATAGAACGCAAAGTCTGGAATTGTGATGCCACCAACTTCTGTTTTCTTTTTCAACATTCCTCTGGCTATTCAGGGTCTTTTCTGATTCCATATAAATTTTAGGATTATTTGTTCCATTTCTTTGAAATAAATTGATGGTATTTTGATGGGGATTGCATTAAATGTGTAGGTTGCTCTAGGTAGCATAGACATTTTCGCAATATTTGTTCTTCCAATCCATGAGCATGGAATGTTTTTCCACTTCTTTGTGTCTTCCTCAATTTCTTTCATGAGTACTTTAGTTTTCTGAGCATAGATTCTTTACTTCTTTGGTTAGGTTTCTTCCTAGATATCTTATGGTTTTGGGAAAAATTGTAAATGGGATCAACTCCTTAATTTCTCTTTCTTCTGTCTTGTTGGTGTATAGAAATGCAACTGATTTCTGTGCATTGATTTTATATCCTGACACTTTACTGAATTCCTGTATGAGTTCTAGCAGTTGTGGAGTGGAGTATTTTGGGTTTTCCACATAAAGTATCATATCATCTCCAAAGAGTGAGAATTTGACTTCTTCTTTGCTGATTTGGATGCCTTTTTTTTCTTTTTGTTGTCTGATTGCTGAGGCTATATATAATAGCAGTGGTGATAGTGGACAGCCCTGCTGTGTTCCTGTCCTTAGGGGAAAAGGTTTCAGCTTTTCCTCATTGAGAATGATATTCACTGTGGGTTTTTCATAGATGGCTTTTATGATATTAAGGTATTCACCCTCTTTGCCTATACTGTGAAGAGTTTTGCTCAAGAAAGGATGCTATACTTTGTCAAATGTTTTTTTAGCATCTATTGAGAGGATCATATGGTTCTTGTTCTTTCTTTTATTAATGTCTTGCATCATATTGATTGATTTGTGAATGTTGAACCAAACTTGCAGCCCAGGAATAAATCCCACTTGCTCATGGTGAATAATCCTTTTAATGTACTGTTGGATCCTATTGGCTAATATTTTGGTGAGAATTTTTGCATCTGTGTTCATTAAGGATATTGGTCTATAATTCTCCTTTTTGATGGGGTCTTTGTCTGGTTTGGAGATCAAGGTAATGCTGGCTTCATAAAATGAGTTTGGAACTTTTCCTTCCATTTCTATTTTTTGGAACAGTTTCAGAAGAATAGGTATTATTTTTTCTTTAAATGTTTGGTAGAGNGAACCAAACTTGCAGCCCAGGAATAAATCCCACTTGCTCATGGTGAATAATCCTTTTAATGTACTGTTGGATCCTATTGGCTAATATTTTGGTGAGAATTTTTGCATCTGTGTTCATTAAGGATATTGGTCTATAATTCTCCTTTTTGATGGGGTCTTTG